>SSNR01000024.1:2877300-2979477 GCA_006937965.1 Callopanchax toddi
TTCACAGAACGTAAAAACACCCACAAAGAGCCTGTTCTTTATTGTTTATCACTTCTAATGGCATTAATTACTTAGTGAGAAGAGCTTTGAGGTTCCTTCTTTGAAAGTTTCCATTTCAGAGCCAAATGATTATATTTTATTTATATACCCTGAGTCTATAAAATAAACGTCACTGGATCCCAGTGTTTGATGTTATGAATACTGTTAGATTTATGTCAACAATGTAGGAAAATATTAATGGACGTTTAAAGAGTGAGGTTTATATTTTAAGGAGAGTTTATCTCATTTATCATGATTCCTGCTTTTTTTTAAATCTCTCCTGAACACAGCTGATGTTTTTGAATGAGTGATGAACCGTTCCAGTGGCAATGAAGTCTGAGGAGACATTTCAACAGTTAGATTTGGGTGTTTCTGAGCAAAAACAATCCTAATGTTTTTAACCCTTGGAGGTCCCTGGGAGCTTTTTTTGCGCAGGCGGCTGTATTTTTTGAATAACTTTAGCTGTGCTAATGCAATTCTTCTGATTTTTTTGTAAGATATGCATTTCTGGGCAAGTTTCCCAAAATAAAAGAAAATTTTCTCTTACTCCTTTTAAAACACTGCACAAATAAGATAGTAACATCCAGGCTCCTTGGTGCAAATTTTGCCCCATTGACTCTCATTCAAATGACATTTTTCTAACAAGCCAAAATATCACCATAAATATATTTTTTTTTTACTTTGCCTGTGTTTTCCCAGTCATCACAAAGGTAAATTGTAGTTTTTACTGTTTTCCACTAGATGGCGTCATTTCTCTATAAATGCCAGTGCGGTGATTCAACAGGAACTTAAATCGTTTTACATTATTCAGATTTTGTGGCCCTGGGTTCTCAATGCAATACATATTTTGAACAAAAATGGTTTGAGTGTTTTTCAGAGATGTCATACACTAGTGTGGCTGTGTGGTTTCAAATATTTGATCACATATGATTCTAAAGTTTTCCATCCAAAAATCAGTCAATATTCAAAGGCAGTTTTCAGGGCAAAGTTGAAAACACAGATTTCATATGTGTTTTGTTTTTGTGATTGTGCACGAGTACATACATTTATTACTCACAGCACTTCACAAATATTCAGAGGACACATGTGTCTCTGTTTCTGAGTGGTTGTGGGGGTGGGTGGGGGTTTTGGGGTGGGGGGTTTATGATCGACAAATTATACTACTGTAAAACGCTATAATTTTCATCAAAACTTCACCATAGCTGAATAAATATAAAAATTGCTGCAAAATGTTAAAGGTTACTGACATATTTCTTTTTGCATATTGTAATATGATCCAGTATGTAAAATATGCATGCTCATAGCTCATGAAAAAACAATGATCAAAGCAGCAGCTGAACTTCAAAAGATACTAATATTTTCGGAAAAAAAAATGTCCTCAACACTGAATTTGTGTACACATGTGTACTTGCTGAAAAAGTTTATATACTTCACTCAATTCGTAATTCTACCTCAAACACGTCATGTCGACTCACCTCAGCACAATCCTGGAGGTGGTCTGAACAGGTCCTGTCCAGAAATCCCCAGCTTCCTCTAGTTATAAAAGCCCTGTTTTCAGATGGTGATGCTATGAGGTTCCAACGGGTTTTTAGAGTGCATAATCCAGTTTATAGGTGTTGAAGAAAGATGATTCGGATGAAAAGATGAAAATTGAAAAAAAAAATTCAAAATCAGAATAATTTCTGATGGAAATTTCATGGCGACGTCACCTGGTTTCTTATACCGGGTTAAAGCCGTCTTTTCCAGTCACGAGAAGCACGTTGCTCCGGTAGACCAAAAAAAAAAACATCCAGGACTTTTTTTTTTTTTAGAAACCGTAGACGTCATAATTCACCACACAAACATGGGATATGATCAAAAAACATGACAAGTGAATGGAGAGTTACGTTAAGAGCCGGAGTCCGACTTTGTTCATCAGCTCCATGCAGCCACCGGTGTGTCTTGAAGCTCAGTCCGTGTTCGAAATTCTGTTGCTGGGCAGAAACTCTGGTCGTTCCTGCCTGGAGCGAAGAACAACCGTGTTGATCAGTAATATCCTCCGTCCTCTGCTTTCAATGCGATGGTCTTAGCTGTCGGTAAACCTTGTTTGGGTTAAAAGGTGCTGTTTCTGGAAATTGTGCAGGTTGTAGCCAGCTGGAGCTCTGGGTCCAATCCAGGCGGCAGACGAGACGACCATGCCCGCCATCTGAGTGGTTTCACCTGGCCTACGGAGCAAGGCTCGCCCCCGCCCTGCGGGGGTGGGGGGTGGGGACCCGCGGGGGTGGAGGGGTCGCCTTTTTCAGGGGATGCTTGATTTGTTTGCAGGGACAACTCAACCGGTGTCTGTTTCACTGACACATCTGTCATTTGTTGTTTCAATAAATAGTTCAAATGACTGTTTTTCATTGCGCATATTTTGCCCTTAGGGACCATTGTGTGGTTTATGTCTGAAAATCTGATGCTACATAAAAAATACAAAGTAAACAAAAATCATTTTTATGCTCATTTGTGACACTCCAGAGCCCTGATAATTCACCCCTAAAACCAGTCCTCTGGACTTAAAGCACAAAAAAAGATTTCATTTTTTGTTTTTTTTCTCAGTGCAGATTTTTTATATAACCTGGCATTAAAGGGGTTAAATCTAAAAAAACCACAAATATTGTATTTTATCATGTGAGCACTGAAGCCAAGGATGAAATTCATGTAAAAATGTTAACACTTTTGTAATATTATAATTATCTTTCTATATCAAGTTTTGTTTGTGCAAATTTTATCCATTAGGGACCAAAATGTGACTTTTTCTGAAAATCTGATGCTAAATAAAAAATATAAGGTAAACAAAAAATGTTTGTATGCTCATTTGTGACACTCCAGAGCCCTGATAATTCACCCCTAAAACCAGTCCTCTGGACATAAAGCACAAAAAAAGATTTCATTTTTACAGTTTTTTTGTTTTTTTTCTCAGTGCAGATTTTTTTATATAACCTGGCATTAAAGGGGTTAAATAAAAAAAAAACACAAATATTGTATTTTATCATGTGAGCACTGAAGCCAAGGATGAAATTTATGTAAAAATGTTAACACTTTTGCAATATTATAATTATATTTCTATATGAAGTTTTGTTGGCACATTTTTTATGCATTAGGGACCTTCGTGTGGCATTTATTAAAGGGACCTCCGAGGGTTAAGACTGTGATTTAAAATGGACACTGAATCCACCATCACAAGTTTCAGAGGAAACATTACAGATGACAGAATTAATGCAGACGTGTTTGTTTATGTTTTAATTCTGTCAGGCTGCCTCATCATCTGTTGGCATTTTGTAATGTTTTTTATGTGTTTCTACAAGCTGCATTGCAGATCAGTAATTTCTCATTCAAAAATACTGTATAACTAGATTTCTTGTGCTGGTGGAGATTTAAGCATTTAGCTTTTGCAGCATCCGACTACCAAAGAAAAAGAAACAACTCCAGTACCCAATTTGAGCTTTATGAATCTCATTTTTTGGAAATGTGGAGAGCACTCAGGAGAGCTGCAGTCTCATCTTCAGTGCTGGAGCAGAAGCAGACTCTGTTCCGCTGAGCGCCAAAATCAGCAGACCCAATCGATTGCTCTTTGATCGCCTTTCAGTGGCTCCTCTCTCTCCTTTTCTCAGCTCACCAGGGGGGAATCAGACTGCTTCTTCATGTGAATTACAACAACCAGAAATGGCTTTGGTGAGATGTTGGTAATCTGCTGGTTCAGCCACCTGCCTCATTCATTCTTGCCTCCCAACCACTCACTGCACTCTTCCTCATTCAGCTCAGAATGACAGGGATCACTCTAAATGGATGTGCACCAAAATGCTGCTGCGGTTTCACCGCTGCCAGGGGAATGCATGTGTCATCTACAGACGCTGAAATTTAGAATGACATTTCTTCCAAAAGACTGCCCCTGAGCAAACCTGCCATGTTTGTTTACACATGAATAGGCCATTACGGCTCATGTCTGTTTACTATGACAATGACGAGGGTCCCAACTGTTGAAACATGCAAGTTCCTGTCTTTACAGAATGAAAAAATCAATATAAAAGACCTTTAACTTCCACGTCATTATTTTAACATCAAGAAGATACAAAAGCCACATGAGCAATACATTAGCAGCACATTGCAAAAAACAAATGTTTCCCATCATCTAAAAAAGTCAATTTCTTGTTATTTCCCCCCCATCAGCTTGAGTCTGGTTTTACTGAATTCTGACTCATTCATTTTTCCCCACATCTCAAGAGTAAAAAACACTTTTGATTCTGAAAAGCGCAAAGAACACACAAACCTCTGGGAATGACTGAAACAACCAACTCTGTTTGTTTTCCTTCACCAATAATTCCACCTACTAACTCTGCCTGCTTTTGTGCATTCATCTGAACACTGCTAAACATTTGAGGAATCCTAAAAACACCTGGATTTATTTGGGCTATTTTTTTTTTTTACTGTCAATCTGATTAAATTGGTGGAAACAAATGTATTTTAGTACCTACCCATCAGTTCCAGATTTGTTTAATGTCATAAAGAAAGTAGGGTGAGTGGGTAGAGGAACAAAAAGTACCAAAGTTATGCACTCAGGTAAAAGTACAGTTACTCTGTATACATTTTACTCAAGTACAAGTAAAGTTACATAAACAATAATTTATTCAAAAGTTAAAAGTAAATCCTTTTTAAAAATAAATAAGTAGGATAAAAACAAAGGATAATTCCCCCCCAAATAGCTGTGTTAAATTAAGACAATTTAAACTTGCATTCAATATTTTGATTACTCTTCATTCTTTAGGCTATAATTCTCACTTCATTTACCAACATATACTTTAAATTACAACTTTTTATTAACTGCCACAGGATGATCAGATGTGTGATTTTAACTAGAGTTCTGACCTATACAGGCTAAAATTACTGTTATCAATTTAAAGTCATATTATTTCTAAGTATTCTGTATAATACAGTCAGAAAATATGATAGGGAACGAGGCAGATTCCTATAATCAGAGAGAAGAAGAGGCTCTTCTTCTTGCAAAGGGGTGATCTGTGGTAGTACCTCCTGTATAAATCAGGAAGGCCTACCGTCACAACCCTTATAATGATCACTGGGATTCACTTCTTTGATATTCTTTATTGTTCAGCAGTGTTGTGTGAAACTCTTCATCATGTGACTCTGTGCAGCCCAATGTGGAGTTTGGAGGGATTGTTGGTAAGTCATCAGCACTGAAAGAAACAAAATGAGATAAATTAATAGAAGAAACTCAATTTTAATACGAAACAATGATCACAGAATTAAACAAAGGAGAAAAAAAGATCATCACATCAGACCTGGACTGGTTTAAAACTGTATTACATTACAGTTAATAGCTTTGTAATATGTTTATGATAAACAGTAAATCATTTCCTTTTCTTACAAATCAATATCTCAGTGAAATGAAGAGTTTTCTTTAAAATAACCATTATAAATTTTCAGGTGATATTCAGCCTATTACATTTATTACTCTTTGGTTGTCTTTTTTGATTTGTTCTATGAAACATATTTTCCAGCAGGCGTCAGAGAAACATTTTGCATTTCTCTGTTTCTACCCCATTACCCTATGAGCATGCTTTGTGGTCTGTGGTCCAGAGCCGTCATCTAAGGGTGTTTAGTCATGATGAATGTGAAAAGGACTGTTTGATTGTCAACAGCATTACGCTAAAGGCATTACTACACTGATATATACCAGCAGGCAATATAGGTGAAGAGTCTTGCTCAAGATCACAACATAGTGACCGAGCTGTAGCGGGGTTCAAACCTACAACCCTCCAGGTGCAGGACGAACGCTCTACTGAGCTACTGCCACTCGTTCTATATAGTAGCATAGTCTTGGACATGCAAAATTATGTCTATTTACAATAAAATATTTCATATTTATGCAGTTTATAAAATATAAAAAAATCAAGAATAAAAACTTTTACAGTACAGATGAAATTTAGAAAAACATGACAAAAAGAATTCAACATTTTGAACACAGCCTGCAGCTGAATGAGTGAACAAGGAATTAAACCAGTAAAACTGACTAAGAGACTGACCTTTTAATTAAATAAGCTCCAGCTGCCAACGTAAAATAATTGTCCAAACAAAACCAAACAGATGAAATAAAGTATTTTTTCACATTGTTCATTAAGCAAGTACAAAAAGATTTTAGGAAATGCAAATTTTGGACTCTAAGTTGAGAAAAAATGTTCTTCAAAGGAACTGTTCAGCATCTAAAACACTGTGCACTTTTCATATTGTTTGCCTACCAAATCACATGTTGTGTAAGTGGTTAGAGTTTGAATTCTCTAAAAGGTATAGCGAACAGAAAGTTGTGATGGAAATTAAAAATTATTAACCCTTTACCAACAAGGAAAAAAAAAAAACAATGAAAATAATTCTTTTCCACACATTTTTATTCATTGGAGCAATGAAGGTTGTGATATACTGCAAAATAATAATGGAAAATATCAATAACATTTCTATATTGTTAGAGTACATTCGTGGATCTTTACATAAACAGTATGATCTGAGATTATGAGTTTATGATGGAAAAAAAGGAACAACAGCTAAAACAGATTAGAAACACTCAAACATGATCTGTAATCTCAGCTGAGTTTCTCAGATTCAGTAATGAGGCAGATCCAATTTATTGGCGATTTAAAATACTTGTAATACTTCTTTTAGCTTGTGTTGCTTTTTGTTTGACCATGGAAGCAGCCCCTTTGTGTTTCCTCCTTTTCATTTACTATGTGAACTCAGATGTAGTCCCTGCTCCTGCTCGTGGTTAGTATGTGCTCAAAGCCAATGATGTGTCTCTCTGAATTCATGTGATGCAGCCCTTGGGCGTTTAGTCTCTCAGGTGCTAGTGACCCTCCTGTTTTCCTGAATAGCTGCTGTGCTGGGTTCACTGAAGTTGAAAGTCTATCAGATTTAATTGATGGAGACCCTCCAGAGTCAATGAGGCTAGGAAAGCAGGACAGCCCCTCTCTTTGGCAAGCCAGGAGGCCATCCGTGATGAGGAGGCAGGATGAGGGCTGTATGCGATGTTCATGAGTGAACCCGGGGCTTTGGAGTAATGGTGTGTGTCTACCCTGGTGCCACGCCACATAAACTTAGGAACTCCCTGTCAGATCTAGACACGGGGCCTACAGCAACACACACGAGGAGTCTGCAAAGAATAGACTCAGCCTCTCAAATACTTATCACAAGTTTGGACACAAGAAAAGAAAAGGAAAATATCACTCATCTCAAAAACTGATAATGTATGAGCTTGTTTTATTATACATCCTTATTCATACCTTAAAAATATACTACAGATAATTTATTATGCTATGCTAAAAAATGGTTTAATCTTTAGTTATAATTGACTATTTGTAGTGTGCATCGTTTTGGAGAGGTCCTGAAAAAGCTGGAGAGTGCAGGAACATCTGATAGTCTCTAAATCGAGCAAATTACAGAGAGCTCACAGTCATCTGCTCGAGGGCCGACGAGCAGCAGCAGCAGCATCCTCACAGCTCCTCACTGCAACATCAACAGTCTCAGTGGACTGTCCCTGTCCTAACAAGGAGCATCTGGACAATTGGTCTCGCCACTCTGGAAGAATAAATAAGTAGTGTTGAAAAGATAGAACGCTAGTTTAGGTGACAGAATCTTTTCTTTTTATAATCAAAACAAAATCTCTTTTAAACTCTTTTAAATAGGTTGTTGCTTATTTTGTAAGCACCTTATTAGGCAGTTATAATGCATTAGATACAAATAATATACATTTTTGCCAAATAATGAGCCAAAACTCACAATTTAAAAGTGTATTGCTTATTAATAAATGGTCATGTGCTTTACACTTTACAATAAGGCTTATTCTATAAGTTGTAAATTGCATGAACACATTCATTTTATATTACTTAATAGCATATTTATATAGCATTTTAAAATGTACCTTTATTTTTAAGTGGTACCAATGCTTTTCTAAATAAATAAATAATACTGGCTCTTTGCTGTAATAATAACCCAAATGAGACAAATTAATGGTCTCCTCTACGTGCACCATCACAGTTAGGAGGTAGAGAATTATAGCTATTTTTTGCACTTGTGTGTGTTTTTCACCAGGAACTGGTTGACAAAACTTTTAGAAGTGGCAGCTGTGGACTATTAGATTTGCTACAATAGAACAAAAAAGTAGTGTTTGTGTTTGTTTTTAAACAAAGACATCTATGTACTTATGTCTCCTCTTTTTCAACAAACAGAATAACAACAATACGACTGGAAGAAGGAGCAGCTGAAACTTTGTCCCTGCAGACCATATTGAAACCGTTGACCTAAAGTAAGGTTGTTTATTTGAAAAAGTTTGTTTTCAAGCATTTTTGCCAACAACAAAAAAAGAGAAAGTACTTAAACATCTTTAGTCCTTTTGTCACTAAATCAAAGTGGAGCCTCATTCATTATTCCAATGGATTATGACCAGTTATGTGCAGTAACACATAAGAAGTAATGCATTACTGTAATCCAATTACTTACTGTAATCCAATTACTTTTTCAAGAAACGAGTAAAGTAAAGGGATTACAATTGCAAAAATAGTAGTTGGATTATCGTTACTTTCCCGCAAGCAGGCTGCATTACTAAATTGTGATTTATTTCCAAGGTTTTCTATCTGAGCTGCGACATCAGTGGTAACAACAGGCTGGTGTTTAGATCAACAGGCGATCACATGGAGCACAGAGAGAGCAGGACCGTGTGGGAAGACAACTTTTCGTGTTTATATATATTTATTAGAATTTTTCCTTTTTATATACATAAACAAACACAAACAAAAAACAATCCCAAACCCATCCCAAAACAATCCCAAACCCCTCCTGTCACTACAATTACTCTTATACCGCACCGCCCATGCCTTGCATGGTACAAACAAGACTAAAATGTTGTACTGAAGTCCTGATAAAAATAAACTCTGAACTGCTGTCATTTATCAAAGAGAAATTAGAAAAGAAGATAAAAGAAACGTTATAGCCCAACATGTCAAGTATCCTCCACCTGAGTCGCTGGTTGATCAAAAAAGATTAAAAAAGGTTTCCAAACTCTTAAAAACTTCTGCTCAGATCCACGTAATGTGTACCTGAGTTTTTCTAATTTCAGGTTATAGATCATCTCCCTTATCCATTGAGTCACTGAGGGCGGGGCAGCATCCTTCCACCTTAACAGTATGAGACGACGCGCCAAGAGGGTTCCAAAAGCAATAATCCTACGACCCCCCACTGGGAGTTGTAAGCCCTCTGGGGCAACCCCAAACAATGAAATAAGAGGGCAGGGGTCAATCTTAGTTCCTAGCACCAAGGATAATGCTTCAAAAACACCTCTCCAGTACCCATGCAAACTAAAGCAAGACCAAAACATATGCATCAATGTTGCCGCAGTGGTCCTACACCTATCACAGGTGGAGTCAAACTGCGGAAACATCTTTGCCAGCTTGGCCTTTGACAAATGTGCCCGATGTACAACTCTGAACTGAAGTAAAGCGTGTCGTGCACACATGGAAGAAGAATAAACACCTTTCATAATCACACCCCAGACTGAATCAGTAATTTCCATTTGAAGATCCTGGACCCACGCATTACGTATTCGAGAGTCACAAGTAAGGTCAACAATGGAAATCTTACTGATTATAAAGGAGACAGCCCCTTTTTTCCTTGGATCACAGGACATAATATCATCCAATAGATTACTCTGCGGCTTGTTGGGAAAATCTGGTATAATGCTCCTCACATAAAGCCTTAATTGCAGATACCTATAAAAATGAGAAGCGGGAAGATTACATTTTTGTGATAGTTGTTCAAAAGAGGCAAATTTTCCTTGTATAAAGAGACTGCCGAGAGATTTAATACCCTTACTGTGCCACATGTTAAATGCTTCATCTTGCATTGCTGGTTGAAAAAAATGATTACTTGCAATTGGACAGAACAGGCAATTTACTTGTAGTTTATAGTGTTTCTTAAACTGTAAATAAATCTTAAGTGAGTGGGTGACAACAGGGCTGTCTTCAGGCATCCCCGAAAGAGGCATGGATGCCAACATGGCGAGATAGGCTGGCAAAGAGACAGAACCGACAACTTTTATCTACAGCCAGAAATTACATCTCTAATCTGAACAAGCACCTAAACCGGCAACAGAATGTGGAACTCATTGAAAGACCCCCAGATCCCCCACTGACATGACCGGCAGCTTCCACATCCACTGATCAAACCTCCAACCGACGGCCCCTTTCCTGATAAACAGGTAAAAAATGAGCGACAGGTCTTAGTGCAGCTGAAGAAGCTCAACACTGCTGGCTAGATTGTCCAGGTCAGGACATGCTGTCCATTTCCACTGTGGACTCTGCTTCACTCTGAGTCCAACGCACCGTAGAATAAATACCGACACAGAGCGTCAAGCTGCAGCAGACACGGACGTAATGTGGGGGTGCCCAAGGGGCACATGCCCCTGCGTAAAGGCAGTTTTGAGCCCTGTTGTTTTTTACTGTCTAAAAACAAATTACAGTATATTAAATGGATACAGGCTGTTGTTTTTAGGTGTAGGGTTGATATCATGGCACTGTTTAAACAGTTCTAGCCCTTCTTCTCCCTTTCCAGCCCCCACCCCTGTACTTAAGCCAGTTGTGTCCCTCCTGCTTTTCATATCAAAAATGTATCCGTGCTTGAGCAAATAGACAACATAAAGAATCTAATATGACAAACACATAACATATAACACTCAGAGAGAAATACAGGTCAACAGGAGAAAGACTTAATTTATTTTCATAAAATCTGGTTGAATGTGCAGAAAATAGGTTTAAATGTTCAGCAAATCCCTTCAAGTCAGAGACTAACATTTATTTAAGATTTTTCTTGATGCAATGTGCATAAAGAAATATAATGCATATAGCATAAACTGCTTTTAAATAACTCTTTTATGTTCTCTTGTTGTTGTTTAATGATTTTGATTTGTAATGATATTTTGTTTGTTTTATTGATTTTATTTGTTTTTATCATGTTTGACTCTGTTTTTTGTGAAGCACTTTGTGATTTTTTTCTGTGAAAGGTGCTATATAAATAAACTTTACTTACTTACTTACTAAAGTTTACTGATCAAAACTAATAAACAGTTTCATTTAATTCAGTTTGATGTGATGGATGCAGAAAGAATAGAATTAGGCTGAAAGGTCTGTAGCTTCAGATTGGACATGTTTTTGAAAAGTAACTAAGTAAAGTAACTAATTACTTTTGAAAATAAGTAATCAGTAAAGTAACTGGATTACTTTCTTGGTGAAGTAATCAGTAATTAGTAACAAATTACTTTTTCCAAGTAACTTGACCGACACTGATTGTGACTACATTCCAAACCACAGATAAAGTTACTTCATTTATGTGGAAGAAATATGCTCACAACATGCGTCAATCACAGAGGAGCAAAGACCAACAAGACCCGCCCCACACTGCCTCTGATTGGCTAGTATTTGTTGCCTTTGTTAGTTGGATTGGTTAGTCTCACCCTGTGGAAACAAAATATTGTGCTCTCCTTGTCCCCCTCCTCCTCATAAAAACAGGTAACCTGTCAAAGTAAAGTGAGCTGTGGGACCGGTGGGTGAGTGAATACATTAATGTCATTTTCACTTTATTGAAGTTTTTATGAGGACAGCTATTTGTGTTCCCTAATATGATTTTGCAATTAATGCTAAGAAATTGATATGTATTGACTGTGTGTCCTTTCTATTCTTCATTATGTGGCTTCAGCACTGATTTTGATTTTCTGTGCTCCAGAAAGCTGCTGCTGTTTGTTCTATTAATAACTAAAGAATTCAGTTAAACCTGTATTTTGCAAAGCTGATGTAAAGGGTTAAAGAAAACCAGTGAAAAAAAAAACATAATAAAAAAAAAAGACACCCCTCATGATTTATTTTATTTTATTATTCATCCATGGTGTGGAAAAGTATGGGCAAAGGCATTTTCATTATACTATTGTTCAGATGTAGGTACAGTACACAGAGTCGCCACAGGAGGGCGCACATCGGTTAGAGGTACTAAAAACACCAGAGGCAGGCTACGGCAGAATAAATCCTGCTGTTGGTTGTTAACAAGCTCCTGTTTCCTGCCTCTCTGTTTTATCCAAACAGGATTTATCGCCACACCCCTTCTGACCTCTACCAGGTTAAGGGGGCAATAATTTGGGGGCTCGTCCGGGATTAGCGCCTCCTGGTGGTCGCTAATCATCGCCATTGAACTTGATTTGCTTACCTGACTCAATATATTGCCACACTTACTCCTGCAAAGATGTCTGCCCTTCAAAGGCTGCGACGAGGAATCCAGAGACAGCTTCATCAGCTCATCAGCTCTTCCAAGACCGATGTACTTCACAAGCTTGTGGACTCCATCAAGACGGAGGTAGAGGAGGACCTACCAGGAGAAGATGCTACAGTGGTGGAACTCTATGACTTCATCGTGGACTTCCTGAAAAGTGACCAGTTGGCAAGTCTGGAGGACGAAGGCATGTCCTGCCTGTTGGCTTTCAATGACCTCATCACAGAGTTGCAGCAACCACCAGTGTTGGTGGAAGAAGAGGATTCAAGGTTGCTAGTAGGGACAGAAGCTGTTGCATCACTCCCAGTAGTGAGCTTGAAGGCAGATCAACGTTCATCATCATCCAGTAGGGTAACTGATGTTCTAACACTGTCAGATGTTGCAGCTTTATTACCTCGTAGGGAATTTAAACTTCATTGTGGTCAGATTTCAGATTCAGACTCAGATGTAAGCTATGGATCATTGTGTAGACAGATTGATGAGGGTCTGGCTGAGAATTTCACTGAAGCAGATGTGATTCGTACCGTGTTAAAGATAATCAAGCCAGGCACCTTTAAGGATATGTTGATGACCAAACAGGGCTTAACTGTTGCTGAGCTCAAACGTTTTCTAAGAGCACACTTAAGAGACAAGAGTGGGGCCGAGTTGTTTCACGAGCTCAGTAATGCAAAACAAAATGACAAAGAAACCCCACACCAGTTCATGTACCGCTTAATGGGGTTAAAACAACGGGTTCTGTTTGCATCCCAACAGGGTGGCTCTGAGTTTCAGTATGACAGCAAACTGGTTCAAGGCGTCTTTCTTCACTCCCTGTACCAGGGAATAAGTGAAAAGTATGTTCATGTTCGTAGAGACCTTAAGCCCCTTGTTTCAAACATGAGTGTAACTGATGACTGCATTCTAGAAACAATTACAAAATCAGTCAGCGAAGAGGTAGAAAGACAAACTCGTTTAGGCCAAACACTTAAAACCAAAAACCTCAATGTCAATACCATGCAACAAGGGGAGAGACAGAATGTCCAGCCTCAAACTGAAGCCCAAGCCAGTGCTCTCAATACTCAAGCAGAAGTTCAGGCTCAACGCACAGCCATCCATGAACTGACAGCACGTGTATCAGCATTGACCAAGACTATTGAGAAGGTCCTAACTCCTCCTCCCAACCTCCTTGAATCTGGTAACAATAGTCCACAAAACACTGCACAGCTGCCCAAGATAACCAAAAAGGGCCAGTGTACACGTTGTAGGACACTAAACACTGACAGATGTAACCACTGTTTCCGTTGTGGTCAGGAAGGACACAGAGCTGTGGGCTGCCTGTCAAAAACCACATCATCGGGAAACGGGAGGGGGGCACTGGGAAGGGACCACCAGTGACTCGACAAGCTACAGAGTCCCAGCCCATTGTAGTTGGACACTGTAAAATGACCCCAACTACTGGTCAGCCACCACCAATGAGCAGAATCAGAGCAGGGAAGCCTGTAGCAAAGCTAATTGGTAAAAGATGCATGCTAACATGTTACCTAAATGGTGTCCAGACTGAAATGCTACTAGATAGTGGAGCTCAGGTTACCATTGTGGCTAAATCTTGGTTAAATGAAAATTTGCCAGATGTTGAAATCAGGTCGCTTAAAGACTTGTTGCCAGACGATCCGCTCAGGGTAACAGCTGCCAACGGGACAGAAGTACCTTTTGAGGGGTGGGCTGAAATACTAGTGGAGCTTAAAAGTGCAAAGCATGGTCAAGTAGCTATTCACGTTCCCATGCTTGTCAGCCAGAACTGTGTCAGTGATCTCTTGCTGGGTTTTAATGTGATAGAGGAGATCATCCTAGAGAGTCATGAGAATCCAGACAGTGTCATGCTAAGTGATCTATTAGCAGAAGCATTGAAGCTTCAGCGAGATACAGCTGAAATCATGGTGTCAGTAATCAGAGAGGGCCCATTTCAAGAGAAACCTGTAGGGTCAGTAATTAAAGTAGGAAAGAAGGGTCTCACAGTCCATAGTGGTGAAATATGTGAGGTAAAATGCCATCTTGGGTCCCGGTCAGAGGGAGGGACAATGTTATTTGAACCATCTCTGACGACAGCCTTGCCAGATGGTTTAGAACTGTTTCCTGCCATGGTTGATGTTCCCACTGGTGTTTCAAAAGCTGTTAAGATCCCTGTCTATAATGTCACCAGACATGACATTTTCTTACCAGCAAAGTCAGTTTTAGGCAGCTTAGAGGAAATTAAGGATGCTAAACCATTAGAACTGAGTTTCCCTGCTCAACAGACTGACCAGTTAAACAACGGCCATTACATGTACACCGCACATGTCAGCCAAGTCAGTAACTCCCTTGACGACATGAATGACTCATCTACTCCCAGCAGTTGTGAAAAATGGCACCCTCCTGTAAATCTAGATCACTTGAGTCAACAGCAACAGGAGATAGTACGCCAGATGCTTTTTGAAGAGTCTGATATTTTTGCTAGAGAAGAGGGAGACATTGGCTGCATACCAAGTTTGCAACTAAAGGTCAATGTAACAGACAACCATCCTGTCCAGAAGTGCTACAACTCTATTCCAAGGCCCTTGTACAAAGAAGTAAAGGAGTATGTGCAGAACCTCTTGGACAGGGGTTGGGTTCGCAAATCAGTGTCTTCCTACTCCTCCCCAGTTGTCTGTGTCCGGAAAAAGGACCAGAGTCTGCGGCTTTGTGTGGACTTTCGTGGTCTAAACAAAAAGACTGTTGCAGACCGGCATCCTCTGCCACGAATCCAAGACCTGCTTGACAGCTTAGGCGGTAACACATGGTTTTCAATACTAGACCAAGGAAGTGCTTACCACCAAGGATTTGTCAGCGAAGAATCGAGACACCTCACAGCATTCAGTACACCGTGGGGATTGTATGAATGGATTCGGATTCCATTCGGGTTGACAAACGCACCTGCAGCATTCCAGAGGTGTATGGAGGGGGTGTTAGAGGGCATGCGAGATGAATGTTGTGCCCCCTACCTTGATGATGTGCTATGTTACTCATCATCTTTTGAAGATCATGTTAACCACCTTAGACAAGTCCTCAGCCGCATGAGAGCTCACGGAATCAAATTGAGACCATCCAAGTGTGAGCTGTTCAAAAGAGAGATCCGTTATCTTGGCCGTCTTGTGTCGGGAGAGGGAGTGAAAATGGATCCTAAGGACTTAGAAGCCGTCTTAGCTCTCAAAGAGAAAGAGCCACAAACTGTTGGAGACGTTAAGTCACTTCTGGGCTTCCTGGGATATTATCGCTCTTTTATTCAAGACTTTTCTCGACTTGCCAGACCATTATTTGGATTGCTTCAAAAACCCTGTGAAACTGCCCAAGTGATCAGCCCAGTAAAAACAATTCAAAGTAATGTTGGCACTAGAGGGGGAGACAAAGGTCAGCTGTCCTCAAGAACACCCATAACATGGACAACAGAACACAAGGAGGTGGTTTCCAAGCTAGTTGACATGCTGACTCAACCACCCATCTTAGCTTACCCTAACTTTGATCTTCCATTCGTACTCCACACCGATGCATCCAACGAAGGGTTAGGAGCAGTCTTGTATCAGAATCAAAACAGCAAGTTGCGTGTCATTGGTTACGGCTCCAGAACTCTAACACCTGCTGAGAGAAACTACCATCTTCATTCTGGTAAACTAGAGTTCCTGGCGCTGAAATGGGCTATCTGTGACAAGTTTCGTGACTATTTATACTACGCACCAACATTCACAGTGTACACAGATAATAACCCATTGACTTACGTACTTAGCACTGCAAGACTGAATGCTGTTGGGCATAGGTGGGTGGGAGAACTGGCCGACTTTCACTTTGACATAAAGTACAGACCAGGGAAAATGAACATGGATGCAGATACCTTGTCAAGGGTTCCTGTCAAACTCCAAGACACCTTGCCAGAATATACAGAGAACATGTCATCTGAAGTTGTAGCAGCAGTATGGCAAGGTAATAAAGCAGTGCACGAAGGTGATGTTCCATGGATTGCAGCTCTTCAGCTGGAGGATGGACATCCAGACCCCATGGCATCCGGTAGCATTCTTGCCATCTCACCTGAAAACATCCGGGCCGCACAGCAAGAGGACCCAGCAATCAGAGAAGTGATGTCACTAAAACATAAAAACTGGACTCCAAATGAAAGGGATAGAAGGAATATGAACAAACACACAAGGAGACTTCTATATGAATGGAACCGGCTTAAAGTGTGGGAGGGGATTTTGTACAGACACACTGAGCAGAACAAGCAGCTCGTGCTCCCAGAAAAGTTAAAGTCACGTGTTCTCAAATTACTCCATAATGATATGGGACATGTGGGGGCAGAAAAAGTTATTCATCTTGCCCGTGAGAGATTTTATTGGCCCAGCATGCAAAATGACATAGAGGACTATGTTAACAAGAAATGTTCATGCATTAAACAGAAACGGCCAAATTTTCCACCGAGAGCACCGATGGGTCACATCACTACAAGCAGTCCATTTGAGCTGGTGTGTATTGACTACCTCCACCTTGAGCAAAGTCAGGGCTATGAGTACATTCTTGTCCTGATCGACCACTTCACCCGTTTTGCTCAAGCATATCCAACAAGGGACAAATCTGGCAAAACAGCAGCTGAAAAAATATTCCAGGACTTTATCCCTCGTTTTGGATTTCCTGAGAAACTTCATCACGATCAGGGGAGGGAGTTTGAGAACAGCCTGTTCAACAGGTTACAGCAGTTGGCAAGTATTGGGCACTCTCGTACAACACCTTACCATCCACAAAGTAATCCAGTGGAGAGGCTGAATCGTACTATCCTTCAAATGCTGCGAACTTTGGAAGAAGAGAAGAAGAGCCAGTGGAAAGATCACCTTCCCCATGTCGTACACGCTTACAACTGCACACGGCATGAAGCCACAGGTTTTTCCCCATTTTTTCTTTTGTATGGTAGACGCCCACGATTACCTGTAGATTTGCTGTTTCCAACAAACACAGACCATGAAACATCAGACAGGCAGGCATATGTACAAAAGTGGGCAAAGAGAATGCGTTCTGCATATGACATTGCTGCTAAGAACAGTGAAAAGTCATCAGCAAAAGGGAAAAAGCAATACGACAGGACTGTCAGGGGTGTTGTATTGGAGCCAGGGGATAGGGTGTTGGTAAAAAACATGTCAGAGAGGGGTGGACCTGGCAAGTTGCGGTCTTATTGGGAACAGGTGGTGCACAGAGTAGTTGAAAGAGTTGGCAACGGTCCAGTTTACAAAGTACAACCTGAACAGGGCCCCAGAACACTGCGAGTGCTCCACAGGAACCTACTCTTGCCAGTAAATGAACTACCCTTGGAAGAAACACTTCCCCCCCCAAAAAAAAGGACAATGAAGACAAGGTCAAACAGACAGAAACATCTCATTAGTGACCCTCAGGATTTAAATGATGACAGTTCTGATGAGGAGTACACTGTTCAGCAGATTCCCATTTATAGAGTGACTAGATCTCAACAGACACAACATCAAGCTGTAAACAACCCTCAACCCAAACCAAGGGCAAATACAACTGCTCAAGATTTTCATTACCCCCTCACAGAGGAAACAGGTCCACACTATCAGCAGATTGAACCACAGGCCCAGAAAAGAGCACCTGAAGATGTTGTAATGGATGTGGATCAATCAAACGTCGATGGAATCGAGGATGATAGACGAGAGGATGTTATAATGGAGAACTCAGGTGGAGAGGAAACAGGACCAGTGAGACAGTCCCAACGAGCTGTAAGGCCAAAGGAGATACTCACATATGACACTTTGGGACAGCCATCTTACCATCAGTGGAGTTCTAATGTGAACTCACTGCAAAACAACCACTTCCAAGGTTTTCCCAGTGTGGTTCCCCTTCCATACTTTTCATACCCACAGCCATATTATTTGAACAGCTTCACATACTAATGAGAAACATGGGGCTTTCATGGACAAATGTCAGGAGACATTCAAAAAAAGCAGGGGAGAGTGTAAAGGGTTAAAGAAAACCAGTGAAAAAAAAAACATAATAAAAAAAAAAGACACCCCTCATGATTTATTTTATTTTATTATTCATCCATGGTGTGGAAAAGTATGGGCAAAGGCATTTTCATTATACTATTGTTCAGATGTAGGTACAGTACACAGAGTCGCCACAGGAGGGCGCACATCGGTTAGAGGTACTAAAAACACCAGAGGCAGGCTACGGCAGAATAAATCCTGCTGTTGGTTGTTAACAAGCTCCTGTTTCCTGCCTCTCTGTTTTATCCAAACAGGATTTATCGCCACACCCCTTCTGACCTCTACCAGGTTAAGGGGGCAATACTGACAATGATGTAAAAGTTTTTAAATAATGATTGCACTTTGCAGGAATCACTGTGCATTTTATTGAGACTGGAGATGTAATCAAAGTAGAAAACGTTTTATTCAGCTTTACTGTCAGCTTTATTCGAGTTATGATTATGGCAGAAACTAGTTTATACATTTCGCAACATGTTGAAGGTTTCTTGTTGCTGTTTGCTCAAGGTTCTGGAACTGGACAAAACTCAACACTTGGTTGTTTTCTTTCTATTTTTATCTATGTACTTGCCAATACAAGAAAAAAAACAACTTTATAAGTTGTAGTTACCATATAGGCCTGAGGCAGATGTAAAAAAGATATCGCCTGTCTTGTAGTTTGTACATCTCTCACAAAGAGCACTGGAAGTCCAGCCAGACAGCCATCTTTTTTCTGAAGTGCTTCATCCTCTACTGAGGGTCTCGGGGAGCTGCAGTCACAGGGCGAGAGGCAGGGGACATCCTGGACAGGTCGCCAGTCCATAGGGCAGCACTGGAAGTCATAGAAGAAATACCAGAACATGGCGGACAGGCTAACACACACACACACACACACACACACACACACACACCCACACACACATACAGTACATACATACTGTATATATATTTTTTCATTTGATTCAGTAAAAGAAAATAATGAATTTGAAACTCACCTCGCAATCAGGAATAAATCAGTCTTATTTCTTACCCTCTCCATGAAGCCAACCAGCCTCCATATGGATCCAATCACATAAAGCATCTAGTGATTCGACAATCAGGGACAGAACAGATCAAGGCATTTGGAAAAAGAAAACCTCCAAAAACTCTATAATAACTGAAATTTTGGTGGTGATCTACTTTCATTTTTTCCTCCCTCTGCAGAAATAGATTCACGTGTTGATCAAACATTAGCTGCTGCTATTTTGAGGCTAACTGTTTTGCCATTTGCATAAAACTGAAATGTCTGAAAACCTTCCTCGACCTCGTTGTTGCCTCTCTGAGTGGGTAGACAAATATACCCAACCTCTGCATAGCCAGAGGTGCTGCTGAGGTTGAGCTTGATGTATACAGATGGGGAGTGTGGAGAGCGTGTAGGATGAGACGTTCCTGAGTTGCATTGGGCACATAAATAAGAGAGCAGCACAAAGCTATCCCCCAGGACTGCTGTCAGTTGGCATCTTAACACGCTGGATACTAATGAGAGACAATGCTGCATCACGCACCTTATGCAACGTGCAGCACACAGATGGATTAGGTCGTACAAGCTCACAGAAAGATGAAGGTCTGCAGTGTGATGTTTACAGCAGATGTAAAACTAATATGCAATTTGCTACCAAAGCAAATTTATATTTTATTTAAATATGGTAAATCATAAAGAAAAAAGAAAAAAATACATTCTACAGACCTTCTACGTATATTAGAGTTCTTTTAGGGAAAATGTTACAAATAATCAGCATGTGATATAATGTATAATTGTTAGGGATGTCCCGATCCGATCACGTGATCAGAAATTGGCCCGATCACATGATTTTGGACTTGATTGGAATCTGATGTCACCTCCCCAATCCGGACTCACTACTATATTACAGGGTTTCCTCTACATGGCAGGATAAAAGAGGGCCAGGAAACCCGCAAGCTACTCGGTTCTCTGCTCACTTGGCACCTGGCCGGGACTCGCCCTCCCCTTGAACGGCCCGCACCGGTGACGGGAGTGCTCGATCCTGGGGGAGGTGGCGAGGCCGGGCGCCGTGTGAGTCACACCTGCGGCAACCTCTTACTTCATTACCCCTACGCCGCGTCCCTCTCTCGCTCAACTCCAGGGAGAGATTCTACTGTGTGCTGCAGACATGCACACAACCCCCGCCCCCTATCGGGAAATAAATTTGAGCAGTGTTAAGATAGGAAAAGCATTTTCTGAGGAGAAGTTTCATGATTAAGTGTCGCTCCAAAATGCACCATTGATGACAGTTTCCTGAAATTGTCTAATTAAGAAGTTGGACAGAGCTGCTCATGCACTGAGGGCAGAGGATAAAGCAGCGCGTAGAGTGAAGGAGAAGCAGAGCAGCAGGTAAGATGACTTAAGAAATGGTCCGGGTCATTGTCAGTAAAAAAGTTTTCTTCATTCTGGGCAAAAAAATGGATCAGAGTATCAAAATAATGTTGACATTTCTGCACCTGAACAGCAGTAGAAAGAATTTTCTCAAAAAGTTATTTAAAGAAGTTACTCAACTAATTCATGGGGATTTTGTGCTCAGAGTATACTGTATATGCTTAAGTATTTAAATATAGATGTGATAGATTTCTATGCAGATGGATAGATTTCTATACCGATGTATATACACATATACTTGCATATGTACATACACACACACACATCACCCCCCTCCCCAGACAGCCCACCACCACGGTTTTTAAGGAAACCCTGTATATGTATATATGTTCTCATTATTTTTTAACACCTCTTGACTCCACACAGAAACGGCAACGCGTGCAGCATGACATCATTTTGTTGCTTGTTTGTTGTTATTGGTTAAACTCCTTCAAAATAAAACATGGAAGCAGCTTGAAGCAGAAAGTGTGAGTATGTCTGTGGTCTGTATAGAAAGTTGATGACAGCAACATTGTAGAAGTATTGGATCAGGACTCGGTATCGGCAGATCCTCAAAATCAAATGACTCAGACTGAAGGGCAAAAACACCTGATGGGGACATCCCTAATAATTAACTATATAATTGGTGCAAAAAAGTGTAAAAAATCTAAATGTGTTTTTTGTCTTTCCTCCCAAAATGAATGCACTTTAATATGCATGTACTGAGCGACAATATACATTATTGATCAAATAGTTTGAAGTAACTTTGCATATTTGCCAGAAGTTAAAAACACATTTTTAGTTTGGCCTCTTTTGCATTTACATTGTGATCACAATAAATCATTTCCCCTTTGTTCAATAATGTGTTAATTCATCGCAAACCTTAAAGTGATACTATGCAGCTTTGCTTGTTGTGAGCGCCCCCTAGAGTCCGTTTTAAATCACTGTCGTAAAAACGAACCCCCCCCCTGTTTTCCGTCCGTGTTTTCAAAACTACAAATCACAGAAGTAATTAGCTTCTTTTAGCTTCATCAGATAAAGGTTTTCTTTGTTTCTTTGGAGGCTCCGCCATGATGAACATGATGTGATAGTCTTCAGCTATGATTCAGCTCCCCTATGTAAATATTGAAATGCCGTAAAGCGTTATTGCTTCTCGCGAGACGTGACTTTATGAGACTTCCGGGACACCGTTACGGAGAAATTCGAGTTGCGAACGCTGTATTCTTGATCTAAACACTAGATGGGGCTAAGTGACCTTTCAGTAACCTTATAAAGGGTCATATTAACACATACTAGCTCAAGAAAAAGATTTAAAAATATGAAAAAGTTGCTAAGTTTTCCTTTAAAGAATATAAAGGTTTTATTTTTATGAGAAAAATTAGACTATGTGTATGAGTGTTGTGGTGTATTACAGTTTGAAATTACAAACTTGCTTTGTGAGGAAGCTATACTTTTTTTTACTAAAAAGATACAAAAAATACTCCTCAGATACTAGTGACTTTCGTCGATTCATCCATAAACAGGAACTTGTCACCTTCTTTTCCAACAATGGAAGAACACTTGGTCACTACCAGGTATACTCAATAGGCGGCCCACTAGCTGCATCTTGCTGGCCTGCGATCCACATACAGTGGGAGAAATAATTGTTTGAGGTTTTCCATTTAGAAAGAGTAGAGAGGTTCGTACGTTTCATCGTAGAAACACCTCAACTGTGAGAGACAGGATCTAAAAAAAAAAAATCTATAAAATCATTGTATGATTTTAACATTTTATTCCATGAAACAAGTATTTGATCCCTGTACTAACCAACAGGAAATCTGTCTCTCACAGACCTGTTAGTTCATCTTTAAGAAGGCCTCATTACCTGTATCACCTGTTTGAACTGGTTACCTCACCTGTCCACACAATCAATCAATCATACTCCAACCTCTCCACCATGGAGACCATTCAAGGACACGAGGGACTAAATTTTAGACCTACACAAGGCTGGGATGGGCTACAGGACAATAGACAAACAGTTTGGTGAGAAGACAACAACTTATGGAGTGATAATTAAGAAATGTAAGAAACTAACTAAAGATGACTGTCAGTCTCCCTCAGACTGGGGCTCCATGCAAGATCTGGCCTTGTGGAGAATCAATTATCATGAGAAAGGTGAGGGATCACCCCAGAATGACACAAGAGGACCTGCTCAATGACCTGAAGAGAGGTGGGACCACAGGGTCAACGGTTACCATTAGAAACCCACTACGCTATCACATTAAAATCCTGCAGCACACAAGGTCCCCCTGCTCAGGCCAGCACATGTTCAAGCCCGTCTGAAGTTTACCAATGACCATCTGGATGATCCAGAGGAGGCAAGGGTGAAGGTCATTTGGTCAGATGAGACCAAAATAGAACTTTTGTTATAAACTCCACTCGCTGTGTTTGGAGGAAGAAGGATGAGTACAATCCCAAGAACACTATCCCAACCATGAAAACCAGACGACTGGATTCTGAATTAATAATAAGGAATGGCTGGAGTCCAGAAGAAATGCAACAATCTGAAAGGAAATATCGGCAAGATTCATTCCCAGGCCAGGATAGTTTAAAAAGCTGTCTTCAGAATTTGCAGTCTGCTAAATCTTTAGCCAGCTTTCCAGCAAGTTCTGTTTTTCCCCTCTGGAGCCATAGTGTCACAAATCATCAGTGTTACTTTTAACACCCTTAAACCTGCTTAAACATCAAATCTTACTTCAGTATAAAGTTAAAAAGTATAAAGTGACTTTTTATTTTTTAGAACAAAACAGGGATTTGACCTGGATTTGAGCATAACTGAAAGTATTTGTTCATTATGGGACAAAATTGAAACCAAATGCTCCTTTTGAAATGTTTTAAGTTTATCATTAAATAAAGCTTCAACATGCAAGTTGAACTGATCACATAAACAACACATATTGTGAGTACATTAGGGGTAATTCATCATTTTATTAGAATTTTTTTTCAGGCTCTGATTTTGTCAAGACAAAAACATTAAAGGGATGTGATTTTTTAAAAACATTTATTTTGGATGTCTTATCATATGTGACAGCATCAATGTGTCATACAGTATATAGTATAAATGTCATATCATAGGTTTAATAATAACAAACAAAGGAACCAGCACTCACCTCAAGTGATAAGAGTCAGTATGTGTTGTATTATCTACAAAAACATGCAGCAGTGAGAACAACAGCATGTCATCAATTATATATATATATATATAGGACAAAGACACAAACCTTCATTAGTCCTCTTCATTAATACAAAGAAGTCCTAATGCACCAATGAGTCCAAACAGCATCAACTATAAACAATAAAGATGCAACAAAAATGATAAAAAACAATTTTGTTTGAATTGGAGGCGATCATTAGCATAACCATACTGCACAGATTTGATGGATTTAAAGACCTGAATCTGAATTTGTATTTTGTTATTTGTGACTTGGAAAGTCCCCAGTGATGCACAGGCAATGGAAGAGCAATAACTGCTTTTCACAGCTTCAGATCAGTGGAGCTCCGAGGTGTGAGACAACTGTGGAAAAGACGGGGGCGGCTAAAAGTCTAAGCTGCTTATTTAGAATTTTTATGAAGCTTAAGACAATGGGACTTTCTTCAGTTGGACAGTCACAAATTGGTGAGAGTTCTTTAGTAGGCAAACAAATTAAATAGTTGATTATTTGTTATTTAAAGCCCTTGTAAATTGGGCCTAATGGTGGTTAATCGGTAGTAATGAAGTACTGTCATTTGTTGTTTGGTTAAATGCTGAATACAACTTGAAGTCAAAGTTTATGTTGACATTGTGTTTAATTAAGCTCAGATTTATCCTGTTCATGCAAATCTTCACTGCAGTGATCATTCCAAAAGGTCCCATTTATTTTGTGACACTTGGCACAACTTTCAAAAGTAACAGTTTTTCAGCTGGTGTCTATTTATACTTGCATCACATTGGTGTCATTCACAGCTTTTTCCACAACAAAAAAAGTATATATATATATATATATATATATATATATATATATATATATATATATATATATATATATATATATATATATATATATATATATATATATATATATATATATATATATATATATATAAACCCAGCCAGTTGTCTCTGTGCCTTACTCAGAAATCAGTTGCAGTTTTAGTTTTTTGCACAACACATGAACGCAAACACGTTTTGCCTAAAATATTTGTGCAGACCCTCATTTTGCACTCACACTTGTGAAATTATTTACGCATCATTTATTTGTTTACAAAATGTCATAAAGCTGCAGGTCTTGTAACAGTTTAAAAATGGCATTGATTTGTTTCAAAATGCTCATTTTTGCACATTTGCACACTTAAACTTAAAAAAGGTCACCGAAACCACAACTAGGATTGCCTCCCTCAATGTGCTCTGTTAAAGTAAATGAAGCTTGACAGTAACAGACTGGATGAGAAACAAATTAGGTTCTCCTGACAGCCCCCCCCCCCCCCCCCCCCAACATTACTGCAATATACCTCAGCACCTAAATATGGGCTATTTTAGCCTTTTAAAACTAATAAACACATGTGGATTTCCTCTATGGTAACTAGAAAATTTATTGTTAATTGTTACAAAAAAATAGACAATATTTATTGATAGATACTCTGTTTAATTTAGGACAAAATACTCTGTCTAAACACACAAAATAGTCAAATTAGTGAAATAAAATGAGCTTATCTGTCTCTAAACTTCCTGAAGTTTGTATGTTTTTAAATTACTGGACACATTGTTAAAGTAGGTCAGAACACTGCATAGAGCTGCCGTCACAGTTGCTATTTTTCAAATGACATCATCAACACTGTCTGAAACACCATATATACATATTGACAGCTCTTTCACTATCACCAGCTGGTGTTTATGGATCCTGTTCGTGGGTAACTCCCAATTGCAGAGGTGTTTAAATAAGTACTGATTGGAGATCAATAAATAGAATTCACAATCAATAACTGCTGTTTAAAAACAGCCTTTATAAAACAGACATCTGTTTGCAGAGAATAACAGGACAAACCCTGTGATCTGTGTAGTAAAACTGTCTCCCTACACTGTGATCCTCTAAAGAAAATCACATGCATTTATTTGAATAACTTTATGTACTTAGTCTGCAAATCTTTGCTGTGAAAAAAAAAGAAGTCAGAATTGGTTTAATACTTGATATCAGCAGGTAATTGTATTTTTTTTGCCACACCCAGTCCTAAGAACCAGTTTTATTCATTAGTTATTAGTTAAATAATTACATAATACAACATAACTGATTAATTAATTAGTTCAACTTTTATGAACTAGATTTTAATATTTTAGGCTTTAAATGCACTCTTAAAAGTAAAACCATCATTTACTTAAATTTTTTAGTGTAACATTTTACACTCAAGAATTTTGAGTAGATTGGAGACAATCATATTAAGTAAAAGCCAACTTTATCAATATAATTGTCTCCAATCTACTCAAAATTCTTGAGTGTAAAAATGTTACACAGATTAAATTAAGTAACGTGCAGGATTATTTTCTTCAGTGTGGTTAAATGAATCAGACCCATATTGAGGGTGAAATTATGACCAAGACACCCTACAGTGCAGTTTCTGCCTATAAAAATAAACTCTTATATTATGGCCTATTGATGACTTAGAGGTCACATGACCACTGCTAGTTGCTACTGTATTTTTAATAACCAATACTTTGAGACATCTACAAATCCACTGACCAATTTAGATTTCCAGACTTGTCTTCTGAATGCCAGCTTGCACACAGCTAACCTTCAGGTTTTCAAAGTGTGCTGTCAGAGAAAGATAGAGCCACTGGCAAAGAGCAGCTTTTGTATGGAGAGTTTGCTGCAGTGTGGGCTGCTGCAGAGAGCGAACACCAAGGCTACATGTGTGCTGATGCGTAATAAAGACATGTCAGAGTGAATAAGCACAAGTAATCACCAGATTTTGACACCAATGCTTGTTTACTCATTAAATATAAAAGTCATTTTCCTCGTCATTAAATATAAAAAAATAGTTGGTCCACTTGACAGAGAATCAAACCAAACATGTAGCAGCAGCTTCTTTAGGAGGAACTGCACAAGCAAATAAATATTTGCACAAATTACATCCCTTCACCTCACAGCCTCTTTTTTCTTGTACAAAATTTTAAATAAATAGGCACAAAGACAGCAGTTACTTCACCTTCATTACAACATGTTGAGGGGGAGTTGTTCATGAATCAAATTGCACTTGAGTTTTAAAAACAAAATGTCATTTATACGGTTGATTTTTGTCTATATGAACATGTTTTTTTTGACAGCAATTTCTCATTAATTAAATTAAATTCTATTGAATTGTCCTCAGAATGTTGCCTGAAGAGCTAAAGAAGTTACAGGAAAATTTAATTACTAGCAAGGATGCAGCTCTGGCTTATGAATAGGTCTAATAAAATGTCAAAAACCTTGAAAAACAAGTCTGTCTATGATAAACCAGATGACTTGTAAACGATAACCAGCTGTGATCCCATAAATATGCATAATTATATTAACGAAAACAAAACAATGCACGGCTTTACAAATTGTTTTAATGGCAAGGATTTGAATAATCTTAATTACCCAGTTTCAGTCCACTACACATTCATTTATTCAAGTTTTCACCTCGTAATTACTTCATGTGTTATTAAAAGTCATGCAGGAATGGAGCCAGTCCCAGACAAGTTGTTGATCCACTGCAGCATCCCTGTTAAGGACATCATTTGACCAATCGCATATTAGATAACCCAGGTGTCATTCCAATAGATACCTGCCAAATGTGAGAAATGCATCAGTCTAGATTTGTTACTGTGATAAAGATTGCCATCAGTTCCTTCATCTCAGAACATTACCTCTTTTATCTGACACCAAGGGCATTTTAGATCAAATAGCAATGACTCTTCCTGATCAGTAGGCAGAACACACCACCTGGGAAGCAACAATGTGACACCTGTCAGTGTCAATGCATTAGCAGTGTCAGAAGCTGACGGGTTATGAGCTGTGTTGTGTGTGTGTGAGGATCAGGTCTGCTGAGCCACCATGTTCTGGAGGCCTTTGATCAACCTGCATCCCTGGTCCATCAGATGAACAGGCACTGGGGCAGAACACCGTCTTTGAAAATCTCAATCATCTGCTACTGATAAGGTCATTATACACTTGCTCTTTGCCTTCAAGGCCGTAATCAAATGTGACAGAGACTACCCTGTTGGTGCTCCCGCGGGGAGGCGGTGAGGTGTGTGCCATCACAATTTTGACAGGGGAGTTATTAGATGTTTTCATTTTGGTTGCAAAAAATGTGCAGCAGCCCCAGCAGCCAAAGAGTTCAATGCAAGTTTTTGGAATTACACGTGAAGTTGTGTCTAAATTCTTAAATTATGAAAAAGAGTGTTAAATTTACCACATCCCCAAAATAAAGGCTTTACCCCAGCTTTCTTAAAAAGGCTTTTATTTTGAAATTAAATCTTGACTTAATGAATAGTTTACATTTCAGGAACATCGTGAGCGTAGTTGTCTTTAATATTAGCTCTGTTTCAACTGAAGTCTTATGCATAATTCACCCTGCTGCTTCTCTGTGTAAACACAAATCAAACAAATTCAGTCAGATTATGACTAATTACGGTTTCTTTTTCCACTGTGAGCTGCATGCTCTGAAATTGCTTTAAAGAAACAAAATCCCTCTGCAAAACACAAAGAATTTAGCTAAAATACGTATAGTGTTGCTGCCTTTTTTGGGGGTTCTCTAAATCTTTGCTAAGCTTATTTCTCCTTCATCTATTTTTCTATAAAAGCAAATCAGTCTTTCCAACATCCCAATGAGCTCAAAGAAAACAAGAGAGGAATAACAAGCATGACTTCAGACAGAGAAGAAGAACTAGTTTCCATCTAATCTTCTCCATCGCACACCTAAAATCCAGTGGATTAGGCCCTGCACTCCTGAGCTCACTATCACACTGGGGACCACTGGTGCATGAAACATCTCTTATCACCTTCATTTGATTCATGCTTTTCATGCCAAGCATCTGAGCTCTGTCTCTTAAAAATGGATGCTACAATACTCAGGTTATATTTTCTTGAGGCAGACACATGCAGGTTGAAAATCAGAAAAGTTGAAAAAAAATATATTTAGAAATGAGCATTTCTTTTTAAAAACCTGCACAAATAAATAAGCTCGCTGCATAGAACGAGAATGGAAAGCTGTAATATTTGCCAGAGCAGAGAAACGTCAGCTTTCTAAGTGGCTGAAATGGAAATCAATGAATGATAAAGCACGGACTCAATGGCGACTGGAGCTCAGGGATCAGTTCCAATCCTTTGACAGGGATTATCAGCCAAGCTCACCAGTTTTTTAAATGGCAAGTGAGGCAGAGAGCTGCACCAGCAAGGCAACTAGCCACAGCTATTTCACGCACATTTCACTTCCCTCTGCCTTGCCGTTCCTTGAGGCAGTGACCTTTGCAGTAATATTTCCATAGACATGTTGTTAATGGACAGGGCTGACATATAAGAACGATTTGCGAAGTTTGACATCAAGGATTACATAACAGCCACAGTCATTCACAGTGTGTTTAGGAGGGAAAAAAGTGTGTGTTTTAAGGTTTTGGTCTCAGGGCAGTTGTTTGCTCTGTTGATTATGTAATTAGTAGTAATTATATAAGAATGTTCTCATTAAATCAGTAAACAAAAAAGGGCATCAAAGAGAAAAATGTAGGACTGACAGGTTCATGTTCTGATCGTAATTTGTCAAAATGCTGCATTTGTTGCAATCTTAAACACTGACAACATTCTAACATTAGGGTCATTCTGCTAAAGTAGAGCAGAGTACATTCTTAAGATTTAACGGGATATTTTACTTTTGAAATCAACAAACACTGTCTTAGAGATTGTTGAAGTAACAGGACGCAACTCTGAGTTTTACCATCTCTGACATTATAGCTAATATGTCAAATTTAAAGGATTCTGTTTGGGATGTCCCGATCCGATCGTGTGATCGGAAAATCGGGCCCGATCACGTGATTTCAGACTCGATTGGATGTCGCCTGCCGATAGGGACTCGTTATCAGAGTTTCCTCCACACATGCCCTTTTACGGCAAAATAAACGCCGCCACATTTGGGACTCGCCGTCCCCCTGAACGGACCGCAGCATGTTGTTCTGAATTCTGTCTTGGGAGAGATGTAGAGGCTGGTTACCGAGCGAGTCTGACCCGCAGTTAAGAGTAAATAAAATACAGCCCATGTTGTGAAAGGGGGACTATACAGTAACAAAGTGTAGATTCCAGATATTTGCATTCCAGTTGAACTCCAGATTGTTTTAATGCATTTTGAAAAGAGAGAGGTAATAAAAAACTTGGATCATGATTTGAAAAAATGAGTCCTTCTGTTAAAATGTCTTGAGTTCATTGTGGAATACATTACGGCCTTGTTTCAAAACTTGGTTGTATTTATGAAGCTGTGTGCAGTTTTAAACCCTGAAATGAAAATGATGGATTCAGACCTGACTTGCATGGATTTTTTTCAAAGAGTGTGCACTTTATGTCAGGCGCTGCTGTCCTGGGCTGACAGTGCAGCCGAGCTACTTTCACCTGAATCTATAGTGAAAGATTACTGCCTGATAGAAAATGGCATTTCTTACAGCTCTTACAGTTATCATTTTTCTCTTCTCCGCCTCACTCTATTATCTCTTTCCCCTTAAGAACCAGGGCTCTGTAAATATTAAAGACTTTGCAGGAGATTTGTTGCCCTATATCCACAGACACAGGATAAGTAATATGAGGATGTTTCAAGAACTACTGCAAACCTTCCTGTCACGACATTTGGCTTCGATGCTTTATTTGTCACCCTCTCAAACTATTCAGAGACAAAGCAATGCTTTTCAGTATTTACCACAGAAATAATATTAAGTCTGTATATATTTTTTAATCTATTACATACATACATAAAATTAGAGGTTTTATATTTTAATAAATTAAAGTTATTCACTGGTAAACTTTGATCTATTTTAGATAATTTCTATACTTTAGTCCAAACATACAGATTCCCCATTTCCCTGTAGGCTTCAGATCGTAATAAAACTCCCCAGCCATTTCTAAAGTCTGTCTATTTTTTCATTACAGTTAATAACATTGATATGGGAATGTAATTAAGGTTAATCAATTTACCAGTAAATGAACTGTGCACAGTTAACCCACCCTCACTGTAAAACGATAAACCGGCACCAGAACTTGATTTGTTATGTGGACAGAATTTTCTGTCTGTCTCCAGAAACAACTTGGTGTCCCACATTGTTTCGGGGTTTCATAATGTTTTTGTATTTGTATTTTCTTGTTGCTGTGTTTTGTTATGTTTGCATTGAATTTTTCATTTTATTTTATTTTATTTTGCTTGCAAGAAATTTCCTGATAACCTCTAAAATTCTTTATTAGGTTCAAATTAGGAATAACTGCATTTAATCTTAAAATAAGTTCAAATATATATTTTAAAAAGTCCAAAATTATAGCAAGTCCATACAATCAACATATGGTCTGTCTTATATGTCTGACTTTCTATGAATAAATAAGAAAAAGACACAACTGAATGCTTTTGAAAGTTTTACATCTAGTTTATTTAAGAAATGGGCCAAAAAAGTGGGTCAGATTCTGCAGGGGGCTCAGATTCTGTTTGCGATAAAGCAGATTTTAAACCCACCCAGTGCAAAACCCTTCATGCTTTCCTGGATTTACTTTTTTTACTCACACAAATTGCATTACCTCAGTTTTAAAGACATAGTGCATGAATGTAAGTCACGCCAGCGCATCAGGGTCAGTAATCCAGATCAGGTTATGTTGTGAATCTGACTTTGTTTGACTAAACTCAGCTTGTTGGCATTGTCCTGGCAAGGTCTCGTTTATGTTTCTTGATAACCAGGTCATGGGAAATGAGTCATTCTGGCAATAACAAGTCACATATTGGTGCTTATTTTTCCAATTCAGTCACTTAGTAGACCGGCCCAGCAAATTAAAGCAATAACAAAACACACATTAAAGCAAAAAACTATTCATGTGATGTATCATACTGTATCAGCAAATATGTTGCAGATGTACATTAAATGGGAGAAAAACAAACAAATAAACCAGCTTTAGTTAAATCCTTGCATAGTCACATTAGTGTCCTCGAAAAACTGAACAAACAGGAACTTAAATAGCTGACATTAATTACAGTTACTTTCCCAGGGTGAGGTTCTTGCAAACTGGCCCTGCTCTCTGGTGGTTATACTAAGCATCTTGAGGGAACTATTCTTTGCTGTTTCCAGATGCTTAGTTCTGCTCCATTTCACCTCTCTCCAAGTTTTTGATTAAGCCTCGACTTCATTGCACTCCAGTGTATGATTTTTGAGCAACCATGAAAAGCGAAGCTGCCGGTTCTGCACTCATGCACTCCATCATTTTATTTTTTAATAGTTTTGCATCATAATTCTAATTTTTTTCACTTAATTAAAGCAATTAGCTATGAGCATTGTAGCACTTTGCTCTGTTGACATACAGTGAAGGGCATCAGGTCTGATACAGCTTTTAAATTCTGCTTCAGCAAAGACACAATGTGTTCGCTTTCCCTATTGTGTCTCTGATTGCATTTGAGATGTGGCAAGTGACAGAAGTATGGATTGCCTGGTTGCATGAGCAATTTCTCTGTTGCCCGTAATTGCACTATATTGATGCGAGCGAGGGGGGTTTCATTTCATATCTTACAAATCCACAGTTGGCTGACGAAAATGGGGCACTCTGCTCTTTGTGAGCCGTGACAGTCTCATTCTGTGGAACAGCTTGCCCTGCTTTGTGTATGTGTGGCAGAGGCTGAATCCGGCATTGTGGAGTGAAGATGCATGATAGCTTTCTTCATTATAGGTGCCGTGTGTGCCTCCAGCTCTGAGCTCCTAGAAAGGCTTCATCAGGAAAAAGAAGAAACCTCTTCTTATAGTACAGTTACAAGTTGTAACAACTTCTTCAAAGTGGCAAAAAAAAAAAGATCAAATGAAATTATGTGAAATGACAGCTGCTATAAACCCTGCTGTGCATGAAGCAAATAGATGACACTGGAAATCCCACAGCTGAAAGGTATAAATGTAATATGTCACTTGTTTTGTTTCTTAATGCTTCATAAATTAAAGAAACTGAAGATAGTTAGAGCAATCCTTTTAAGTTATTTTACTTTTTCTTCTACATAATGCCATTGAAAGGTGCTTAAAAGCGTTTTGAATACATTTTTTTCCACACCACCACTGCTTTAAGATGCATTAATAACCAGCTATAACCTGATAGCTGCTCCTTATGATGAAGTAACATTTACATGGCTTTTTCTTTTAGCTGCACCCATGCACTTACCATATGCACATGTATACATCTTTGCATGCAAATTCATTATAGGCACCAGCTCAAAGCGACCCTGCACAAGAGGAGGAGGAAAGAAAATGAACAAAATCCTGATGCATTTTATTAAGTTACTATAACAAACTTAACCACCTACTCAAGCTTATTGAAGGCAACTCTAGTAGAAGTCCACAGGTTTTTGCCTCACACCTATACTTGTCTGACCAATCACAGCCCAGCTTAGTAATAGCAGTCCCCAAACGTGGCAGCTTCCTCTAAGCAATGCAGAATATAAAAAACTGTCTGAAAGGCTCTGATATCATCTGAGGGATGCTAACCTAATCCACATTTGGCTGTAAAATGAGAACCTTGTAACATTTAAGATATTCCAACGTTGTGCCTGATTCAGAGTGCATATAAGAGCTGCACTCCAGCTGGGTTAATTGATGCTGCTTTTACGAGTCATGATGCATTAATTATAACTGTCACATTATCTTTCAGTATTCCCTGTCAGTAATTGTCCAATCTATGGATTTTCACTGTGGACTCTGTGCTTCAAAACATCAGATCTAACCTTAATTAAGTTCCACAAATTCCCTCACACTGGATTTCTATTTCACTCCTTCACAAATCCACATTCCTACAGCCCTTATAGAGAAAACTCTCTATATGCAGCACTTCTTTTTTATATTCACACTCCAATGAATATGTCAGAGGCAACGTGGGGTTAGTGCACCGCGTTTCAGTATGTCGGTTTCCATCCCTTCTACCAACAACCGCTAGCACGCATGTAGAGAAGAAACATTCACATCCTCCATACCTCTCTAACCGACAGGTGAGGAGCAGCTATTCCGTTGGTAAGATATTGAAAATGCAAATGTAAAGCAGGAGTCTAACCCTAACTCAGTGGCATGACAGAACACTGTCCTACCGCTGCTGCATCAAGGCGCTGACACCAAAAGATGTCTTGTGCACATCTCTGAGAGAACATTTCTGTTTTATAGAGAATGGCTTAGGGATGAAACAGGATTTAAATGTTTAAGAAAGGTTTGTAGTTGTGTTGTGATAAGAGGAAAAATTGTAAATGTTTTGCACATTTTTCTAAATCCTTAGAAAGTGGTTGAATTGTTTCAATCACTCTGAGCTGTGAGAACATGTGATCAGCAGTGAGAGCAAGCAGCAAATGTTCTTTTGAGTTGTGGAAGAGAATTCTCTAGTTCTTATTAAACTGCTCATAGCCCATTGGCTCAAACACAGACAGTCTGCCTCACCCATGATATACTACCAGTAGTATTCAGATCATTTCAATTTTCCAGCAGCAGAGCAAATGCGTCCTTTGCTAATTATTTGGCCTGAAACCCTTGAAAGTATTTGGTTATATTAGAAATAACATGACGATTTACAGTAAAACCATTCAGCTAATAATGTAACTAAGGCTTGGTTAAAAATTAAAGTAAAAACCTGGCTTTGTGTATTCACCACAGATACATTTAGTTTCACAAACAGGAGATAAGTGATTTGATGAACCCTGGAAAAAAACAAACTTCTTGTTTCTATGGTGCTTTAAAAAATATGATGGCAATAACAAAGTAAAACATCCCATTGTTTGGGGTCAAAATTAACATTCTTTTAATACAAATTCAGGTTAGGTTGAATTAACACCTTTATGAGACATTAGGTGGAATTTTTGTTTGAAGAAAAACAACAATTTCACCTCTAATTCATTTATTTTTAGTAGATTTAGTTTTTATATTTTTGTTATTATTTTAGAATGATCAATTTATTCCATCTCTAATTTCCACTTTTGTTTAAGAAAATCAAAACTAGTTTGGCAAATAAAATAAAATGCATGCTTATTTATAAGGACAAGTCTTGGGTTTTGAAATGGAGAAAAAGTAATATTTCTGAGAGGATTTTGAAAATGCCTTCTAATTAGCTGCAATATGGAATCATGGACTCATGAGCTCCAAATGATACAACATGGTTTGTAGAAATGTAGAATAAAGTCCTTCAGGGGACACAGTCTCAATGCTTGCTTTGTTCTCCCATCAGCATTAGAAAATTAAGAGAAATAACCAAAAAAAGCTCTATCTTCACAGCCAAATGCCAGCAGCTGAACGTTCTGTCACACCAAGTGTGTAAAAGTTGGCAACAGAATAATTTATTTTTCTCCTTGAGTTCTGAATAAGCCTTTCCCCTCGCTCTCTTCCCATCAAAGCCACCAGGGTCCTTAATGTCATCAGGCCTGGGTCATGAACTCTGGTAGACTCATGCATTTAAAACAGTTGCAACGTTTTTTTTAAAAGCAGCATTAATTAATTTCATTGACATCATTGAAAAATAATTAAATCCCTTTTTGTTTGTTAAATTCATGGAAATGTCTAATAAAACTTCTCATATTGGGCAACCACATCAATATCAAAGTATTTGGGCTCCACGGTTCCTCTCAGTTACCAAAATTTACCTTAATTTGACAAGACAAAAATAATGTGCAACTCCAATAGCTTAACAGCTCGCAGTGTAACAATCATTTAGCAAATGCTAGAGTCTAATTTGGATGTTTTTGTCCTTGGAACAGCGTTAGGCAATTGCCTGTCTCTTCCTCCGAACGCTCAGCAAAGCCTCAATTTATCAGCAGCTCATTGATATTCAGCAGCCTGTTGACCAGTGAAGTGACAACGCATAACAATGAGTGCAATTAAGTTCCCATGTTTTTTGGTAATCAAACTGAGCGCATGCTGAGAGGGTAGCGTTCTGTTCTGAAGACGTGTTACCAGACATGTTAGCAATGAAATTAAGTAACTTGAGGGCGAATGAAAAGATGAGACCACTTTGACCTACTTAAAGCTGGATTTGTTGCTATCTTTCTAGCCTGACTGGTGGCTGCCATGCTTTTGATGTCTTTTTTTGGTAAATGTAATTTGTGTCTGTATTTAGGAAGTATAAAAGCGCTAAATGTAAAAATCAGAATATCTCTAAAATATAGCGAACACATAAGGGAGGGAAACATTTTTTGTTTTGTTTTATGATAAAAAAAAACACATTTTTAATATTTTATTTATGTTTTTGAAAACATTCCTAATTTATCATTCATCGTCATTTTACCCCAAAGCTCTGCAGATCATCACTTCTACCACACGACAGACAACATGCATGAATTGATGTTTGAGTTTATGAGTGCAGCTAGTTTCATTGTAACTGGACTGTTAGCCAGGCTGAAAGTAGAGGAAGAAACTGTGACTCTTGAGACAAAAGGACAACTTTTTTTTTCACTCACAACATTGGAAATGCTATTTAGCCTGCTTGATCAACCAGAGCAACAGAAGATTGTAGTCAATACAGACTGTTAATGGTTTTTACTGCTACTGATTAGGTGTTATTCACAGGTCTGAAGCACAGATCTTGATAAATTAGATGAATTAAGTATCATCCATGAATGGCAAATTGTTGATATGAATGCTATTGAAATTAAAAAAATATGTATTTACTACAAGATTAATACAAAAAAGTATTTAATATAGAATTTTATGAAGTGCAATGCTACTACACTAGCACATGTTAGAAACTGGCAATAAATGACACTGAAATAGAAAGTGACTGGAACCTGCTTAAACTCAAACTGAACTGTCAAGATTAACAAAATTATATATTTGGAGTTTAAGCAGAAAAAATACATAGCAGCTATCCATAATTGGATCTTAAGAAAAAAAATAAAAATACAATGAGCTTAAAGTGCTAAAGTTTAAGCCTACTGAAATTACATGTAAAAAAATTGGAACGCAGCTGAACTGTTTCAAATCGCTGCAGTTAACGGAGATGATTTAAGTTTCACCATTAGCTGAAATCTTTATATTAGCAAAATATGTGGCTTGAGTTTTAAAAGTAAATAAAACAACCTAAAACTACTGTCCTAAAAAGAGCATAAGAGATAACCCCCGAAAGAACAGTGGACTTTAAGAACTGAAGTCCTATAGATGAAGGGCCATATTTGCACGTACAACAAATTTAGCTTGTTGAAAATTGATAAAGAAGCTGGAACCTAAAATATTTCAAATAGATGAAAAGAAAATATGAATGGAAGTTGATGAGTATATAACCAGTTAAAAATGTTCAGCTTGTTAGCGGTTTCACAAAACAACCAACATTCACAGCTGCAGGAATGGAATGCAGCCCTCTTTGGTAATTGGTACACCTGTTCCCTCCTTATTCTACACGTCTGTCCTGAACTAGACCTTTTGTTTATGGTTTTTATGTCTTGTTTGCTGTAAAAAACATTGTTCAAGCCTTCTTTTTCTTATTTGTACTGTTACTATTTCAAATGTAATTTTGATTATAAATCTAGAACGAGGGTGATACTTGCATGAATACTTCTATACTACAACAGTAATAGTGTTTTCGATTACCTAATCAGCTGTAATCATAATGCCATCAAAATAGAAACTAACATAATTAAGTTTCAGTTTTTTGATGCCTCATAAAAGACTGTAGATAGCAGATTATAAAAAGATATTGTGAATAGTCCTGCTTAGGGCGTTCAATGAAAAAGAAAAATAAGCTTTCAAAGAATCCATTAGCAACACTTTAGCCAGTTGATGTCTTGGTAATTTGAGAGAATAAAACAAATTATGTGTGTGCGTCTTTTGCATCAAAACTAATCACCTTAGTAAGAAAAGATAGATGTCTTTATTAAAGTTGGTGGATTTCAAGTTTAATTTAGATTATCCTAACATGCATGTTTTAGTTACCATCATATTCGCTGGGTTCATTCACATTTGTTCTGCTCCCTTTTCTTCAGTGTACGTCTCTCCCTGGGGGGTTGTGTTCAGATTGTCCACTTGTTCACTTTCTTACTCATAAGGTGCTTGTTATATAGAGGACTCACAAGGGGACTCAGGGGGAGAAAGCTGCTGATGCATTCCAGACGTTACTTGAATGCAACAGTGCACCAGGTATTCACAGTTACCTGTCACACAAACACTGGCAGAATACAAACATGCTAAATTTGAGATGCAGGTTTTGGTTGAACACACATTGTAGTTGATATCTTTCTCTACAACACTGAAATTAATTTTGAAGGCACAGTGTCCATCAACCATCAGTATATTATTTATGAGTTAAAAAACCCATGAAAACAAAACAAAACAAAACAATTTTAGAGCTATAAGAGCTTCATTGTCCTAGCATGCTAACGCATTTCCAAGATATGTGAATTACAGTGTATCCCTGACGTGTTTATAGTCTAAACAACAAGGTATCACTTTGGCATGAACTCTTTCAGGCTTCATTTTTTTCACTTAGCATTCTCAACAAGAAAATCCCAATTAATAGCTGCCCTTTAGCATTAGCATGGCCCATCACCTTTATTGCTGCCGCCTCCAAGCGGCAATGCATTATGATTTTTATTGATGTAGCCTGTAGCCTCTCTAAGCTACTTTTAACAACATTACAATGCAGTACACTACATGAGTGACGTAAATTTTTGTTTAAAAGTGTGCAAAACGTCCAACTCACTAATGTGCAGACAGAATTGAGTTGTTTTGGAGCCATGTGCTTATCTCTAGAGGTTCTTCTTCAGTATACCCACTATACAGGTACACTTTAGACCTCATCTCGATGGAATCAGCCAACTCACCTGCTCCTCATCATCTTGTCACTATTCACACTCTTCCTTTCACCATCCTGCCCTCCCTGCTGAAAAAACCAGCATAGACCAGCAAATGCTGGTTCCAGCATATGTTGTGTTTTGGTGCTGGTATGCTGGTCCATAGTGATCCATTAGTTCAACCAGCATAGACCAGCACCAAACCAGCATAGACCAGCACCAAACCAGCATAGACCAGCAAACAAATCATGATGGTCTTGATTTATATGCTGGTCAATGCTGGTCTATGCTGGTTTGGTGCTGGTTTAGCTGGTAGACCAACATGATTCAATGCTGGTCAATGCTGGTCTATGCTGGTTGAACTAATGGATCACTATGGACCAGCATACCAGCACCAAAACACAACATATGCTGGAACCAGCATATGCTGGTCTATGCTGGTTTTTTCAGCAGGGCTGCTATCTTTTTACTTATTGATAAATGCTTGTCAACGGATATCTTTTCTGCTTTTTGATGAACTCTTGTTCCTGAGCTCCAGGCACACTTATCATCCAGACTGCTTACTTTACATCACAAAGCCGGTTTGTTCTTTCTTCCTGAAATGTGAAAACCCCAGTAACTTCCACTTCAGTCTTGAAATTGCTCACCCTTAGACCCGCCCTCAAAAAGAAAGAAGCAGTGACTGTCTGTGATTTTAATTTTTTTTTGTAGACCAGGAAAGTAAATATAATTCCATTTTTTTAGAGAAATGTCTTGCCAGATTTTAGAATACACACTTTCCAAAAGACAGTATATTTTCCCAAAAGTCTTGGGGAGCACCAAGATGTATTATTATTATTTTTTTTGCAATTGTAAGATGGGCCGTTCTGCTTTGTTTTTTTTTGGTCAGGAAAGGTTTTGGTCTTGAAACTCTTGCAGGCATCTCATTTTTGTCCTGTCTCTTACTTATTGCTGAATCACAACTTCTGACCATAACTTTAATCAAGTGAGGCTTGCAGTGCTTTAGATGCTGTCTTGTGTTCTTTTATTTTTTTTTAGAACAGGACATGCTATGTTGCTTTTTGAGATCTTTTAGCATACTAATGTTGTAATACAGGCTCTATAGAAGGGATTTATTAATTCTACAGGTCTGGTGGTAATCATGCCTGAGTGTCGTTATGAAGTCAGCTTTCCATACAATGCAGTTAATCACAATACATTCTTGATTTAACAAAGGGGCAATTACTTTTTTCTCATTGATAAATGAAATCCATCCATCCACTTTCTATACTGTGCCATCCTCCACAGAGGAGGAGCTGGTGCCTATCTCCAGTGGTCAAGGGGCGAGAGGAGGGGGACACCCTGGACGGGTCGCAAGTCCATTGCAGGGCCACACAGAGACGAACAAGACAAACAACCAGTCACACACCCACTCACACCCAGGGACAACTTACCATGACCAATCAGACTAACAGGCATATTTTTTGTTCGTAGGAGAAAGCCGGAGTACTTGGAGAGAAGACACGCATACATGGGGAGAACATGCAAACTCCATGCAGAGGGCCGCCGAGCCAGGGGAAGTGAACCCACAACCTTCTTGCCGTGAGGCAACAGTGCTAACAACTTCACCACCATGCATCCCTGATAAATGAAATCATCTATTAAAGTCATTTTATATTTACTCAGGTTATCTTTGTCTGATATGAAAATTTGTTTACTGATCTGAAACATTCAGGTTTGATGTCAGGAAAAACTGAAGAAAATTTTAAGGAAGCAAACACTTTTTCATAGCACTGGTAATAACATGAAACTCCTCTCTTTTTGCTTTTACCAAACATAAACACCAGCAGTTTTTTTTAAAACACCAGCAGTTGATATCTGCATCCCTTCAATGTATTCATATTATAATAAATAAATGTATTTCCTGAATGGGATGTGTTATCCACAGATTGAAAAAGTAGCTGATATCAGCAGACCCTAATGGCTGAAAGGTCTGAACTGAAGGACAGACTAGAAGCACTAATCAGAGGAGAACAAGAATAGCCAAGCAACAGAAGAGCAATAAAGGCCAGGGTCTTCTACACCAGATGGGACCCCAGAGGGACTGTGTGCAAAGATGCCCCTGAGACAATCCAGCTCATAAAATAAGCTACAGGCAGGTAAAGAGTTCATGGAAGGCCATAACCAAGTGGGTGCAACAGTGTATGTATGGGAACATCTGCCTCAAAGATCCAAAGTCAGAAAGAGAAGTCACGGCCAAAGGTAATTGAGAATGACTAGCTACATCCTGGTGGGTTCCAAATTTAGACTAATTAACATGGTGATGGTTAACCAACCAGTCATTAACTGACATGAAGCAGCAATAGCAACAATAAAAACGCTGAAAAAGTTACAAGAGAAGATTTATAAGTGAAAGCAACAGCATTGCCATTGCTGATTGGAGTGCCCAGCATTGACCCTGAAACAGGGAGAGTGGTTTGAGGAGATTCCAGGAGATCTCTGCCCATAAGTCCTAGGAACAAGTGATATAACAGAGAGAAAAGACCAGAGCTTAGAGGGCATAGCTGACCAGCTGTAACATTAAGCTACCTCAAAGCTTTAATCTAGCAATATATATCATTTTGTTTTGTTTTAAGGCAAGAAAGAGTGAAACTAAAATGATTCCAGTAATAGGTATTCAGTTTTATCTTTGCAATAAGAACAGATAGGGGTGCCATGCAGAGTATTTCTCCATTATTTACTACATGAAGACAATCAGATGTATTTTTCAGACAGGTTAGCAGTGGAAGTTTGAGCATACAAACAGTCTGCCGCTACCTTTTTTCTCATCGTCTTGTCTCTCAGTTATAATTCTGACAGACATGAGGGACTACGAGTCGTCGTTCCCCAGAAGCACATTTTTCTGAGGCAATATTTTAATGAGTTAATTTGAACTGCAGATTTGAAGACAGCTGAAGTGTTGCATCAACAACATCCAACAGAACACTGATCTCCTGTCTGATCTCCGATCGTCACTGAGCTGGTTAAAGGTTTTTTTTTTTCCTTTCTCCAATCCTGGCACACAAACTGTTGTTTAATAAGTGTAGCACTGTGTTTACAACTACAAACACAAGCGTGACTGGCAAGCTCGACACAGCTGAGCATGATTTCTGTGATTCTGAAACATTTACATGTCTGTGTTTGTTTAACGGCGAGAAAGACATAAAACGCCTATGATTGCAGCTCCATTGAGGTGGGATCGGAACGCCTTGTAGCGCATGACTTTTTGGCATGGTTGTAAAAGCAAATGTCTCCTTTCACAAGTCTCATTCATGAGTATTCGGTTCAGGAATACACACCTGTCATTACTTTACTCATCCAAATTCCAACACAATTCACTCAAAATTCCTTTTTTTTTTTCAAATAAAAACCTTATATTATTATGTTTCACTGCCTGACCAAAAGCAGGCTAATCAGAAGGGGTGAAATACTGTGAGTGGCTTTAATTTGACTCAAAGTGGGTCTAGTGTGACATCAGCGTCTGGCAGCGGCAAGGAGCGCAAAGGCCTTCATAAATTTGGGAAAATGCCAGGAGATGAGCAGAATATGGAGCCATAACACAAGCTTGTCATTGCATTTAAGTGTTAATTATTCATTTTCTTCCCCTCATAAATTTTAACTGCAGGCTTTTGTGATTAAAACAAAATATCTCCACCAGAATATCCTTTGGGAACAGGCATCCTTTAAGCCCTTTAAAGAATCGTGAGTAATGATGGCGCTCTCATAAAAAAGAATCCCCGGAGGAGTTCATCTATTTTTTACTCGTCGCCACACATCTCGGATGAACTGTTGTGTTTAGGTGAAAACCGTATAAAGACGGGAACAAACAATCACAGGTCATGTGAAATGTACACCAACAGAACTGTCATAAACTACACTGTAGCCTCTGGGAGCTCTAATTGCCTAATGAGCAACTTAGTGTGCATAAAACGAACTCTATCAGTTAGAGGGGTTTAGATTTTAACTTACTGTAATTAATGTCTAAGAGGGCTTAAAATCCACACATTCCTGCATAACCCCACTCTTCGTTCCTTGATAATGCACTCAAACAGGAGTTGTAAAGTCTTTAGGACCTTGAACAAGACAAGTAAAAGCATACATTTGTGACTAAAAGGAACATTTGCAAGAATATTTATTCACAATTTCATAAATATCAATTCCAGCTGAAAATGTCTATATTTTCCCACCTTTTTGTGTCTCCAACTAGTCCACTCAAAGATCCATCACCTGTCTTTATGTTGATGGGATGAGCTGTTGTCTCTGTTTGTCAGCAGCTGCCACTAGATGTCACAGTATTAACGCCAGGCAACACTTACTCAGTCATCATCAAAGTATAGATCCCTGAATCATCAGTGTTTTTATGTAAATGCTGCCTAAGGTAAAACCCTATAGATCTTGGTCTCTTCTCTAAATGACTTCCCCTCTTTTCCGCTTGAGCCAGCAACATTCTCCTTTTAATGCTGCCCACACGGTCGTCACTATTTGGTAAATTTATTGCTAAATGATGGATAGTGGCGATGACCTCAGCTTAGGCATTATCCATCGAAAATAGGAAAAGTGCATCAAATCAGCGCGTTATCGTCTACCTAAGGGTTTAATATCCATATCCTGAATGGGCTTTAGATAAATGGGTTGTGGCTGAAGAATCTTGCTGCTGTTCCAGTATAAAACAAAAAAAAAAAAAAAGCAGGCCTCCGCTGTGTAAGCGGCGTTATTGAAAGGCTGACTCTAAGCTTGTTTGTGATAGGACATATTCCTTTTCCTTTAAGCTCAAGCAGAGAGAGGAAGAGATTTCTTCTTGTCCACGTGGATCTGAGGTAAGTCAAGCCTGCACTGAATTCCACGTGGACATTATGCCTCTTCCTCAGAACTTGGCCACATTTCCATAACTTTTATTTTCCGTGCTGTTGCCCGGGTTTGTTCTGACCCCGTCCATCCTTTGGGGATGATTTGATTATTCAGAACATCGAGACCTGAATGCAAAAACGGTCTCTTTTGATTGAGAGGTTGCATGGAACTATATGGGAGGCAGTTTCAAGGTCTTTTTTTTCTGCAAGATGTTGATCATCCCCCATTTTACGTTTTTAGGATATAAAACAAAAGGTAACACCTTTGAAGATGAGATCACTCCTGGGTAGAAATTGCTAACATTTTAGTCAAGACATGCAAACAAACAGCACAGTAATTTCTGTAGGTTCACTGTGGTAAAACAACACAGTGGTTGAAATGAGAATATTTGCTGTATGTGTCCTAGTTTGAAGCTTTGGCAGTGTTCTTGCATGATATGTTGTTTGTGAGATGGTGAGCATCCAGCAGCCAAGTGCCTGTAGCCTAATTTCACATTTTTTGATTTTCACAGTTGATATGTTGGTGAGAAAGCAGCTCTCTGTAGTTTCCCTCAAGGAGAAACTTAACCCTTTCTAGACTATTGTCACACATTTTCTTCAAACAGCTTCTGGCCTTAATGCAGTCAAGTATTAGGATTAGTACTTTCATAAAAATCTGCCATATCCAGTCCTCTGGTGGAGGATCTACATGTGGAAAGTGCCAATTTTCTTTCTGTGAGAATATTTAGAATTATAGACATTTCAAGCTTTAAATGTTAAACAGTCAACATGTTAAACTACAACTTTTGATAAAGTGAATCAACTGCCTTGATATTATTTTTTTAAAATTCACTTTAGGTTTCTATACTTTATGTGGTGGAAAAAGTACTTTAATTGTTTATTTTGGACAAAACCTTGACAAGAAAACACATAAAGTATGCCTTTAGGTATATTTTTAAGTCTATTTATGCATTTAATTATATTTAATCAATACTCTGCACTTTTGTGTAAAATACTGTTGCCTCAGATGTCTATGGCTTCTTTAGAAGTCAAAGGGTTAACAATTCAAAAAGTTAGGAAGCTGCCGTTATGTTTGAATCGTGTTTTATTTCTGATCAATTAGTCGATCATTTTTCATCTCTAAAAGGTTGTTTTGAGACAAAATTAGATACTTTTTTCAAGCTATGTGCACACACAGGGTTAGTGTAGTGTTAAATGAATATATAATTGTTTATTTTTTTCACTGTCACTTTTATCATAATGCAACTTGCACTAACATTAAGGGAATGCAGTATTTGTCAAACACTTTGTTTTCTCTCCTATTTTGTCACATGTTGGCCTTTTGATTCTAGAATGAGTGAAACAAAAGGAAGAAAGGATATTACTAAATAAATAACTTATCATCTTAATGCCTTTTTATTATGGAATAACTTACTTTATAAGTAATACAACTTTAGGTAGTAAAACTAAAGCTACCTCATAGAAACACGTAAAAACAAAAACTACATTACTAAAAAGAGTTGCACATTTTTTTTATTTTTATACGTCTGTAAACCAGTTTTTTAATTTCATAAAAGCACAGATTCAAAAACTAACAAAAATACAGAACTTGAACTTGATCATCTCCACAACTGATTAAATATATCTAAAGCTTTTAAAAAATAACATTTTATAATTTTTACAGTTTTGTTTTTCTCACAAACTTCTGCATGTGTATAAATCAATGCAGGCTACTTTTGTCTCTAAACTTTTACATAACCCCCCACACTGAACTGAGATAAACAAGAAAAGCTAATTTCTCTGTCAAAGGTGAAGTCATTTCTTCTTCTCTACTACATGTATAAAACACATTAATCCATTTTCTTTTTATTATACACACATTTTCTTCTTCTCAGTCTGCTTTCATAAATCTTCACTCCAGTTTTTTGTATTTAAAGTCTTCATTTATTAGCCGACGCACAAACTGCAGCTGTTGTAATTGTAAGCACTCTTAATTATTAATGTGACACAGATAATGACTAGTGTGTGTTCAACAGTTCACCAGGCATTACAGGTCACCTGGACTTCCGCTAATTTTAATGTCTGTATTACTAATGGAACGGTATTCTCCATGATATAGCATTCTAAATGGACCTGACCGAATAGTAAATGAACCACATCCATCTTTGTGACACTGCATAGCAGGGTACTTTCCTCCAGAATCATCTCAAGATGACCTTGCTATTTAAAGTTTTCTGTTGATGCACTGCCTCATGCAGTCTGCGCCTCCTTGCAGGAGAAAGGTTTATTTCATAATTCTGGAATAATAATAATAATAATAATAAAAATACCTCGTTATTTCTATATGATGTTTTAAAGCAATAAATGCCTCTTTTCTTATAAACACCTCCAACTTTTAATGATTAGATTCTTGTATATTTCAGTTGAAATAGCTGCTGTTTGCTAATAGTCTTAAAATATTTTATTTACCAAGTGTTGGTTTATTTAGGAGGTATGAAATGTTTCTAGGGATTTGTATAATGCCCTGGGACCTCTTTGCACTTTACTGTTTACTATTTTGGCTTCAACATTTCAGTTACAGTCAGCATATACATACATATATATCACTGCCAAGAACAAATCCTCCAACCTTTCCAGTGATCCTGAACTCCGTCCCTTTCTCTGATTTCAAATTATTTTTTGTCGTCTCTGCAGGTTTTTCAAGAAACCTCTGTGCAGTCAGATGTTGGAACTTTAGGTCTGATTTACAAGACATATATCAGTAGCAGTTTTTTTCTTGTAGATGAAAATATTTAAGTCACCTATTTATTAATTCAATTAAAGAATTTTCAGCATAAAACAGCTTTTTTTTTGCAGCCACTACTTTGTGTTTTCCTCTATTTCCTCCTCCCTTAGTGACTACAGTCCTTACAGGACACATACTGCATGTAAGTCAAGAACAGAGGGAGTTACTCTGGTTCATGGCTGAATTCATTTATTCTCCAGTAGCCTAAAAGAACCTGAATGTTGTTGATAGATGCTTATTCTGTCTATACCACATAAATATTCATGCTTTTTAATAAGCAATTCCCCCCTCAGCAACTACAAATTACGAGATATTCAAACTCTAAAAGGGCCTTAAAATGTTTTTTTTTCTTCTTCTATCTCTTCTCCACAAAGACACAGCTTTTCACAAGAGACACTTGTCCCGAGGGGACAGAAACTGTGATATTTTTCCCCAGCTGCTTTATTTTGAAAGACTTTGTTTTGGTTAGTTTGGTATGAAATCTGAGGAAAGTATCAAAGACACAGTAAAGAGTGTAAATAATGAACAGCAATATTTATAAAGAGTTTGGCTCATAGTATTTGTATTTGCTGAATAAGCTGATCTAATACATAATTTAATGAATGGATGGTGCCAGTGTAACCACTACTGTGTTCAAAGCTTTACTGGATTAAAACAAACTGAAGGGTTTTATGTTTACTGAGTAATTAGAAAACCTCCTTCAGTTTGAACACAATCATGATATATTTGTAGTATTCCAAAAAATAGGTTTTACCTGCCATTTTCCATGTCATCAGAACACAATCCCATACCCTCACAATACTCTTAAAACCAGCAACACATTCCCATGACGATCCTACTGCGATCGTCTGCACCACCCATCCTTGTATGGCTCTGTCAGACTGCATCCTGCTTCTTTTAGAGGTTTCTCTGCTCTGACACTCTGGCTTCTGGAGAACTTAAGAACTGGCTGCTAGGATTCTTCAACCATTAAATCTGATGTGTTGGAGCAAAGAAATGACTTTAACCTGTAGGAAAATGCCCATTGAGGACCTGAGTATGACACCTCTGCTCTAGAATATGCTTTAATGACACAAATAGCTAGCCTGGCATGTGTAGCGTTATAAACTCTATTTATATGGTTTATAATTGGCACATTATTCTGTAAAGTCGCTAATAGGTTTTGTCGGTTTTACACGGAGGAAGAATCCCTGATACCTTCACCTTTTAGTGCTTACAGTCGCTCTAGGTTCAATTCTGATATATTACAGAGAGTAGATTATGCATTTAATATTGACAATAGAAATCTGAGACTAGAATTAGACTTCATAATTTTATTAAGAAAGACGCACGACAGATATCACAGATAAGAAAGAGGTAGTTAGCAGGTAGTCAGCATTACGTCATTCACGATGGTAAGGTGTTCTGAATTGAATCTTAAATCAGTTTTAGCAATCTGAGTCTCGTGATGGTTTAGGAGACTAAGGATTTACTTAATTTAGATTAAGGGTTCTAATGGAGGGTCCTAGTTACGGATGGATCAGTAACTAGTTTGAGTGAGCTAAAGTTGTTAGCTTTTATCAAGAGGCCTTTAAGCTTTACCAGGATTGTGGTACTTAGCTGCGTTCGATGGATCAGCACCGCTGGAGTCGGATGAGACAGCACGGAGGTGGTGTTCCCTCCTCGGTCAGGATCAGACGGCTGCGGGGGTCTCGGACCGCCGAAGGCCACGGTGTTGTCCTGGGATACGAAGCTTATTGGACCCATCTCTGGCAGGGAGCGTCGAGGGCTGGCATTCCCATAACAGAGCCTCAGACTGAAGGTGTCTGACCTCAGAGGGAAGCTGGTTTCATCGGCTCAGACGGGCTGAGAGAACCGTCTCCAGGGTGAGCCGGCAACTAGCGTTAGCTGTGTAGAGGTTGACAGCTGAGCTTGTCGTCTGGTTAGTATCAGGACCAGAACAGCTCTCTCTAGCTTCCGGGGTCGGAAGTGCTAAAGAGGAATCTTAATGAAACGTGGGCCAATAAGGAGTTATTAATTCACGTGACTCAGACCGCTAACTCTTATTGGTTGAAGTAATATATGATTTAACCTTTTAGCAAAGTATGTATGTGAAATAATACTGAAGCAGATCAACATTCATTAATACTGGGAGAAAATGCATTAATCACATTAAGACATTTTAAGACAGTGGATTAAAGGTAGTGTCCTTTAGAATGAGACATCAAAGAGTCTTTAAGTTTAAATATTAACTAAAGAAAGTCTTCTAAGTCTTCCGACACGACCGGGTCCTGGAAGGAATGTTGATTCAGGTTACAACATAATAAAAGAGTCATTTTATTCCAAGTTATTGGGAAAAACATGGTTATTATTTGTGATGATCCTAGAGGTCAGAATTCAGAGGTAGTAACACATTTGGCGGCGTTACACATGCCATATAGTCTGACCACGGCCCATTGAAATGACTCATTCATAGGGGCAGGATCAACAGTTGTCAATCAAGCTACCTTCACATGCTATTGGGTAGCGCTAGGACCAATCAGAGCTGTTTAGCAACAACTGGAACCAGTTGCTTCTATCTGTTCATGTTTTAAAGAAAAGCCCAAATCTAAATCCTCCACAGTTGATGACAAAGCCATTTCAAACAAACAACGTTCCTGAGCTGCCGTCATGTTGTTTAATTGCTGTCATCGACTAATCCCGCCCACCAAACCGTAATGTGTTGTGATTGGCCCGGTACGAGACTGATCAGACCAATCAGTGAGCTGCTGATGTTCCAATGGAACATGGCTAGACCAAAGTCTGCAGAGCAAAACATGGTCTAGTTTAGCATACCAATAGCATGGTGTGGTTGTAATTCAAGCATGAGGCCAGAGTAGTCATTCCTGCTTCAAATGCTCAATAAACCCAGTATTCTATATGCTCTGCAGCTTTTATGTCATAATATGTTAGTTTAGATAGTATTTCATATCTGCTGGTATTTTAAAGTATTGCCTTACTTTTTGTTTTCTTTGTGAAGTTTGTTGTCAGTCTACCTCACTTGCTCTTCACTTGGTTTCATTTTCAGTTTTTTGGGGAATTCCCTAAGCTGATTTCAGTCAAATATTCTGAGAATTGTATTTGCAGATTTCCTCCTAAATCTAAATTAATGCCACAAGAAAATGAACAATCTCCAGCTGTGCAGTGGTTAGAAATCAAACTTGATTCAAATCAACTTTTTTATAAAACTTAATGACAGTAACATTGATTTTCCAACACAAATTCTCTTATATTTTCTGAAGCAAAAATATGTAGGCTGAAATGCATTTCAGCTCAACCACTGTTTCATTTTCATAAGTCTAGCGGGTCTCCCACTTTATTCCCACTTCTGGATGCCAGCTGTTTACATATTCAACAATGCACAATAATTCATACTCAACCAGTCCGTGTAGAACATCAGCAAGCCATAAATTAATTAAACCTTTCTGCTCCGATAAGTAGCAGCCAAGACGAGAGGAGCTGTGTTAAGTCTAACAAGAGTGAGTAATCGTTGATGCTGTGCTGAAGGGAATTTCACTCATCAGACTGGTGCTTTCGAGGCTTGACTCAAACGAGACTTGATCAACTGGCAAAATATATAAATGTGTCATCATGTCAGAACAGAAACACATAACTGTAAAAGGAAAACTGGTATGTAGGAAAGAAATGGGAGTTTCAAGAGTTATTATGGTTGAAAACCTTGTGAGAATGACGTCCACACCAACAAAAAACAACAAATAAAATATATATTTTTGTTGTTATGACCTAGATGCACGTGTGGATTAGGTGTGAAGGACATGGGGTTTGTCATGAGAAGTTTAAAGGAAACCAAACTCTGCAATTTTAAGGTTCAATATAATATAATTTAAATTTAATGTATTCATAATCAAAAAGAATAATTCTGACTGCTATTTTTAAAAATAATCTCCAGTCGAGGTTTCAATCTGTGGTTTGTAAAGGATCCAAACATAGAACAGACCTGAGGAAACGTAGCAGAATAAATGAGAGTATAAGACAGAAGATGAAATCAGCAATGATCTATTAAATAAAAAAGACTGAATTTATCCTAAACAGACAGGTAAACAATTATTTAAAACTCCCTTTGGATGCAGTGTTTTTCTGGTGTGATGCTGTGAGCATTAAACTCAGGATGTCAGTTAAACATATGCAGCTTTTCCTTTCCAACCCCCCTTTTTTCATAAACAGGTTATTTGTGTGATTCTGTGTGCTGAGGGCTTACAAGTCAAACAGAAGCTACTTTAATCTTTGTCCTTGAGAGTAATCTTGGCTATGTGCAAAATGACTCACTTTATCAATGTGGTGGCAGTCTGCCTTGCCCTGCTTGGAGTCTGGAGGCAGCAGAAACAGCAGCGACTGTGCTTTCCTCATGACGCTTCAGAAAGACCAACGAGACGATCGCCTTCTCCGGAAGCTTACTGAATACCGAGGAAGGAAAAAACAAACAAAAGAGAACCATTTATGTTTTTACTGCACCGCAAAGCCTGATCCATCATATGATCGAACTGTTTCAACAAGGAATCTTTTTATAAGTAACCAAGGTTACTTGTATTCACCTGATTGATGGGTTTTGGTGAAAAAAAAACAGCAAAAAACCCCAAAACAAATAAACCCACAATGTTAACAGTTGTCTATTAATCTTTATTGATCCTTTGTTGTTCAGATTGTGCATCACTGACACTTAAAGTTCCTGTGAGGACCATTTAGAAGGAAACAAATTAAATTCATCACAACTCTGCTTTCAGTAAATAGAATGACAATAAAGTTAGAATCACTGCACATTTGTTACCCTACATGTGTAGTGCTGTGAAAAAGTATTTGCCCCTTGCAGATTGATGTCTGTGACGATTGAAACAATTACTTATTTACTAGATTTTGTGACAGTACAGCAATATACATATGATTTTAAAATCAGATCATTAGTAACAGCTATTAAATTAAAATATCTATCACTAATAACTATTGCTATTTTTCTGTAGTTTGCTCTTATTGGCAGTCATTCACAAACCAATTCAATGCTCAGGTGATCGTTTACACCTCTAAAAGTAAAGACAGCAATAATACTGCCGTGTTGCCTGCAGCTTAGAGTGGTCATTAACCCCATGTGTCTTACACTGTGAGGCTAAATTGGGTTAAGGAAAACAACCAGGCTGATAAACAGTGGAGGGCAGCATTTAAATCAGGTCATCACAAAGGCGGAGTGTGGGCAAAATGCACCGTTGGAGCAGATTGGTCTGTATCCCATAATAACCACTTATGGCAGTGGTCAAGAGCTCAGCATGGACACCCCTGAGGTCACTATCCATAACCCTCTTGAGTGTTTACACAAGAGATTTGTCTGCTCCCCCCAGATAAAAAAAATTGCGTTTTGCATTTATGGAGATTCCTGTTGGTCCTTTTTAAAAACTGAAGTTGCAGTGCAGGCTGTGTTGATGATCTATTAAAATATTCAATGTGTTTTTTATGTTCTGGATTCTGCTGTAACTGTATAACTACTGCATTTAAATAGAAACCATTGGACTGACAATTCAACCACTAGGTAGCATATTTTAGTCCCTATATGTTATTAAAGCATGTGCTACACTTAATTTAAAACTACCGTATTTGCCCGAATATAGGACGACCCTGATTATAAGACGACCCCCCCTTTTCAAGACTAATCTTCAGAAAAAAAGACTAAATTAACTTTTTAAAGAAACTATTTTTATTGAAATTTTGAGAAAATAATTTAACTAATGCTACTAATAATGACAGACTGCTTTAATATTTGCTTATTAACAGTGGTGCACACAACTAGTCCACCAGTCCACTGTACTGATCTCTCTGCCCGAACGCAGCTTTGCTGACAGGAGCTTTCATGGTCAGATTGTGCAGCTCCGTGATCATCAGACACTGATGAACTTCACATCCAGTTGTGGAGCTGAGATGGAGTTTTCATGTAGGCTTGTTTACACACACACGCTGCTGCGGCAAAATGCAAAGACACACACACACAGAGCTGCGCCATGAACGAACAGACACACAAACCGGCTGCTGTGCCATGATCGCGCGCACACAAACCCGCTGTTACGCAATTATTGCGCGCACACACACACACAAACCCGCTTTTGCGCCATGATCGTGCAGACACACACACACAAACCCACTGTTGCACAATTATTGCGCAGACACACACACAAACCCGCTGTATGTGTGAGGGTGTGTGTAGGTGTGTGTGTCGGGTGCATATAAAGAACGGTGAGACGGATGAGGTTCTGAGGGAGAATGCATGTGTGAATCGAGCGAGCGACGCGAGCCCTCACCTGTACAGTCTGCTGCTGAAAACTCCTGCTGCGTCTGGACATTTTCTGGACATTTTAATCCTCAGTACTAGTAAACCTGTAACTTTGAACTAGGCCAGGCCCGGACCTCTGGAACCGCTCGCGGTCTGAGCTGCTTCCTGCCACTTTGACCAAAAAGCCTGCGCCCTCCGCCGGAAAAACTAGGGCGCGATAATAAGACGACCCCCCCCCTTTTTCAAATTATTTTCAATGAAAAAAACCTCGTCTTATATGCGGGCAAATACGGTATTTTTAAAACTTGGGGAATTTTAAAAGAGTTATTTTTTTAACCTAAAATTGTTATTACCTTAATAATATTAATATTATTTCTTCATTATTTCCTTTTATTAGATAATAACTCTTATTTTCACAAATAAAAAAAAAACACTTTGTGGGGCATGAAATTTATTTAAATTAAATTCTAACTGAGCCTATAAAAAACCATGTTCAAATGTGTATTTCTTTTATTTATAATTATATGGACAAGCATTAATAGCATTCAAATATACAAAAATGTGATCAGCATGTAGGCATTAATTTAATGTTTATTTAGCTGAAGCATCCAGACTGTTTATTATAAACTGATTGAGGAACAATCAAAGAAATGTTTGAGGTTTGAACATCTATCATGAACAAATCAGATACCAAATACTGCTGCACATTATTTACAACTGATTTACTCTTTTCACACTTCAAAATAACGAGTAATTTACACTTTTTCTTTACAATTTAAAATAACATGACTACTATAACATTTTAAAAATATAATATTTACTGCACTGACTCATTGCTTTTGCAGAATCATGACTCTTGGTGCACCTTCTGTGCTCACTAAGTCTGAAAAACACAACTGGATCAGAAACTGACTCACATCCAGCTTCTCATCAAGCCAAGGAGCAAAACGCTCACACAGCCTTCCCAATCCAATTTCTGTTTCCCATGAATCCTATTGTACCGGTGCATGTCTGAGCTGATTGTCCCATTCAACCACAAAATAAATCAAACGAAACCAAAACAGGCTGTCAGTGAAATCACAACACGCCATCACAGAAGTGCTTTTCTATCTCAAAAACGGTGACGACGGTAATAGTGGAGGTTTTTACTCGCACAGCCTGTTCTGACTGAACAGACAAATTTAAACACTAAAGCAGAATTCCTGTGTATAATGTGTCTACATAAAAAATTTGATGAGGATAATGCACACTTTAAAAACTGTGGCCCTTACAGCAAAGTGTGATTAAAGCTCAGCTTCTTTGCAGGAGAAAAGACCATCATGCAGTAACAGCACTATATCCATTAATGGGTAGTTTTGCCATTAGGCAACACATTTTCTTCTTTGTAATTGAGACTGTAATGGTCTTTTAATGGATGAATTTAAGCCAAAGCTACTGTATCTATATTGATGCTGTAGCAGAGTTCATAGCAACAATCGCTCATCCTAATGTAGATAAAGGTCTACGGCTAAAACGGCGTTTTCCACACTTGCTTCGCTGTGAGCGCTCGACTTGACCTTTCACCTCAGATAAAGTGTAAATACTCATCCAGGCGTGTGACATTAATAAAAATAGGAGCAAAATCACACTGTTGTTGACCAAGAACAAGAGACACACAAATCACTGTAATTAATGGTTAATCGCATAAAAAGAAGAAGTTAGAGATGGTGGAATAGATCTACATTAACCCAAACCGGATTAAGGAGAATTCTTCTCGTCTTCTATTCATTTGTGAGAATTTTGTTGGTGATATTTATTGCAAAAAATCTTACAGTTCCACCTCCGTCCATGTAGATCCTCAGGGGCAGTGATCATTGATCAGTGGGTGCAGAATGTTGACTAAGAAAAAGAAAACTACAGACAGAGCGTAAACAGGTCAAATACCTCAAGGCATCTAAAACAGTAAGAGCTGCAGTGATTGGTTCACTCACCCACAAATCATCAGAATTTTCAGAAGGGTCATGATTTGTCCACCTCCACTTATCTGGTTATGGGAGCAGCAGCCCTAGCAGGGAAACCCAGACTGTCCTCTCCTCAGCCACCTCCACCAGCTCCTCCAGTCAGACCCCAAGGCAATCCAGGGCCAGCCTATAGAGATATAGTCTCCCCAGCATGTACTTGATCAACCACTTAGGCCTTATACTGGCAGGACATGCCTGAAACAATGTCTTCAACTGGCTCCTGTCAGTATGAGGAGCAGCAGCTCTACTCTGAGTCCCTCCTGAATGTCTAAACTTCTCATCCTGCCTATAAGGCTGAGCCTTGCCACCCTGTAGAGGAAACACATTTCAGCTGCTTGTATTCAATCTTGATCTTTCGGTCATTAGCCAAAGATGGTGGAGTGAGGACTGGAAAACTGAGAGCCTCTCTTTCTGACCTAACTTCCTCATCACAACAGACCAGTTCAGCATGTGCATCACTTCAGATGCTGCCCCGCCCACCTGTTGATCTCCTGCTCTGCTCCCTCTTTCTTTCACTCCAACAAGACCCCACAATACTTCAACTCCTCCATCTGAGGTAGCACCTCTCCCCTAACCCATATGGCAATCCGCCCTTTTCCAGTCAAGAACCGTAGCCTCGGATTTGGAGTTCATAACAATATTATGGTGAGGACACATGTTAGACAGGGAAACTTGTACAGAAAAGTGGTGCTGTTACAACATAATGGAATTATCTCCTGCAAAAAAAAAAGAGAATAAAAAAAAACGGCATTTTTTTTAGATGACAAAGGTAATCATAATATACAAATCTATTGCAAAACATCTTTGTGAATATTATAAAGTCTTTGATTTAAGCTGTATAGAGACAAATTCATCTTAACCAGTCACTGAAAACACAAAGATGCAAATTTCTCTACTACACTCTTATACAGTTGGTTGGTTTAGAAGCGTTAGCCAGATTATCATTATTTTTTGCATGACTGCCAATGCACAGGCAGAAACTGTTGCTATGAGCACCAACTTCCTGCTGAGTTGGAGCAACGGGGTCAGGGGTGGAGGCAGGAACATTAAAACAAGCAAGTAGAACTCTGACATTTAGAGGAACAGCTTTAAAATGCAGAACTACTGCTAAGTGGGTGGTGAAAAAAAAGTCAAGAAAAATAGATCTTTAAACAAAGAAGTAGTGGGTCATTAGGAACACGAAGTGCCCTTTTGTTGCATAGCCAATTGTTTCGTTTTGTGAAATGTTCCTTTTTGTAAAATTTAAATTAGTTATTTTCTCCGGGTTTGATCTCTTATCTGGTTGTTTTTGACTCATAGCACTACTTGAGCTGATATATAGTTCCCACCACTGAACTAAATTGTGGCACAACAACACAACAAACCAACACCATCCCATTGTCAGCATTTACCCATTTTATTCTCCACTTAAACATGTATTTTAATATTAGAACTACGCAGTAAATTTAGTCGATCTTCTCAACCACCCAACGGAGAGTTGCTCTCCTAGTGGTGGTGAAATGCTCTAATGCCCTAAGAACATCCAGCTCCAGCAGGGTTGTGACCCACATCAGTTAGAGAATCACAAATGCCTCTCGCTCCATTAAGACCGTCATCACTCTCCTGTGACTTTCACTGTGGGGTGGAAAATAGTTGTTCCATCTTTTGCAACATAGAGTTTCAACAGTATTGCAGAAGAGCCTGTGCCCATCGGTGCAAAGCAGCATGTCCCTTAAATAGTCTCGGGGGAATAGCAGGGTCAGTGCAACACCACAAAATGCTCCACCGGACCATTTAAATCACCTGTTGGCTGCATTCTCTCTCCTCTTCAGTGCTGCACTGCCTCTGTGCTTTATGACAAGTGTGTTTTCCTACTGTGTTACAAGAGCAAAGGTGGACAAAGTGGCCAGGCTGTCTGCACCCACTGCAAACCACTAGGTACAGTCCAGGGTGCCATTATTCCCACAACAGGGCACTCTGCAATAGTGGTATCCAACACCACACCTTCAGGAGAGACGCGTAGTGAGAAAACCAGTCATTCCTGGATAGTTTGTTTAACACAAGGGTCTGCAGGATGTGATCTTGCCCGCCAAATGACACTTGAATTTAGGCTTACAATTGTGAGCCAACACATTTCAGCAATCAAGTAAAGAAGAAAACACAACTTGCCACTACGCTCTGCAAACAGCTGTTTTCGCTGTCTGGGTGACACCAGTAGGTATAGTGAGCTGACTTAGACAGGAGAACATTTACATTATTTAGGTCTTCTGAAGTATTTTGTAGCTTGATGTTTACAAAATAAGGATTGCAGAAGATATGTTGTTCTTACTATTCAGTGACATTTCTACACCCACCGATGCAAACATGTCTAGTGATTTAGTAACAGTTTTCTTTTATCAGTTTTCATGTAGATTCTATCATTATTGTTGAGGTTCCATTACACCTTGAAACCTAAGGTTCCTAACACTGGAAAACACACCTGAAATTTAGCATTTCTGCTCATTCAGCAACATATTCACTATGTTTGAGGACATTTTATTTTACATTCATCGTGGCATCCTTTAAAATAAATTGAAGAAATGATGCAGTCAGCTCCTCCTATAATCGCACGCCCCCCTTTATTCCCTAATACACTTCAGTTATCAGTTATAAGAGTGTCTGAATGCTATAATGACATAAAAACTTGCATAAACCTATGAGTTATTTTCTGCTGGATCCCTGTACACCATTTCTTATAGGGCTTGAAGCACGATGCATGGTTCACAGATCAACAAGTCCTTCTAGGCTACAACTCCATCATGTGTTATTGTGCAAGCCTCAAATGAATCCCCTGCATCCTGTAGCTGCATCCTGATGTGGTCCAAGATAGTCATGCCAGGATGAGGCCTGGGGAATGGTGTGATGTGTGATCGTAGGTGTTTGTGGTTTGATTGTTGTAGTGAAAAGCTGCAGATGTATAGAGTGTGGTGAGGGCATGGGAGAGCATCTTGAAGACTTGAAGAATAGATAGAGATAAGCCTATTTGGCAATTACTAAATGTGTAGCACCACTACAATTGCCTAAAATTGACAGTTTTTCAAATCTGCCCTTCAGGTTGTAAATAGGTAGCCTGGTCTTAAGTCATTGTGAAGGAAGACTTTAACTCCTGATAATAAAGACATCTTCCCATATATATGTTTTGACAAAAAAAAATGTCTGAAAACCCAGTAAACAAAAGGCAAGATTATTGTGAGATCTAGAGGGCAGAGGAGAAGCGAGGTAAGTGGCTGGTGTTCGATTATTTGAGTAGAGATGGACGTTTATAGAAAATGGATAGTTCTTTTTGAATTTTGATTATTTTTGCAGGCTTGGCTAAGGTCAACAGATCCAGGGGTTAAAGCAGCCAACCAAGCATTGAGATAAAATAAGTGGTGAGTGGGTGAGTTCAACAGGTGAACGGTTTAGGGTCCAGAGGTCCTTTCAATCAATGATTTATCACAGAGTCTGAGGATTTTTTAAAGTAGCAGTTTCATAAGGATCATCTGAGGTAAACTGGATTTTCAGAACGTTTTACAGTAAGCATCTAGGAAAATGATGCAAAATGTTTTGGAAGTTAACACTGCACTGATGAGCACTGCTTGCCTGATTGTGCGATAGTCACAATATCTCACGGGAACTGAGAACGCCAAAAATCAGTAAACAGAAAGTGCATCTCTTGTCTGTACGTGGTCAGAACTAACAATGTGTTCTGAGCCCTTCTTTTCTGCTGGTATCTTTGTAAAAAGGATGTGCAGGGTCATATAATATCTTCTGTTTTTCCATTTCCATAATGAAACTCTCCTCGCCCATGTTTAGCAATTGTTTTGTTTTGCAGTGCTACTGGCAGCTCAGTGTTTTGTCGCAATATCAGTCTCCTAAAGAACTCCATATTGTTGTGACATATGCATCTCAGCTGCAACCGAGTGCCAAAAAAGAACTGCTGCATATTTTCAGCACCATGATGTGGACCGACGCTTCTGGTATGCAACATGGCGCCCTTTGTGGGACCACTCTCAATGACTACAATGGTTTCTATTTAAAATCATGGTTCTTCTAACTTATTATTGAATAATACTATGGAAAAACTTTATAGACACAAACGTGCATACATACACACAGGTGCTCACAAAGTGTTCACACAAGTATGGACTTAGGCGTTCCCAAACACATTGACTTGGGCTGTGGTTGGCACTAAACACGCCTTGAATGAATCTTTACCATGTGCATTATAAGAACAACGCAATCGTTGTACAGTCATAAGCGGTTTATTGCTGTTGTATCTATGTTCTCGGTTTTGTTTGTTTGTTCTTTCTCTTTACAGGTCCAGAAGCAGATTCTTCGTAGCTCTTATACTCTTTTCTTTCTCTGTTAACTTTCTCCCCCACCCTTCTTTCTATACTTTCCCCTTCATTTCTGTCTCCGTGTCCATTGGGGTTCAAATGAAACCAAAAACCAATTCTAATAAAGATTTAGATTTATTATTTTTATCAGGTGGAGCATTATAGCAGCATGATGGGTTCATCACTCATTCAACTGTGTTCAAGCAGGGAGAAATTGAAAAAATGCAGCAATCATGAGCTAAAAACACTCCGGCGCTAGCATAACAGCTATCTACATTGGGTTAGCATAACCCTCGTGAGATACGTAACTTTGTGAGATTTCAGTGCATGCAGACTCAGAAGTTGCAAACATGTTTTTCTGGACACAAGCGGCAGCAGTGGCTGAGTGACTTTTCTTTAACCCTGTAAAGGGTCATATTAGCACATACTGGCTCAAGAAAAAGATTTTAAAATATTTACATAGTGTGCCTTTAAGATAAGCTGTGCAAATTTTTCTTCCAGTTTTAATTGTAGAGTTTTCTTAGCACATAAAGATCAAAATTTCTTTTAGGAATTTTTTTTAACTCCCCTGACCAAATGTACCACAGTAAGTACTGCTTAGTGAAAAATTAGCAAAATATTGGTAAATGATTGCATGGATTCCACAGAGGCACACTATAACCCCCAGCAGGTCTGTCTCTCTGTTCAGTGGATGGAACTCACTTAAGTTGTGTTCATTTTCTGCCTCAACACTCGAGTAAAGCTGCGTTTCGAAACATCTTCACACTCAATTCTGAACAATTCTTCAAAGAACAAGACGGAAAAATAATGTCTGCAGACTAAAAGTTGTTTATTCAGACAAAATAAATCTGCATGTAAGTTAAATTATGCAATGAGGTCCTTGTGCCTTTTGATGTTCTGTCAACTTACCTTATGCATTAAACTCTGTGTGCTCATTAGCACAGATGATCTGTAATTGACGTCTGGAAAGATACCAAAACATTCGTTAATATTCTAAATCCAGCTCTCTGCGGTAGACCAAACAGACGTCGGAGCACAAACAAATGTGTCTCCTCTGATGTCTGCAAAGTACAGTTAAGCAGAAAGCTGAAGTGAGGTTGACAGAACGTTTTTGAAAGGTGTTGTTTACAGCCGCAGTGAAAAAGTATTAAAAATCACACTTCTACTTTTAAATTACTAATCACTAGTTGGTCATGCCCTGTGAATGTGACAGTTAAACTATGTGAAGACAAGTCATCCTTGATAAATTTAAGTTATTTGTTGGTCTAAATTAACTCCATCAAACACCTGTCATAGTCACACCTCTCCCACCGAGCGCGACGGAGAGGATCTGCACTTCACAGACACGGAAAAGATCTCACGTTCTTTGGATCTACGTCACAATCCTTCACACATTTTTTTGTCATTCGAATCACATTTGCAAATTAATATTGCCTAAACACGTTCATTAGAAGCTGCGATAGTATGAATCTGATGCTGTCACCCAAAATGAGCGAGGCAGCAATGTTTGTATGTGTAAAAATAATACACTATAGTTGGCATAATCTAAAAATGTATTTAAAACAGGAATTTATTACTAGGTCAAAATGTTGTTTATATTTTCAACTATTCCAGCAAGTATTTACAAATTTAGTAATCTGCCTAGTTTTTGTTACTTTTACAGAAAAGTACTTTGTAAAGTAAATACTAGAACGGAGAATGATGCAGGGGGGTTGGCACATTGGGTGGCCCTGCCCACACATTGAGCTGTGTTGCTCATTCCATGGATGCAAGTTTAGCCTCAATATAACACTGACTAATCAAGCTTTCCAAAAGAAAAGTTTTTTAATGTCAGGAAGCAACAAAATATATTCAATGAAATACAGATGTCCATGCTTTTTGTATATTTTAAAGGCACACTATGTAACTTTTTCATATTTTTAAATCTTTTCTTTTTGAGCCAGTATGTACTAATATGACCCTTTACAGCAGTGGTCCCCAACCTTTTTTTTCTGCCACGGACCGGTTGCGTGCCAAGCAATACGTCCGCGGTTGTCAGTCGGTCGGGGTGTGTGTGACCTGCAGCGCTGCAGGAGGTAGTGTTGCAATGGATCATTTTTCAGATCAGCAGAAAGAAAAGAAAAAGAATAGACAAATACCTTTGCTCTCTATTTATTTTGTAGAACACTGTGCAACTTTTTTCTGCTCAATGCTCATTAAATACAAACAACATTTAACTCAACATGCCAATCCAAGGCTTTTATAAAATTTTGAATCACAAAAACAGATTAATGGGAGGGTAGATTCCTACGCACCCCTCATGGGTCCAGCAGCGCAGTAACCTGGTTTCTGTCAGACAATCCGCTCCCTGCGAGATTCAGGAACAGGTGAGGGGTGCGTGACGAGGTGCTGCTCTGAGCGCTCCTGACGGAGCACTGCTTATAATATTAATGTTCATTAGCTTGTATAAAAGTCCAACATAACACGTTAACTTAGACAGAAATATGAGTCTGGTTTCTCCATCAGAGAGAAGATTCCAGCTGACAGAGGAATGAAGGATTCAGCCACTCTGCACGCACACGTGTGGACGAGTGAAAGAGACTGCATTATTTTTCATTCTGCCGTTCTCACGGTCTGGTACCAAATGACCTGCGGACCAGTACCAGTCCGGGGACCAGGGATTAGGGACCTCTGCTTTACAGGATTAATGAAAACTCACTCAGCTCCATCTGCTGCTTGTGTCCAGAATACTGCATTTGCAACTTCTGAGTCTCCAGTCCGGTGCCCTGAAGTCTCACAAAGTCACGTATCTCGCGAGGGTTAGGCTAACCCATTGTGGCAAGCTATTATGCTAGTGCCAGAGTGTTTTTAGCTCATGATTTGTGCAGTTTTTTCAATCTCTTCCTGCTTGAGCACAGTTGATTTCTTTGAATGAGTGATGAACCGCTCCAGTAGAAAGCAGTGAAGGCTGAGGAGACATTTCAACAGTTAGATTTAGGTGTTTCTGAGCAAAAACAATGCTAATGTTTTTACAGTTATTTAAAACGGGCACTAGGGGGTGCTAAAAACAAGCCAAAACTGCATAGTATGCCATTAAACTATAAATTTTGCAATAATGTTAGATTTTGATGTTTTTGAGGTCCTAATCTCAAATAGTTATGCTCACATCAATCAACAGCTTGGTTCTACGGAGGTGAAAGCATCCAAGAAAATGTCAAAAAATGTGATTACAGCGAGTAGTCTGAAAAAATGTAATTAAATATTCTCTCTGTCTTTCTGTTGGGCACTCCTATTTGCCATAAAACCGACCCAGGGTGGTGAAATTATCCTTTTAATTTTCAACGATAATTAATTTTTATCAGGTAATTTTCAGCCATTTATAAAAACCATAAAACAAACTAAGTCATTAGCCTGAAATTGAAAACTAATTTGAGGAGAGCTTACAGTCTTTAAAACCAGAGAGGACGGTCTTCTGATCAGAACTGAGAACAAACACATCGGACCTACTCTTTTATTTCCTAACCTTCTCATCATGGCAAACAACCCAAAGACATTGTTGATCTTTTTTCAGCTTTTGAGGCTCTGATTTAAAAACCTTTGTAATAAGGAGTTTATGAACATTTTGGTAGCTTTTATCATGGCCTGAAGAGATCCCAATTCTTCATATTGAAATGGCAAAAAGATCATATATTTGTTTAAGAATTTTATTTCCTCAAATCCAGAATTATGGAAGCTATTAAAACGTAAATGGAAACACAGAAACATGAAGATCTTGTTCCTTTTATTAAAAGCAAAGAAGCAAGTAAAGACAATCCTTTTCTTTTCTTTTCCTTCATTTCTGTTCCTTTTCTGTTTCATTGGCTCACAAAAATGCAGCTCTGTAAACATTTATGCAGACTTCACATCTTTGTAAAGTTTTGTCCTACTTTTACTTTTGTGTTTAATTTGTCTTTGTGTACAAGCTTTAATGCTTTAATTAAAATTAAAGAATTGTCCCTGGAGGCTCAAACTGAGTGGATTTGTTGCCTTATGAGCAAAACAACAACAAAGAATAACAAATGAAACAGAAAAAGAAAAAAAGTGCTCCTTAACTATTTAACCAGAGATTTTTCAGAAACATATCTTCTTCAACTTTAAACCTTATACTCTGGTTCCTAGAAATGATAAGACTAAATTGCCTTTGGCTTTCTTGATTTTCTTGGAATTTGTCAAGCAGATTGAAATGTCGAAGCATTTTTATTCTGTCTTCTTGCTGGTTAGACACATAGAGGTATTTGATCTTAGATTTGATTTTTATCAGCATAGATAGAATACCAAAACATCTATGATTTGCATCTTAATGTAGTTTATAAGCTGAACCGGGAAACACACAAAAAAAGGATGCAGCAGACTACAGACAAACTGGACACTGACTGGCTTTGCAGACAGAAATTAATTAAGACGATTTTATTCAAGTCTATAATTACTTTAAATTTTAATGACTTTCTTTCCACTCAGGCGTGTGGGGCCATGAATTTAAAGGCCTATAAAGCTTGCAGCATTAATCTGGGGTAAACACCCTCAAACCCAAAGAATCACTGTAATCATTTCACTTCAGATCCAGCTTGTGCTTGAGGACACAAGTGAAAGCAACACAAAGGTCTGGCTGTGATAACAAGTTCTGACTTCACTGCTTATTGATCTGGATGGCTATAACTGAGAAGTTATTGGTTGCTTTCTTGCCAAATTCACAGCTTGTACTAGAATGGGGCACGTGTGAATATATTCTCCTTTTTAAAAGAGCTGTCTCCCATCCCCGTTGTGAGAAAAGGGGTCTTGTGACAATAAAAGTGACAGACATGTTTGTGCCATGCTCTCTGTTTAAAGCATTATGTGTTGACATTTTATTAAAATTGCACAAATGCACTAAAGGGTGCATTTTCTTTTATAAGAAACCAATTTTAGCTGTATGAAAAAAAAAAGCTCTCGTGTTGCAGCAACCAAAAGAATATTCTTATAATTTATCTTGTCAAATGCATTCTGCAAACTGGTGGGTCTGTTTAAGTGACAAACACCCTTTAGTGTGTACTCCTCATTCTCTGAATAATAATAAAGACTTTTAAACTCTGTTGTGTGAAACACAGCTTGCTCACGTTTACCTTGTTTCTTTTCTATCATGTTGTGACGTGAACAGACAGGTTGACCTTTCAGTCTCGCTGCTGTTGGAAGCCAAACAGAGATCTGCCACGATGTAAAGCAAACCATTTGTTTAAAAGACAGCAGTATTCTACTCCTTTTCCATAATTAGATGTCATTAAATATAAAATTCAAGTCATAAAATGTGAGTTTTTCCTCTCAGTTTCATGTGAGCTTGGCCAAATGAGAGAAATCTGAGTTAATAGCAGCCTTGGGTTTATTTCCATGTACAATGCTCTCTCAAGGTCATGTCGAAGGGCTTTGGAGCAGCGATACGCTGCTTATCTCCTCCTCAGGCTGGACCGGATACCTCCATTTATCAACCAGTTATAGTTACAGAGGCAGGGCTCCGAGTAAACGGGCACGTCAAGGTTTGTTTTTGCATCTAAACGAATGCACATACATTAGCTTACCTTTAATTTCAAGGTCTGGATGTCGTGTCAAGAGATTCTCAAAAACTTTGGTGTAAAGATGCATAACAAACCAGCAAGAATAAAGAGCAACCCTCCTCTACACGCTTGCTGACATCGCTGCTTTGCAAAGTTTCATCAGCAAGTAAAACCAACCAAACCGAGCAAACGTCTACAATGAGTTTAGACATTTTTTTTCATCAAAGCCTGTTATCAAAGGAACAAAAAGGTATACAACATCAATGTGCATATTCAGCCACTGGTGTAGTCTGCAGGAGTGCAGGTTGTGCACCATTTGAAAGAAGATGAATGATGAAGTGAGGAGTTGGGTACATTCATCGACAACACAATTGCCTTCCTCTTTGCCAACCCCCCTGCTCTCTCCGTCACTGTCTCAGTGTTTAATGTACTGTAAAATGGAGCTTGCTTCACTAAGCCCCCTTTATTAGTTTTTCCTTTTATAGGGTGTGATTTGCACAAATAATTTCCTGCTCTCCATATGTTTGCTACGGGCCAGAACTCCTACAAAAATTAGCGCCGGTGCAGTAAAGCAGAGCTTTGTTATTGTGTGCAATATCTATTGAGGAGTTTCTTTATAAAAGCAGATCGTTTATATTTAAATACATTAAATGTGGCCGGAAAAAAAGGTATTCTGAATTACTTAAAGGTCCCATGACATCAGTTTCCATGTTTTCTGACTTATCTATCATGTTGCAACGTTGAGTTCTCACCTTAAACCTGCCAGAAAGAGCAAAAAACGGCGTCCATCTGTCTCCTAGTACAGCCAGTGAGAAGCTCTTCAAGATTTCAGACCCAGGTTTCAAACATTTTTTTTCACTCCAGCCCGCTATGAGGTCATAGTGATCCGGACTTGCTTATATGGTAAATTCTCCTCCCACATGCACGTTCACGACACCTGGAGCGAGGCAGTGCCGCCGCCATTGCCCATAGACCGTGTAGTGTTTAGTTTCAGTTTAGTTTCTCTTTCACGCGACGGCACTGCCCCCTGCTGCAGCAGAAGTGTCAGGCTGCCAAATAAGGAGAAACCCAGCAGAACCGGAAGGCGGCGCTTTCTTCTGATCTCTGAGTTGCTCGTTAGGAAATAATTACAGCGTATTTTGAGTTATGATGGTGCAACGCTAATCTAGAGGCATCAAAGATTACACCTGTTTAATATAAAGTGATTTAAATATGGAGTCACAGGCACTTTAACAAGATCTGTCAAATTATATATGCATTTTATATTTTGCTTTGTAGTTTGGCTCTTTCAGTCATGTGATCAGTGTTGGTCTTTGTTATGCTTGTATTTTGTTATTTGTTCATTGTATGATTTCTTGCATTTTGAATTGCAATTTCTTAGGTTTCCCTTTGCTTCTAGCCAATCAGTTTACTCTGTAGTCATATTTTACACATTTGTCATTCATTCTAATCATCCGACTTTTTCTCATTAGTCACTCCCTCCTGTATTAATAGTTCGCAGCCTCTTCACTCAGTGTCAGATCATATGGTTACCAGCTCAGCTTGTCTATGCTCCAACACACCTGTTTTTAATGAATGTGTAATTAAAAAGCTTCTGCAGAACTCAACATGGTAAGGAGGTGATTAAATCATTTGATTCAGGTGGGCTGGAGCAGCAGACATGTGTCACTTGGAGGTTTGGACCTCTTGTCTGTAGTGTAGTGATTCTCTACGCCTCAGTTTGTGCAAGTTATTGGTGGTTGTATCCTTTATTTATATGTATAAATATCTGCAAGTAATTCAGTTTTCTCTTCAATAATGAGCCCACATTAAACATCTGTTATGGCAATATCTGCTTATCTAGTTATGAAGTTTGTGCACCTACATCACTGTTGTACATGTTGTCACTTAGACACTGGCATAACATTAAACATGGCTTCCAACACTAATTGTAGGATCAGAATTAAAACATGCAAATATAAATTTAAGCCAGGTGGTACCCGTAGGGATCCATGTAACCTATCAAATAATATGCAAACTCTGTTAAAATGTGTCTAAAAATAGGGTTTCTGATACCTACAAATCTGTTTCTGCAGCTTTAAAAATTTTAAAGCATGAAGTAATTTGAAACTGGGTGACTAGTGGAATCAACATGGGATTTATCAATCAATTCAAATCAACCAATATTCTTTATTTTATTTTGTATTAATATTATATCCTATACTCCACTTTGCAGTCCATGATAGGCCATGAACAGAAGTTTGCCTGGACAGAACAGGAACAAGATGAGTTAACAAAGTCAAAGTAATGTATATTCATGTTTAGTCACATCATTGCTAAATTAGACTAGAAAAAGATCTCAAGGAGCTATGGGCAAATTATCCATCAATTTTTATTGATGTTTTATGAATAATAAGATGCCCATGCAATTAGATACATGCTGTCACACACTAATACCACTGTACATGTTGAACACATACAAATAAAAACAAAAATGAAATAAATGCATTAAAAAGTTTTGGTGGTTGTGGTAAAAATAACATATTCCTATTTTCATAAGTACACTTATTGCACTTACTGAAAGCATTATTGGAGTATGCATGGAGATTTTTACAAGAATGTCAGAAAAGCTGACGTTTTCAGCACAGTATAACTTGTTTCCAAGGGCAATGCGTAGTAATGTCCCAGTATGTCACTGGCTTCCAAAAGAGGTTCATGTCTCAGTCACAGAGGAACCAAATAAACTAAAACAATAAGATCTATTGCTAAGGGCAACAGCAAAGTTTCAAACGTTAAGTGAAGACCATCGCTGCTTCCCTTTAACTTCTGTGACTGTCAGCATAAAATCAGGTTTGGTGTTTGCACACAGCTAGAAACTGATGTAGACAGACTACATATTGTACGTAATCATGCAACCCTTTCTATCATGTTAAACGACATTGCAGTTTTCACATGAGAGTTATACACATGGATGAGCATCTGGGACAAATTTATTTAGAACCAACACCATCTGTAATGTTTTCCTACAGGGAAAACCTCTTGAAGGGTGATGGAAGGTGTTTGTGCATTTTGGAATCCACACAGCAGGCTTTTATGAACAAATTGGTCGTATAACTTGGAAAAAGGTTTTAAATTCAAGCTGATGTGAGTCAGTAAGTATAGCTTTATTTATAAAGCACATAAGATAGAGATCACAAAATGCTGTGCAGAAGAAACTATAACAAGAAACAAAGTTTCGGTTAAAGTTTTTAGAAAGTTTTGGTTTATTTTTAGGACCATTGTCATTCCAAACTGACCAGGTGTGCATTAGCAAAACTAAATGCTGTTTTTTTCCAAATATGTAAAAAGTTTATATATATATATTTTTTTATAAATCTATGTATGATCTTAAAAAACTTCACCAGAAACGGGGTCATGGACCTCAACCAGAAGGACTGATTTTTGTTTTCAATGCATTATAATGCAATATTTCAATGTTTCTGTGGCATATATATGTGGCATAGTATATTCTAAGGATTCCAGTCTGCCACTGGCTTTCTTACTTTACTACCTTTAACCATAGTAAACTAGCTGTGTTGGAAGAAAAATTTCTACACATAAAACTTTCAAAAGAGACACACATTTAGAATATATACAAAAGAGAAACTGCTGATTTACAAACTTGTTTTGTAAGATGTACCAGAAAGCACTTTTACAAAACATTACATATGATAAAAAATTATTATTTTTTTAAAGTTTTGTTTGATTTTATACCCTAACTGTTTTATTGTCTAAATTTCATTAAGCAACTAACAAACACACTCTTGTGACAAAGTGACAAACAAGAAGGCATACATGGTTGTTACAGTTGTATAATGTAGCTCTATAAGCTAATCTTTATAGAAGCTGCTTCTGATCTGCAAAAAAAAAAAAAAAATCAGTATTTTACAAGTTAGGCTGACAGTAAGTCACATCTCATGTAATTACTAAAAAGGAAATAATAAAATAAATAGAAGTTTTGACTCCAGATCTGCTAACTAGCCACGAGAGCTTTTATTTCAAGCCAAAGCTGTGAATACAAAACTGATGTAACCTTATAAACACGAGCACAATATTCAATATAGATGCAATATATGTATAACTAATAACTGTCATGAGGTGGATTCTGGGATTGAAAACCTGATCTCATTTCAAGACATATTCCATGTATTTGTGTTTTTAAAATCAAACGTCTCTCTAGACTTCCCTCGCCTCTGTAACTGATCTTATATGCTGCCTGTCCTCCATCAGCCGCCTCCTACGTACATGCTGAGAGCTCACTGTATTATAAATGAGTTTGATTTGGCATTCCCCCACTGTTCTTCACTGTAAAGTCACGCTGAAGGTATGATTTTGGCATGGTGCATCTGGAGCCGGTGCAGGCTGCTTTGATCACGTCTTCACATTGACAGTCTTGTGTGATTCTGCTTTAAGCTGGCAGTGCAAAGCTCTGGTTTGTGTGGCTGCAAAGATGAGACCTTGAGAGAAGACAAGAGTTGAATGAGGGGAGATTAATGCGATGCAGAGTCAACTGAGGGACAGACAGATGGATGGCAAATGTGATCTAAAATTATGAACACAGGATGCCTGTGTTTAGCACAAATGGTGCGACTCTCTTGCGCCGATACTGATGAGAAGCAGAGCGAACCTTCTTTAATTAAACCTTATAAATGTTGGTGTGCATTTTTCAGGATTGAAGAAACATGTCTTGTAGTATGAAGACACAAGAGACACAAAAGCAGCCTGTCCTTAGGTGTCCTTGGTCATGGACATGCCTTAATGCAGTAGCTGTGTCCCTGCAAAAGCTTTTACTCCAGCCAGGCAGAATGAGCCGCTTAAACAACTCACACAGCGCCGTTAGTGCTCTGCAAGAGGTGATCAGATAAGGATTGCTTCTGCTTTAAAGGAAAACTTTTTTAAAGTAGATTTATGAGCTCATGACTAGTCTCAGATACGTGTCAAAGCATCACAGAGATATGAGTCCTCCCTCTTTAGCTGAGATATCAGTGAAGATGGTAGAGGATTTAATTTAAAGGTCTGGTGAAGAGTTTGCATGTTTCTACGATAAAACTGTTTCACTCCCGTTGCTAAATGACCTTGTTCTCTTTATAGCATTCTGTCCTTGTCAAATAGCGTGTTGCCTCTTAGCTCACTCTACAAGAACAAGAAGCTCTGCATCTGAGTACATCTTCTGCAGCAAGGCAGGGACCACTAATCTGGCCCAGCAGACACACGATGGGCTTAATGGCCATTTTATTACTAAGCTTGTTAAATGTCCAGGGGAAAGGAGTATATGCTTTTTAACTCTTTCGTCCTGAACGGGACACTTTAGCAGTTAAGTTTGTGACAATAAGGAAAATGTTAATGATTCCCAATAATGCAAATAGTCAATGTTGGTATACAGATAAAATGATTGTTCATGCTTGCAGTTGGAGGCTTCGAGGGAGTCTAGAGGGTCTGAAATGCACCTCAGCTGATGGCAACAAAGCAGTTGGTGGTATTGGACAGGGAGCCTGTTGTCATGAGAACACAGCGCAGGGCGGGAAAGAAATGAGACTTCATTAGATGAAATAGCAGGAGGGTTTTATGTAGATATAACCAAGATTAATTGGATTCAAGTGATCTGCTGAAAATGTGACACTGTCAAGCAGAGTTATGAGTCTGGATGGAGCGGCTGCCAAAAATGCTCCAAAGCAAACATGTTACCTCGCTTAACACTCTACCTGTAAACAGAACAGGTGTCTGTTCATCCTTTTGTCAAGATGACACTTTTATCTGCTTACATCTGTTACTGGTTGCTGCCAGGCAAAAACCTTGTATCCCCCTCCAGAAAAACTTCTCAGTACATCTTTTAAACCATAAGACAGTGGTTATCTGTTAATCACCTCTGGAGTGCAGTCCTGTGGAGTTCTGTTTTCCCGACCCAATTCCCTCTTTATGAGGTGACCGTAAAACAGATGTCTCCATCTTTTACCTCCTCCCTCATCTTCACCCTCTGGGGGTAAATGGTAAAGAGATGGGTTACTTACAATTCTTAAAACTAAACTCTCATCATTTTGAGATGAAACTTCCATAACATTATTATTATCACAAGACGTAATTGAAAACTCACTCATAAATCCTTTGATAGGTGTGAAAGATGACTATAGAGCAGATTTGTGGAAAAACGTGAAAATTATGAAACACAACAGCAGCGATATTCAAAGTTAATGATCATAAATGACAAAAAAACATGCACAAGCTAACAGGTTTTCAAAGTTTATGATATAGTCAAAGTGTTAATGATGACTTAATGGTCCAATAAACAAGATACAAGGACTGCAAACAAATGAAATCTGCTACCAAACCTGGTCAAACTTAAAATGAACTGCATTTGGATGTTAAAAAAAACCCTTCTGTATATGTGCATAGAACATGATTATTTCTCATTTTTATGTAATTTTATACAAAATAATTTAGAATCTAACAACCTGAATTGGACCAATTTTTTGAAACTTTATTTGTACCTCTACTAAATCATCACCCTAAATGTTGAACAAATGAATTTTTACAGAAGAAAAACTCTAAATGTTTAAGTAGAAGAATTTTTGTTCAAAAATAAAAAGTCCTTTAAGTCATTGTGCAGTCAGTATAAGATTCCATTAAGTCTAAAAACTAAACTGCCATAAAGTGTTCGAGGCAAACAAAGCTTACACGTTTAAACTGCCAATTGTCAGTCTCATCACATCATTACTTTGAGCCTGCAGGTCTAAACTCAGTCAAAATCCCTTTGCCAAAACTTGAAAGCATTGCATTTTTTCCATGTCACATTTCCCAGAGCCTCTGGTATTATGTCTCTGGTATAAAATATCACTGCACCTCTAATAGCATCCATTTGAAGATATTGCCATATGCTCTGCCTGCCAATAGCACGGGTCTTAAAGGACCCGCTTGGTGAATTTTCTATCACTCCCGATAACAATAATCTAAACAGACTATGGCTACTGAAGCAAATAAACAATTAACCTCCACAGTCAACCACAAGCCCGTGCACTCCCATCTGTTCTCACTCTGTTATCATACATTCATCATCTTCTTCCTTCTCTGACTTTACTGCAGTCTTCCCTTTCTTGTGAAGGAAGACAAACAGTTTTTTCTCTCAAAACTTTTCCTCTAGGAGAAAAAAAAAAGTAATTTGCTTTGTTATGTCTTTTTGTGCAGATGCATGGGTTTTATCTGGTTCCTCCAGATTTCTCCCAGTAACCTAAAATGTTCTAACTGTCCCTGGGTGTGAGCGTGTGTGAACGGTTGTTTGTCTCTGTGTTCCTGTGATGGACTGGCGATCTGCTCAGGGGTGACCTCGCCTCTCGCCCCATGACCCTGCACAGGACCAGTCGGGTAGAGAAAATGAATGAATGATTGGGAACAACTGCATATCTAAAGTGCTACAGTCTTCATAACCAATGCAAAAAAAGTAACTTTTTGTCTTGTAATTATTTCTTTGTTTTATGAATAATGTGTTTGACTTTGGTGACTGATCTCCTCTGGGTGCAGAGCTGGAGAACGGTAATCTTTTGTTATGTTACTCCCTGACAGACTTTTCTGAAATCTGGAAACTTCTTTCCGCGTTTTATGAAGTAAAAGAAACATTTGCTTGGGTAAAAACAACCCCAGAAAAATGCAAAGCGAGAGGTCATGGTCACTGTTCCCTAATTTCACTTTCACATGAGACATTATAATATGTGTTGATAGAAAATAACTTATATGACTTGACAGAGCCCTCCCTTTGATTTTGGCTTACCAACTGACTGAGTTATTAATGCTGAAATTCACAGAGGGCAGTGCTGCTGCACGATCTCTGCAGGGGGGCTGATGACAAATCTGCAAGCAGAACTGCTTTGAAATATGAACTCTAATTATATTACCATTTTAATAGGTTATTTATCAAGCTCAAACCAATGGAAGTGGAATATGTGTGAACAGTTCATATTTCAGTAATTAATATTACATTTATCAGTGAGAATAAAATTTAGAAAACATTTTAATTGTTAACAGGAATGAGAATTTATTCCAACATGTTAAATCTGCACCCCCCTCATGAATAAACTATCTAATTTGTTAAACAACAATGGAGCATTTACAGAGGAACATAGTGTTTCTAAATTGCCGGGAGCATGACTGATGCATATCTAAATAAGCTGCCTGATTATGAAGATCGAGCCTTGCAGACATAACCGTAGATGCACCAGCTCCAGGGGGGCTTTGATTAGAGAATGCATTGCGGTTTGGAGTCTAAACATGTATAAAACTTAAATCTCTCTAAACAATTTGTTTCACAGATTTACAAACCCTATCATTAATGACCACTTTTCAAGACCACAATACAGTACACACATTTTTTGTTTGTTTTGGTCTTTAGTTGGGGAGGCAGGTTTCAGCAGATCTCACTGAGCCTTCAGCAGCAACTGGAACTGTTTACAGCTGAGTGTGACCCAACTGGGATTAAGATCAGCGCCTCCAAGTCTAAGGCCACTGAAAAGGGAGGACTGACAACTCTGGGTTGGGAATGAGCCATTGCTTCAGGTGGAGAAGTTCAATTATGTCTTGTTCAGAATTGAAAGAATGAAACAAGAGATTGGTAGGTGAATTAGGGAAGCTTCTGAATTATTGTAGATGCTGTAAAGATTTGTTGTGGTGAAGAGAGAGAGAGCCAAATTCACCAAATGATCACCATCACCCTGAGTTTGGCTAAATACTGAATAAATAAGAACAGGCAGAACGACCAGGGTCAGAGTGAGGAACACAGCAATTCAGAAGGAGATCAGAGTAGAGTTGCTGCTCCTCCACACTGAAAGGAGGTGGGTTGAGTTCCTTCATGGTAGATGTTTTAGACAAATAAGTGGATGGATGGATATTATATTCAAGGAAAAAGTCAATATATTGTCACTACCTGCAGAGAAAAGTTGGCAACAAAAGCAAAACAAACAGTTGTTCTTTTCTTCTTTTGATTGTTTTAACCATTTACTAAGGTCCCGCTAAAGTACTGGAGGTGACAACTTCTATCACCATCTTGCTGAGGAAAAATGAAATCAGGTGTTACCTGATCTGGTCCTCTCTGAACCAATAGGTCTGTCAGATGTAGGGGCTAATCAGCAGGATCAGTTGATGGTGGACTGACACTTGTTGCTGCAGGATGAGAAGCAAACCTGCGTTTTGACCATGTTGCAGCATGACGTTTTTTCTCACAGCCAATCAACAAATCCAACTACTCAGTTCAATATCAAAAGTAACGAGTTAGTTACAAAACAAAGCACCTTCACTACACCACGACTTCCCTATTTACATCAAAAGAAGGAACATCCAATCCCAAAAAAGCTTTTGAGGAAATGTTGAAATGGCTTGAATAATTTAAAATAAAACATTATTTCCTCCCATCTTCTTGCTGTGGATTTGCCATTCATCTTATCCCCCCATTGTATGTGGAAAAAAGTAACCTCAGCACTAATACTGAACAACTACAACAGAGTATCATTTGTTTTGGTCACACTTTTTAAGTGGTAAGAGGTTTACTCATCTGTATCTGACATGCAGACATGTGGTCTTCCAAATTAAACTGGAAGCAATTGCATTTCAAAGAGCAGATTGTTAACCGTGACGTGGTTTACTTTGTGTTGTGTAGTACAATGCCCAGCAGCAGGAAATTGTGTGTTGTCAAAGTGTGAGGAGCTTTTGCAACAGGGCAGGGAGGAAATTTCTTTGTGCCAGCTGCCAGAGTAATTAGTTCCTCACTGAATTATGCATCAGCAGAAGTGTCGAGCAGCGTTACGTTCAGGAAGATACAGAGAGAGTGGACACTGCAGCGCTGTCACACAAAGCTTAGGAAACTTTATGTAAGAGCAGCTAATTTTGGCATACTAGAAGGCCAGGGGGAAAAAACCATTACTAGAACATCTGAATTAACATATATTTGAAATTTTATGCACCACGCATGACATGCAAGAAAATCTGTATTGCAATTAAAAACAAGTATGATTTGGTCAAATGTACTTATGCTAATAATTTATTTTGTTAATTAAGCTGCCAATAAAATGTCACTCTACAAAATATGGACAGTTTTTGTCACTTATGAGATGAATCGACTTAAATAATTAGACAAAGCATCTCCACTTCCGCCCACTGCCTTACATACAGTTATGGTGTTTTCAAATAATTACAGCTGAATAGATTATAAAAATGGATATCTGAATATGCAGCAGCAAGGTAATAACTAACAGAAGTCAACATCTAGAGAAATATATCTGAGGTTAGAGTTTCTTTTCCCAAAAAATGTCCCGTCTGTTTCCATAGATATAGTGAGAATGAAGTTTATACTGCAGCCGGTCACTAGGGGGTGCATCAGTTCCTTGTGGCTCTGACTCCTATGGTAAATAATTCTTCTTCTTTGTCTATGTAAAGTCATTCATTTTTGCATCAAAAAACATGTTTATTTATGTTCATTAAACACATGAATTTTTTCTTTTTCATTTAAACAGTAATGTTTTATATTAGTCATTTAAAATGTCCTAATAAAAGAAGTTTGCCTTTGTTCCTACATTTTTATGAACACAATTCTAACTATACTGACATCATTTTATACATCAATATACTGTACATACATGCATAGAGTACATCTGCTCTGACAGCATGGCTCTCAGATCCACCATATATCTATCTAAATTGTAAGAACAAGATGGGAAATAAAGAAAACAACTAATAAAAAAGTCTAAAATTGGATGGAAGACATGGCCTGGTAAATGGCTGCCATTGTGTTGAAATTTTAATGGTTTTTGTAACATTCTTTGTTTTTAGTGTATATAAATATACGATATATTTTAGTGCATCCTGTCAGGTGAGGTTTGATGCATTTTGATGGATGTTAATAGTTTTTAAATGCGACAAAGAAAACAGGATAAAAATCCTAATATAGTTGAGTTCCGTTTGAAATTAAGCTTTAAACAAAAATGTAAGCGTGTCAATGTTAAATGTATTCACTGACCTGAGTAGCAGAGATTAATTTACATATTGAGTCAAATACAGAAAACAGAACCTGCTTTCCTTTTCTTTCTTGTCTTTCATGGCTGAAAGTTTGATGGTGTTTTATCACAATACCTGGACTGGAGCAATGATTGCAATAAAAATGCACAACCTGCAAAACTTTCTGAACTAATTTGCAGGAGGTTCACATAAATTCGTTATTATAACATCAAGTTCAACATAAATAAATATGAAGTTTTTAGGAAAACATAATTCTTTTTATTTTCCTTGTGGGCTGCAGGGGAACGTCAGTGTCTTCTTTGATTTATGGCAACTGTCAAGCAGCTGGTGTTAAACCTCAGTGAATGAGACATGGAGTAAATAAGCTTGGACTAAAGTCTCCTTCACGTCAGGGCTGGAAAGAGTGTTGATATTTGGATTTCACAGTAACCACAGCAACAATATCACAAGAGGGACACGAGACAAGGGATTTGTGCCACAGATGCCTGCTGAAGTCAGCCAAAACAAGTTCATTAAAAGCAGCCGTGGATGTTTGTGCTGTGAATTTTTTTACTTTTATTTTATATTTATTTTGTTGTACGATAATTTAAATATTCTATCAAAAAAAAAAAAAAAACGTGGTCTAAATCTGGAGTGTGACTAAAAGCGTTTTCTCTGTAGAGTCATGTCTTGTTCTATCTGTACCAACTGTCAGACTGAACTGCAGCTCTGCGAGCGCGCTGCAGTGCCGCTGTGTAAGTGTCACTCACCTTGGACTGAGGTGCATTGGAAATCACAGAGGAGTGAACAGGATTAATCTCCCTTTGGCAAAGAGCGCAGATTGTACAGCATTAGAGGCTGCTCAAGTCTAATCTCTAAGACCTCTTTTGAAAATATTTTGACACCAGCATTTAATTATTTATACCCTTAAAATGCATTAAATCAAATATCAAAATTTGAACTTAAACAAAAGGAATTTGCCTTCTGCAGCACTTTAATGTGCTCACTGAAGTGCAGAGGAGCAACTGAATGGGATAACCTCAAAATTCAAGACAAGGTCCTGCAGCCTTAATAGTCCTTCAGAAAACAGAGGACTGAGTTTATAAGTATGTTTTTTAGAGTGCAAATCACAAAAAAACCTACATTTTTTGAAATATTTGATGACTCATATATTCTAACAGATTCACAAGCAATAATCTCCAAGTCCTGAACAGTTTAATCTGCAGGAAATAAGAGAAAAGCTTAATCGACAACCCCCTGCTTTGTTTGGCCCCATTGGGCCGTGCTTGTTGATCTAAGGCTAATCGGATTTGAAATTAGTATACAAGTATTCATGATTTAATTTCCATGCATGCCCCCAATTTGAGCGCATTAAATATTTAAAGTGTCAATCTGGTATCTGGAAATGTGTGTCAGTAATATTGAACATTTGAACTCTAGTTTGAACTTAGTCAATATTCAATACTAATACACTCGCAGAATGCCTGCTTCTACCCAAACTCTGTAATATTCTCTATTTACATTATACTCTGTTTAACAGTGTTGATGTAAACCACATGGAAGCTTATAATTTTACAAGATTTAGCAAATAGTTTATTAGATAAAGTGTTTTTAAAAAGTATCAAAAATGGCTGCTTTTTATGAAAATATGTTCAAATAGAATGATGAATGAATGATATATTTTAACATATATCATTGCTGTGTAGCGTGATCAATATACGCTCTTGACCTCTGACCTCTGACCTACGTGATCATCAAAAATAATAATCCATCTTCTTCCCAATAACTCGGATTATAATGACTCTTTTATTATGTTTTAGCCTGAATCAACATTCCTCCAAGGTCACGGTCGTATCGGAAGAATCCACCGGACTTTATATAATAATAATAATAAAGACTCTTGGTGTCTCTTCCTAAAATGACACCTTAATCTGTTACAGAAATGTCTTAAATGATTAATGCACTTTCTCTTACAGCATTATGAATGTTTGATCCAGCTTCAGTATTATTGTTACTTTGCTAAAAGGTTAAATCAGTGTTATTACTTATTTCCACCTTGCTAAGGATAAATAAGTATACCTTCCACACTCCTGACACGGGGTGACGTAGGACTTTAGAGCCTGAGTCACGTGTCTTGTTTAGAGTCTCCTGATTGGCCCACGTTTTACTGACAGCTCTCAGCTGTCTGCCCCACACGGGAAGAACCAGTTCTCCACCAGCCTCGGAGGAGAAAACAACCCGCTGTCCACTTGCTACACAGTGGGTTATTGATGCCGACTGCCCCGTAACGGGTCAAGCCCCGTAGCGGTCGAAGAAGCTTCTTACCCCTGAGAGCAGGAAACATCCACCTGCCTCTCTATCTCAACCAGAATGGGTAAGACAGCCAGCTATCAACTGACCAGCCATGGGTCCCACTGACGTCGCATCCACGGACGCTCTCCGCTTGGCCCGGCGGGTCCACATACCTGTCAGGCCCCCAGATCGACCGAGGGGGAATCTCCGCTTCCTCGTCGAACTCCAGCAGCCGGACGTGATCCAGGAGCGAGGTGCAGTAACGACCCATGACCTGGTAAAGCAGGCTACTTTGATAAAGCTAACCCTCTACCACTAGGCTGCTCATCAAAGTAACCTCTCCACTTTATCCCTAATAACTAAACCCTTAAGCTAACTCCCTAGTCTTGATATCACGAGACTCAGGTTCTAAACTCAGAAGATCAATTTTAGAACATCTACCACTTAGTGAATGCTAACCAAATTGCTACCTCAAATGCTAATCTGTTTACAAATGTTCGTCAGCTTTTATAATAAATATTGAATATATTTATTCCTGACTCAGCTTCCATTCGTCAAAAACAGGTACATAAATGACTCCCTGCGACTAAAAGAATCTAGATAATCCTGCTTTTATCACAAACAGTTGTTTAAACCCAGGTCTCCAGAGCACACAGACTCTCGTCTAAACCCTCGGTAACTGTATAAATAAAGCGGAAGGTGAGTAATAAAACATTAGCTTTTATACATACTACAGCTGTCAGGCTAAAACCTTGTATCTCAATTTCTGAGGTATCTTACGAACCTCTAAATGATTGTATTGATTATTTTTTAAAGAAACGTTGGAAAACGATCATGTGGAAATCCAGGGTTTGTTTTTTAAAAAAAGACAAGGTTTTGACCCAACATCCATACTATTTTTTTATGTTTCACGATTTCCATTAATGTCCTGTTTTCTTCTTACAGGCTGCTGTACTCTTTAGAGAAGATCATTTAGATAATTAAATTACATTTGAATTGACTTCATATTGTCTTTGCAGAAACATGTTCGATAGCCAACAGGTTCACCTTTTCAAAGTTTTCTTGATCTTCAATATTTGTTCATATTTTTCCTCAGAAGTTTTGGCCAATTAAGACTAAATTGACCTCAAATGGTTGATGAGTTTACAGAATGTGTCAGTACTATTGCCTACAGATAAGACTAAACAAGTTTTTTCTGGAGGCAGATCCAACAGGTTCTAAATTGCCCACAAAGAAACCTAATTTGCAAAAGCTTCACAGTCACCTACTACCATCCAAACTGTATGCTAAACCCAAACTCCAACTCTGAACTCATTTATCATCCAATCTGCCCAAAATTCCATGATCAAGTTTCAAAAATCCCATTTTAACCACAGGGCTCATGATGTGGTGCCAACAAAAGGTCACCATACGTTGGTGTTCAACCATAGTTTTGGTCCTCAACATAAAAATGACAAAAACAAAGCAGTCACACCTATATATTAATTTTTTGTCATGATCGGGTCCAAAAAAAGGAATCGCTCATCGTGTGCATTAGATTGTTTGTGCTACTCTTTGTTGCCATTCAGAATGCTTTCATGTGTCAGTGTTGATTAACTTTTAAACCAGTTTTAACAGTTGATTTGCTCTGCAGCTTTCTTCTTTACAGTTGCTTTCATGAATTTTGAAACGTGATGACCCTTTGATGCCAAAATTATTATTTTTTTAAATAAAATTTAAAAAAATTAGGGCAACATTTCATCAAATATCCATGTGTTTGTGAGTTTATATTCATGCAATCCATGATTTTTGTGTCTATTTCAGGAGAACTGAAGTCTTGTAGGTTCAACGCATCACAGCAGAGCATTAGAAGCATTAGAAGATGATGTTCTGTTGTTGGACACTAATTGGGAAAATTTTTACTGATTGCAAATAAAATGCTATAAGTACACAGTACAGCTAATAAACACACAAAACAGATATCTCATCTCAGCACATTATTTGAACTCTGCCCAATGCATCAGAGCTGAACTAATTCATTTATCCCCATGATTCCATGTTATAACAGGGCACAGCAGGGGTAATCTTTGGCAGCTATTAACTACAGCGAAGCTTCTTTCCAGTTAGAAGCCATGCGAACCAGATTACCTGATCGTTTACTCATCGTTGGGCAGGCGGTCTGGTTTCTCCTGTGTGCACCTAAGAGACCTCATTCTGTAAGAATGATCACTGGGACGAGGTCCCAGAAAGATCTGAACACCAGTGTTAACCTCTACCTGGGCCAGCAGCCCATCACTGAGGTCTGTCATCTAGTTGATATGATGCTGCTATCTTTATTTGACCACAGTAGGTTTCCCTGCTTGTTAATTTTTTATTTACTATTCTTTTCTTTTGCTTCTTCAATTACTATGCATTTACTGTCCTATCCAGATTATCCACCTATCAACACAATTTGGTAAAATATTGAGGTGAGAGGAGAGTTATAGAAGCAAATTCAAACAGCGTTCTTGTTTTTCAAACTTTCGTTGGCTAATCTTTTTTTAAAATTAAGAGATTTGCAAGAGCGATGATGCCAATTCGCCTCCCCCACATATCTGACTCGATACAGACTCAAAGGTCAGAGTGTTATACTTTTAGTCTTTTCCTCCTTTCTCATCAGACAAGGGATTCTCCATCATCAGCAGAGAGCCATTAAGGTGTCTCTTGCTTAATGGACTTGTCGGGAATCCAAAGACAGGCCAAAGATAGATGATAAATACTAAAAATGAAGATAGTTAGGTGTGGAGAGTTGGTGCAGGAGAGTGCTCGGTTGTCCTGAGTCCACATTGATTCACCTGTCAAATAGTGGAGTCTAATCTCTCCTCCAACAACAAATTACTTCCACATCATCACTTGCACCAAAACAATACTTAGGAGGATGTTGGAGTGGCATGTGCTTCATACTTGTAACCAAATATTTTAAAAGATTTAACACCCGGATGACAAATTGTTCAAAACTAAAACCAAAAGACATCAGACTTTTGCTAGAAGAAGTTTAAGAATAATAACAAAGTGAAATGACTAAGTTACTATTAAATAACACATTTAAGGAGCTATTCAGTGTTTGGAGATTGTTTTAGCTGAGTGTTCTTGAGCAGGAAATGTTTGTTGTCTTTGCTTATAATCCTGTTTATGAACTAGACACTTGCTTTGAAGCATTAAACAATATTACAGCTAATTTCAGTGGATATTCAGTGTTTGAGACACAAGAAAAAGCAAGTTATCTTGTATTTTAACCTGTTGTCCATTTTAACTGTCCTTCTAATCTGCTGGTGAAGGTTCTCAGTCATCCAGGTCATGATAATCCTAAAAAGGGTTTTAAATAAAGGCAACTGGACTTATTTGGTTCTTTGAAGACGTTTCGCTGCTCATCCGAGTAGCTTTGTCAATTCTGTCTGTCGTCAAGGAGAGATAATCTTATATACTGTGCTTGTCTTCCTCTGTCTGTGACACACCTCCTTCCTGCCACCTGAGGAGGTGTTCGCTCCACTGTATTCAACTGGAGTCCTGGTGAGTTGTTTTGAGTAGGGACGTGAATTGTCTTGGAATTAAGTTCAGAACAGACTGGTAAGTGCTGGAAAGATTAAATCTGACTCCTCCTCCTCCGTTTAAATTGGTTTTTCACATTTGACATAGATGGCTTCTTTAACTCCTCTCTCAAACCATCGGTCTTCTCTGTCCAAAATGTGTACGTTGTTGTTTTCAAAGGTGTGTCCTTGTCTTTGAGGATGTCCCTTGTCCCTTGTCCTTCTAATGTAAAAGCCAACCTTGTTTTTAAACCATTTAGAAGTTATTTTTTACAGTTTCTCACCTAAAATTGCATTTTAATGAACATTCTAACCTCATTGCACTGTTCCATTTAGGAATTAATTGATTTTCAGTTTTATTGTAAAAGTCAACAGCTTTAAAACTCAACAGAATATTGAGTTCTATAATAGAGCTGCACAGGGTGGCAGCTTGTTTCAGTAGCTCTGTTTTGTGTGACTCTTGTTTAGGGATTTTGGAGACATTTCTCTTTTGGGTGTTTTTTTCTTCATGTTCTGGTTTGAATGCATTGTTGATTGGAGGATTTTTGCTGCAATTTTTCAACTTTTTGGTCACTTGTTATGATACATAATAATAGCAGCACGAAAACTGTTTACAGGAGGAAGCAGCTAATTCTCAAAAGCTTGAATTGCGACCCAAGATCCCAGGTGAGTTGAAGAAGGGAAGACTTGAATGTAGAGCAGGAGCAAAGCAGAGAGAGTCACTGCTTCCATCGATCATAAAGGGGATTGTAAGATCTCTCTGGAATAAGATGGAGGAGCTAAAAGCAATGAGGACCCAGACAGAATACCATGTGTTTCACTGAGACATGGCTACAGGATCATGTATCTCTGACTCTGTCTCTCTGTTGGCTTTCAGATGATATGCAGACAGAGATTTGAAGAGAAGCAGAAAAAGCAAAGGAGGTGGATTAACAGTGCTTGTTAACAAGAGATAGTGTAATCCAGGACAACTGTAAAACAATAATCTCTGCAGCCCAGAACTTGCTCTTTATTAAACAACAGAGTGTCTTCAGTCAGTAGCTTCCTCAGATCCACTGCAACACAGACCGCTGCAGAAGACCCTTCCTTCTAGCCCACAGCTAGAACAAATGACTTAAAACTTAAATGATTCACTTAACCCTCTAATTTCACCCAGCTGGGATTAATAACATATTTTTGATTTGTTCTTTTTTAAACTTGTTGCTAACCAACCTAAAGTAATGTGTGTGAGATTGTACAGGAAGGCTGTTGTAACTAAAAACACTAGTTGACATTTCAATCCCATAAATCAGTAAAGCATGTAATATATTACATTGTTGTTGCCGTCAGGTTTTAGGTTCGTCCAATCCTTCTGTGCTGATCTACTTGGGAACTCGGTGGCATTAGTATACATAGCTGCACATCTCCAGTCCGCTGTCTGCACACAGCATCCTTTTGTGCATTTCAACAGGCCTTTCAATTTCATCTCCATTCACTCCTAACTCAACTCTATTGAGACGTGGGCATGCTAAATTTGTATTTGATCATCTGAAAATTCATTACACTCTAACATGAGAGATCAGATGTTTTGGATGGAAGAGTACGAGGAAGATATCACAGCTGCTTTGCTGCAGCAATGCAAAACAAATGCTCTGCATGTTACCTTGTTAACTAACACACACAGCAAGTTAAATGGAATTTTATGTAACAAAAAATGTTGCAATGATTTTATAATAATCATATATGTACTTTCACAAATTAGATATTTCACCAGTAAAGGCATCTTTCTAATAACACATGAATAACTTGTTTGCTATTAAATAATTGTGGTTAACTGACTTCTGCCTTTGCAACATGAATATCAGAGCTGTGTTTTTAGCTGGGTTTATAATTAGTTCACACTAACTGCCTGCATCCAGGTTTAGCTTCAAAAATCTAAACATATTTGATTAAATCAGAAGTTGGGTCTAGTCTTTTCCCTTTTCCCAACTGCACATGTTTGTGCCTTCTAGCCTTGCTGACTGTCGCCTCCCAGAGCAAACAGGTGTAGGCTTTGCCCAACTAAGAATCATGGGTAAACATTTGTGTAACATGTCCTCAGCTTTAAAGACATTGGTTAAGATATTTTTTTCACACCAATCAGTCACCATAAACAGATGGGATTTCCCTGTCTTAGCCACTACACCAAAACCACCAGGCTGTATACAAAAATCATTTGAAGTAGTGTTAAAGTTATATTGCACAAGACACACCGTGAACCGCTATTTGTTCTGTCTGTGAGAAGGATGTCACACAACATGGACTGCTCTTTTCGCACCAGTTACTTTAAGTACATGTCTATTTCCAGTGAAAAACGATAAAACCTGGACATTTTCATTGATCTCTGAAACCCCCCAGGGCGCCCCGGACAGAAAGTGAAAAGAGGACATGTCCAGGGAAAAGAGGACACTTGGTCACCCTTCCATAAATGGTGCAGTCCGTTTAAGGACGGTGAGTCCCGGCTGCACAACGACCTCACGGTAGCTCCGTGGATTTGCTGTGCGTCTAGTGACCTCTGGTTTAGGAGCTATTGATTGGCTGGTATGATTGGAACTGAAAGGACTTTATCGGAATTTGCAGATCACGTTATTTTCCACGAATATCGGCTCATTTTGATCGGTGGCCAATTGATCGGAACATCCCTAATAATAACATTTTGAGGTTTTGCTCCCCGCCTTACAAGGACACACCAAAAATCCTGACATAGTTTATTTGTGGTGTATGCACATTTCTGCGCTGCCAGACCCAAATGGCCTGCAGCCAAGACAAATCAATGTGATCTTTTATTCTCAGACAAGAACCAGAGACTGGACTCCTCTGTGGATTGTCTCATATATTTACAGAACTTTGATTGATGGTTCTATTGATGCTTTGCCCACTGCTCATCCAGGTATTGGTAGCCTAAACAGAAGTTAGAACCAGCACTTCCCCTGTTTCAAAATAGAACTAAAAAGTTGTGGTGAGCTTATCAGTTTGGGTTATAGGATCAAAACAGCCTGTTGATATTTTTCAATCAAACTAAAATAATTCTAGCAGATCCGCTCCAGATTTTGACAAACCTAGGTAAAGAATGTTGTCTCAATTGATGCAGATGGATGCGAGCAATGTGCAACTTGTGAAAAAGAATTCTTTTTTGTAATTGAAAGAATAAGTGATGGCTTTTCCTGCCTCCTCTGAATCCCAAGGAGCTGTTTCATTGAAGGAATCACTCTGTGGGAGATGGGGACATGGCGTTCGAATGTTCTGACTGTTCCAATCTAACAGATTAATGAGTCACACAGACCTATGCCAACTATGCCCCTAGGAAAGGAGGACACATGATGCTCCATATCAATAAAAAAGGACATTTATTCGTCATTTCACAGATAAAGTGAGATGGCCTGTTTGGGAAAGGGCAAATTTATATTAGAGATTAGCTCAGATTCTTGTAGTGGTTTTCCATATGTCACTGACTGATTCACCGCCTCCATTTAGGATGGCAATTTAAGGCGTAACAATATAAATCCTGACTAAAACTCTGAGATAATATGAGAAGAAAATGACAAACACTGCACCAGATGAATGAAAAAATAAGTTAATCAGTCAATAAAACCAGAATTATTATTATTATTTCCAGTCAAACACAAATGAACATTTTAGACTAACGTTTTTCCCAGAAGTTATAAAATATATCTGGTATATCTGTTATTTTTGCCTCTTACCTTATGAAAGCAGCAGCTTTTAATCACCCCGGATTTAAGCTGAGAAGTTGGGAGAACGTTTTTTGAACTTTTAACGTAAAAACCAGACACAGAAAACCACTTCTCAAGTAGAACTCCGGGTTTCCATTTACAATTTAGTCAGCATGAAATGCAGAAGAGTGGAGTGTTGACAACCACATTTAAAGCTCTGGGTTGTAAGTCTAAAAACTCCCAAATGAACATTTTATAGAAGCAAAGCACCCTGCCTCAAGTAAGGCCAGCAGTGACGTCATGAACAAAAATCACGCTAAGCTTTCGTCTTGCTAGTGCTGTGCAGTAAGCTTTCATTTTCAGCGTTTCTGGCTTTAAAAAGGTTAAAAGAGACTATTTTGGATGCTCCCTAGGTTTCAAACTATCTCATTCACAAAGCTGTTCGGATTTGTAGAAGAAAAGTGTGTCACTTCTCCAGCTGAGAGTAAAAAAAAGACTGCCTACTCATTTATACCTTTTCTCAACCACAGAGTCCAAATATGCGGAGAAAATGTGACTGATGTCTTACCAGGCATCGCTTGGTTACTCACCGTTTGTGTTTGTGGTGGAAGGTTTTAAACACTTCATGAGATAAAACTATTCCTAAAATATAGATTTTTATCAGCTGTTCAAAACCAAACTGCAGATAGATAAAGTGTGAATACTGGAAAAATATAAGGATGTATTCTTTTTCTAAAAATGTGTTGAACATTTGTTGTCAGATAAAATAATGACGGCTCCAAAACATCTAAACCCAATGAGAATCCAATTAGAAAACCTGTTGTATAAAGTATATAGTCAAGTTGACATTTATTTTAAAAGTCAGCAGACAAATCTACTGCATATCAGCGTATCACTTAAGGCCTAGGGGTGAAATGCACCGCCCGCCACTGTCAAAATCTGAATAATAATGTTACGTCAATGCTGTAATATAACTGTCAATATGCAAATGTTTAGAAGGTAGCTTGATATTTAATTGTTTCTGCTTTCTTTTTAGGGGTAGTGTTAACTTCCTCAAGCAGCTGCATGTTATGAATAAATCTTAGGAGCCAAATCCATCCATCCATCCATTTTCTGTAACCGCTTAGACCTCCACTGGGTCACAGGGAGCCGGTGCCTATCTCCAGCATTGAGGGGCAGGAGGGGCAGGAGGACCCAGACAGGTTGCCAGTCCATCACAGGGCCACATATAGACAAACAACCAGTCACACACCCACTCACACCAATAAACCTGACATGCATATTTTTGGACTGTGGGAGGAGCTTGAGAACCTGGAGAAAACCTACACATGCATGAGGAGAACATGTAAACTTCATGCAGAAATGCTGCAGAGTCAGTACACAAACTCACGACCTCCTAGCTGCGAGGCAACGGTGCTACTCACTGCACCACCAAGCAGCCCAGGAGCCAAACCTCTAGGGTAAACCTTCTTGTTAGAACAGTGTTGGTTTATTATGTTCATATGCAAACTACTGATATCATCTCACTGAATGATATAACTGTCAGCACTGAGACACACATGCAGTTACCAAAATGTCAAAACTGACTCATTTGTTTTCCCTTTAAATGAACAAATGTTCTTTTATCTTGAATATTTGCTTTTATTTTCTGCTCCCAAACATTACAAATAGTCGCTGCTGAATTTGCAAGCTCACCTAGAAATAATGCCTAAAGCCAGACGAAGTGAGTGCAGAGACACCCTGCGCCTTTATTCAAATATTCCGTTGGTCTTTTCATGTGGCAGTACAAGTTTGTTCATTCTGTACTTCTTCATGAGGGATGAATCAATGGAAGCATCCTGTTTGCACTGTTCTTTGCGTCGCTGCTGGCAATTTTGCATCTCATGCTGACAAGGCAGGGTTCAAATTTTGGTTAACAGCGAGCCAAAAGTGCCTCATTATACAGTGAAACCTTCTTCAAGAGGTAGAAACAAATATCCATTATGCAGACCCCATCTGTAGCAATGGAGGCATCTATCCCCAACTGCTTTCCTAACTCCATTTTGACCCAAAGTATTTATAAATGTTTGGAGTTGCAGCAAGAACATTAAATTGTTCATATTTAATATAAATTATTAGAAATGCTTTGGATTGACAATTATTGAAGAATTATTTCTATATAAACCCTTCTCTGCAAATAAAACATTATTTATTTGCATGTTTATGACAAGATAAATAAACTGAATATGTGTCACTTTATTTAATTCGATTTAAATGTTTTCATCCTTACGTGCGAACAACAAGCAAGCTCTGGAGTGTGTTTAATGGAAATTCTGAAACAACTGTCAGTGTCATCTTTTATCAACATGAGCAGATTCGTTTTACCAAGCAGGGAGAAAAGTAATTATGACTCTTAATTGAAACTGGCAGTGAATTAGACTGAGAGGGAGGGGGATGAAATGGTCCTTTCTCCACGATGAGGAGAAAATTACAGACTGTGTTATTGAACTTCAATATGAGCTCCAGTATTGCTTCACTGCATTCACCTTTTGCAGGTTAGTTGGATATAATAATAATAAACTACAGGCATGTTTTTTTAGGGGTGGTGGTCTACATGCACCTAAACATCAAACACTTTTAAACACAGCTTCCTTCATTATATGAGGAGATAATGCAGTCCTGATTGGAGTAGATGTCGCTGAATAATTTACATAGCCATCACAGAGCTAGTTTCCAACTTAATGGTGGCAATAAACTTGTTGTTGCTGAAATAATACTTAAATTCTCATGCAGAGAACAGCTGGCTTGTGTGACCACTAATCTTTTTGGCAACAAGGACACTGGGAGAGGTTTGGAGTGAAAATGTCTGTAACGAAAGGGATCATTTTGACTGGAGGTCTGTCTGACCTGTAGTAGACAGCCCTTTAAAAGTTTTAACAAACAGTTTAAGTCTGCAGGACTGACACGCTAATAGCTAGTCCAAAGCAATGTAGATAAAAGTTGATTGCTGTCATCTTAAAACATCCCCTAAATTTCATAATAGGTGACATATTTGCTATTTTATAAACCTTTAGACTGTTGACAGTTTTGCATTACATTATTATGGAATTCTATGGTGATTTGCTAGCAATAGCAGCTAGCTGTAGCAATTTTAGTGCAACCTGAAGGCACTTAATACTGTAAAATGTCTGCTAAATCTACCATATAATGTGAATTGATGGTTGTGCAAATGTTTAGATGCATGATTAGATGTTCTCTTATTATGATAAAACCTGCTTTATAAGTGGATCTGATAGTCGTTTTTATCCTAATCATATCTATAAAAGGTAAGATATGAATATCTCATTATCTTTCTACAGAACTTACTTCAGACTATCAGAAATATTTCTATAATGGCAGAGAAGGACAGGAAAAATGAGAGTGGATAGACAATAATATCACAGGATGAGCAATTACCTGCAATTGGATCTAGACAGTTATTTAAACATCTTACGCTCACTTGAAAAAGAAGCAAACAACAAAACATATTGTGTGTTTCTGGGATCAATTACATAATTTACTTTAAATCAAGAAAACAATGCAAATTATGCACAAAAAAGCCAAGTAGAAGTAACAGCAACAATACAGTAGTCAGCCTATGAATACAATCCTGGTTGTGTTTTTACTTTAAGAGTATTTTTAAGGGATTGGTTTCTGTCTGGTTGTCAGTTAAGAATCAGTGATGTCATTGATGTTTTACCAGTTTATGCTCTTGTGTATCTTTTCAGTGTCAGCTCTGATGTCTACACTGACAGAAAATGAAACTCAACTGGATAAAAGCAGGGAGTCCCCGTCTCTCAAATTGCAGAATATCTCTCAGTTCCCAGAGATCAGATCAGCTGGTAAGAACAGGAAAGGCTGAAAACTGAAAGTCTCTATTATGACCAGCGACTTGGGAGAGATGAGGTTTAAGAGTGCTGTACCCAAAGATTAACCCTCAGAATATGCATTAATGATTGATTGACTTTAGGTGTGATTTAAACCATCATTTTCCATGGATTATCAGCTTAGTTCTCTGATAATGACACCTAAAATGTCATTATATTCCTCTAAAATAACAAAGTCTTATCTGAACCCACATGTTGTCTTCTGTTTAAATTAATCTTTTACATGTTTTCTCTCTAATTTACATTTACAAACTGATGTTGAACAAGGTGGCGTTACAAAAATGTTGCTGTGCATGAAGCAAAATCCACAATAACAAAAAAAGTAAGAGCAACACACATGAGAGGAGAGCTAGAGTCAGTGTTTGTGATAGTAGATGTGCTCATCTTCTCATGCGTGTTAAAAGAAATGAGAAAAATAGGCACTATCAGGGCCTTCAGCATCAGTCTGCTGCCTACTGGTTTTGCTAAGCATATGTTAAATATGTAGGGAGAAAGAAGAAGCTGCAAAGTTGTTTGCACACTGCACTCAGTGAGGATTCCTTTAGTTTGGATTTCAGAGCAAATGGAGAGAGATGACTCTGAGCAGCGCCTTTCAATATATAGACTGAGGAGCGGCTGTCTTTCTTTGTTAGCTCACAAAGATTAAGTCAAGAACAAGATCATCTAATACCTGATAAATCAGACATAGAACTCATCGTGACTTATGTGTACAGAAGGATCAACCAGAGAGAGAGAGACTGGGGCGATGTACTGATTAAAAAAGAACGCTGCATAATGTGGACGTGATTGTTGACTTTGGAAGTAACATAAATTAAGATTCATTAGGATGAAAAACCCCTTCTTAGATTTAGGTGAGGACATGGGCACTGCAAGTCCAATAAATGTACTTGCACACGTACAATGAAGATTTCTCTAATGTTCTTTCAAACAGGAAACTATTTTAACAAAGTAGTTTGACATTTTTTGTGTTAAAATGTTAATTTTTTAAAATTGAAACTATAGTATTGTCTATTATGTCCCTTTTTTTTAAATGTCAGCCTAATCAGCTGATTGAAACACAGCTGTGTGTTTTTGTCTGAACCTATAAAAGCTGAGCTCCTCTGCACTTCTTTTCCTTTAAAATCAATCAACTTTACAATAAATATTGTAGTTTATAAAATAGTTTGATGTTTATGTTCCAGTTGTGACGTCATAGTTATGGAGGCTCATCTTTAGACATGAACCTGGGATCTCTCAACCAAGTTCTCAGTAAGAATAGTACCATTGGTGGTCTTAAAAGTTCTTTAAATTGCTAAATGACTATGACTGGCCATGGAATTGTAATGGATGCTCTAGGAGAGGAGAGTAATGATGTGGGGGAGTAAAAAAAGACCACAAATATGTTTAGAACTAAAAGTTATGTCTTGTTGATGCTGGGTTATTTTTAAATGTCACAATTTCAACCCTACTCCTTTATCCAAGCTTGAGAACTGCAAAAAAGGACACTACTTTATGTTGGTTGTTGTTGTTAGGTTGGATCAGCCAGCAGTGGCTTCACATGTATGTGATTTATTTGCAATCTAGACACAGAGGAGGGAACAACTCCTGCTCTGGCTAAAGCTGGAAGGAGAGGAGAGGAGAGGACCTCCTGTGAGCGGTTTAGGAGGGAGGGGCCCAGGCCCACCTGCTGCTGTAAAGAAGAATGACATTGGCTTTCATGTTAGAGTCTCCAAAAGTCTCCAGAAAAAGTTCCTCAATTAAAAACAGCCCTTTAGAGGGGTATGAAAATGAACTAAATATAGGAACAAAGTCACTAAGTTTGTGGTGTACATGCATGCGTAAATATCTAATGAGTCCTAATTCTCAATAACATCTGTATGAAAAACATTGTATTCCAATTAATTTATATTTATGTGCAAAAGAAGTTCTCAGAAGATGGATGCTTGTTGTTTGTTTAAAACAGATCTTCCTCTCTGGAGCAAATCGATGAGTGTCATTTATTAATTTAAGCATTGGTGGTAAATATTTTGCAATTGGCACTTCAGTTATTCATCATGAAATAAATGTGTTCATCAAAATCGTACAAATGTTACACAATACTAACTTTGCCATTGATTCTAAATAGAGCTGTTGAATCCCATGCTGTGCCCACATCACCTCTACATTAAAAGATTAGTAAACGTGTTGTTTGATTTATACTGAACCACAGCAAAGATTCAGCTCCTGCTCCCTGTTTTGTCTTTGGTTGTTAGTGTTCACACTGAGGAGATTTGTAAGACCTCGTGTCTGACATGGGTTTTAATACATTTAGCTCTACATAAATCAGCAAAAATGTGGAAAGACATGCTTTTTTTTATGAGAACTTGAATAGCGTTGAGTTAAAGAGTTCTTTTCCATTTTATATCATAGCTGGTACTACAGAGCATGCATATTTTTCTCAGTGGAATGCAGTTGACTCATGTAATGTACAAAGACGCCATCAAAGCCTGTTTGGTTGGGATTCAAAGGAATAGACAGGCCCCCCCTGGGAAGAGAAGTCATGTGGGAGAAAAGTTAGGCAGTGCCTTTGAAGCCTGTGTAAATGAGGCACTTTTTGCTCATCTCGGGAGTCGGGGAAAGAAAGACGGAGAGGATGCCTGTGATGCAGGCAGAGGTACCTGCAGATGGATCATTTTACAGCAAGGACATGTCCCAGATCACACCGACAGGCTCTGTATCCAGCAACTAACACAAGCTTTGAGATATGAGATCATTTGTGCAGCAGAACTGGTCTAAGTTAAATTCTGTCTCTTATTAGGAAATTAGAGACTAAAATCCTAAATCTGCATCTGAAAACAACCAAAATTAAAGTCCCTCTTTTCTTTAAGCTGCACTGATGTGTAACACGTGACACCCAAAATGCAGTATTTGTCTTCAGGGTTGTGTGTGTGTAAATTGACACTTTCAACTACAGAGCAGACCATGGCAAACTGCAATTGGACCCATTCAAGCTGCATCTTGTCAGGACGCAAGCTGCCTCAGTGTCCACGTGAAGCTTCACTTTGGGGAAAATTGTTACCCAATTGATTCAAATAGGTTTTTTTTTGTCACAGCTGAATTCACCCTCCTTGTTTTGTTTTCTCATTTAATTTCCCTGCAAATCAGAGTTCATTTAGCACCTTTTATTTTATGAACTGCAGCAGCTCTACTGCAAGTTAGCGCTCAAGGTTTATGAAATACTCCCAGATTTATGAAAGGAGCAACGCTAGAGGTGACCTTTAAATGTTCAACTCTGATACTGGAGCTCATTTTATGGCACGGTAGTCAGAATTTACACACTGAAACAATAAATCACATAAACTATTTGAATGAACAGTTTAAAGAAAAAACATGATAATCAGTTCATATGTCAGCAGATAAACTAAAAAAGCATGTGTGTTTTCATTTGTTGGGACGTGTGCAGCCTGTGGCACTTCTTAATTTGCCTTGAGGGTATTTAAAAGCATTTTTCCATGAAATCCTTTGATCTGAGTGTGATTTATAATAAAGTAACTAAGCTGTGTTTTCTTCTGCAGGACTAATTTATTGACAGCTTCCCTAGAAACTGAAGACGGCTGGCATCAATTTAAACAACCTTACTGAAAAACATCCTATATGTTCCTTAATACCCTCTTCTGAATGATATTTTCCTTTGGGACTAATTATTAAACTTTTTATATTTTATCTCTGTGAAATGAGTGGCCTCTTCCTAATCTTCAGCCAAGTGACATTTGATATAATTAATTCCAGTTGAGCCGTCTATTTCTGGCCTGGCTAACGAAAGCAGGATGATGCAGTTTTATCACCTCTTGCTAACACCTCCTGCCTGGAAGGCAGAGCGGTTCGTTGGTAGAGAACACCAGTGTTGTGAAGAGGTGATGCTGAAAGTAACTGGATGTGCAGCAACCACAAATATTTGGCTCAATGACAGCCATCGGTGCTGATGCTTAAACAGGAATAGTGTTGAAAAAAGTGAAATTTAGGCATTTAGCTCCAATCTGCCTCCCATTGTTTAAAGAGTTTAGTATCATAGGTGGTGTTAATTGATGTTTTTGTTCATTTTAAACCAAGAAGAATCAAAATTGTTGCAGAAACAGTTTAGTCTTTGGCAATCTAATTATTTCTCTTGTTTCAATAAATGAAATAAAAACAATCTCAAGAAGTAACACATCCTGCTCTGTTCTAAAGAAATTTTAGAGCAAAAGAACCTAGAAGAACATTCAAAGCACTGCAGCATTCACTTAGTATAGGTCAAAGGTCCTGATTCAACAATAAGAAAGAAACAGAACAGGAAGTCAAGTGTCTGAAACCTCTGCTGACCAAAACCAACCTGACTCACATTTAACAAAAAACTATCATTATGAATTTTGTAAACATTCTGCATTTATCAGTCAATACAGTGATGAAAAGTCTGACCTTTGACCTAAAACATGCTTAAAAACCCTCTGATGTGGCTACATTTAAGCAGTCCTGCAAAGATGAGTGTGCCAAAATTCCTCCACAGCGATGTGAGAGACTCATTAGAGTGATCACAAACGCCTGTTTGAAGTTGTGTTCACCCAGGATGTGACAACTGAGTGTAGGGGTTAAATACTCTTTTTTAAATTTTTACACAGATAATCTTTGTCTGATATATTTAAAAAAAAATCGGATCTGAAACATTTATATGCAACAAAAAATGCAAAAACAGACAAAATGTGTAAGGGGATAAAGGACTTTTTCCCAAAAATGTATTAATGAAATGAGCGAGATAGGGACAGAAGCTAAAGAATAGTTACCATTCAAATCTGAGTTTAGTGTCATGCACATTTTGCTAAAATTTATTTAACTCATCCACATTTTCTACAAAAAAACAAGCAAAGAGAGAAATGAAGGACAGACGAGACAGAGAAATGGAGGTAAGAGGAAGAACATCCAGCTATCTGGAACTGCCGACTTGTAATTTACTTGAGAGACGACAGGAAAGATACAAGCCGAAGCCCCAGACTGATAGCTTCTGGTTATGAGGGGAGTGGAACATCAGTTATCTGGTGGCTAAGTGACAGAACGTGTTGATTGTACACTACACAGCCACAACTCTTCAAAGAGGAACGGCGGGTCTTAAATCAAAGAAAATTCCTGTCGTTTTTCTCTTGCCCTTCTTGGCAATCTATTTTTCCTTAATATTTCTTCACACACATCCCACCACCACTGTGTGTTGGCTCGGTTCACACTTTACAAATGGTGGAATAAAAACGCTGGCCAGCTCAATTGCACAAATGCATAAACTGTGTGATATGATTGTGTAGAAACTCTACTTTTACATAAATAAATGACATTTCAGAGTTGTTGTTTTTTAGGATCAAACAGGCATTGCAAGATGTTTTTTATTTTTTTAAGTAAGCACTTGACACCAGCAACTGAGCTCGGGTATCAAACAAGAGCAAGTGTTTCCCCAGCAGCTACACAGCAGCAGGAAGCAGCTCAGGGCTGTCAGAATAGACTTGAAGGAGTAGCACTGGGCCGCAAGCTACAATTATCAGACTGGCAGCTGCTGATAACTGCCACCAGACAAAACAGAGCCATGAAATATCACCCCTCTCTGCTCACCTTCTTTTCATTTTACTTTTTAATTTTCACTTCATCCTCCCAGACAGACTTTTACTACTTTCCCTCACATCTAAGTAAATGTGTTCACTTAAATTTATGTTTAAAATGTGATAAAATTAAAAAAAAGAAGATTACAGCTTTGTGTACATTTTAAGGACGGATGTCACTATGAAAATACAGATTCAAGTATTCACATTTATATTTAACATCTGATGTTTTACAGATACGTCACAAGTAAAACAAATGTTACAGCTAAACGTCCATATTCAAACAGAAAAAACAAGTTGAGCCGATGAACAAAAACCATTTTTTTTTACTTTATAATGATGACAAAAATGCTCTGCTTTACAGCAGAAGTTAAAAAACAACTTTTCTCATATTTTACCTGTTGTCGCCCTCTTTGAATGGCTTTAGTTTAGAGAAACCGAGATTAGTTCTGATTGATAAAATGAGCAAATAGCCAATCACAATGGGGCCTGCTACTAGAAACACTCAACTAGCAGTTATTGCAAATGTTGTTTTAGTACCAGCACTTTGCATAAAATTCACATTTCATGGGAAGTCTAGCAGAAGTATTATATTCTAGCCAGAAGAGCTACAGCTAGCTGTAACAACTCTCATCTCTCAGTGGGGTGTCTCAGATGTTTGCATTGAGATGAATATTCTACTTTCGGCATCGCTGTTAGAAATCAGTAGCATGTGGTTTAACTGAATCTTTAAAAATACCTTTGTTACCTCCTGCTTCTAACAGTATCTTTAACTAATCATCAGGCAGGTAAATTCAACCAAAGCCATTGTGCAGATATTGTCTTTAACCTATACATTTTTTCTTTATTTGGTCAAAAAACTGTTTGCTTAAAAAAAAAGGGAGATGGAATTTTATTATTGGAGAGGAGTGACAGCATTTTAGTGCTTTGAAGTGAACATGTTTGAATACAGTCAATTTTGAGCCAAAATGTGAGAGAGACCACCTTAATTAAGGGTTTCGACTGCATTAACGTATAATATGTAAATGAAAAATAAACAGATAAAAAGGTTTCATCCAGTTGGAATATTAAACAACTTTCACCCATTTGGTAATTGCTGTAGTTAATAGCAATGTGCTTGGGCTCTTAAAACATTTGCATATATATAATAATCCATGTACAAAAGAATATTTTACACTCTAGTACTGTGACTACTTTACTGCATTTTAAAATAATTTTTAAAGTTAGTGGGGAGAATTCTTTTGCCAGGAGCAGCAAGGGAACTTGCAAATAAGCCCATATTATATATATATATATATATATATATATATATATATATATATATATATATATATATATATATATATATATATATATATATATATATATATATATATATATATATATATATATATATATATATAAGTAGCAACAGAAAAATGTAGCATTTGTGGTTCTAACAGGGGTCAAATGTGAAAATAATTACACATTTATTTGCCAAAATAACCATGTATTGCAAAATTGATGAGAATATCACATTTTTACATGAAAGTGAAGAAATTAAATCCATTTTTAAATGGTTGTGAATGAAGATGAAACATTTCTGGTTTTGAGAGTCAATACTATAAGTTCTTTATCTTGTACTGCGCCGAACTATTTGAATTTGACTGATTTTGAGTTAATGCAATTATTTTTTTTTATTCTATATTTAGTCCCAGGGTAACCTGAGATTTTTCATTCTAGAAGTTAAAACTTAAAGTTTTTTTTTTTTTTTTATTGCTGCTTGATAAGGGAGTGTTAACTAAGAACAATCTGATTGGTTGATCCCTGATTATTCCTCTCATTGCCAGATAACTTTTTTCTTCTTCTTTTAGTGCATCTCTAGAAGGAACATTGGTCCTGTTGAATGTAAACTCTATTTCTCCAAACAGAGGCCATTCAAGATACTATCTGCAATATTTAAGGTAGTAATTTTTCACTTTTACACAGAAATTCGCTTCAAAATGATCAAAATGTTCATGTTAATGCTCTCATGTGTAAAAAATTGTTGGAAAAATATAACAGGGTTGTCTTTACTGTTATATGGTAAATATACTTCTTTAGACTGCAATGCAATATGGTAACAATGTGACCTAATATTTCCAGTGAGAATAAATGGACTATTTGACCTGGAATTTTAAAACCTAAAATCTTTTATAAAGCAGAACAGCATGAACCCTGTGGAGTACTGTTCACTGATGGAGAAACAGTAAGCTACATTTAGAAGGCAGAATTTTATTAAATGAAAAAATCAAATTACAACAAAAGCATTAACAGCTGTCACTAAACAAACAGTTTAATGATTTTATTACTCCATGTGATTCTGATCTACTGCTTTGTTAGGTAAACAAATGATGCAACAAAGGCATCGTTTCTCTTTTAAATATAATATAATCTTGTGTAAATATCTTTTTTGTAATGTGCTTATTTGTTTATTAATAAAGCTTTTATTAGCAGTACAGAAACATGCATTAATAAAGAACACCTAGTGTTGCTATATGTACATATATTTAATATTAGATCTTTTTATTGTGTTTTATGCAAATTAATAAACTAGTAATAAAAGTATTTTCACTATAAACACAAAAGTATTCTGTTATTATTCATTTTAGTCATTAAAAAACAAAAACAACTATTAAATAATACAAAAAAAGTATAAACATGAAGCTATTGTGGAAAAACAAATGATTTTGGAATGAAGCCTATTCAGGGGGAAAGCATCAGCAGACCCTGTGGAGGCACTTTGTTGGTAATTACTATCAGCAATACAGCTGTTGTGATGCTGTTGAGAATTAGAACCTAGTTTCCTGATGAGGTCAGGTCCTCGTTATAATTACTTGTTTCACTAAAGTGTACACAGCAAGAGCACAATAACAGGAATCCCAATTAGTATACTAGCAATCATTAGATGAGAACTTAAAAATCAGCGGGGACAAAATTACTCCTTCATTAAACCTTTGAACAAGTCAAATAACAAGAATAGGCTGAGTTGTTAAGGAGTTAACAGCAGGGAAAGCAGATGCACTATTCAAATTCTTTGTTTCCTCTTTTAGTAGGTCTTTAGATGAGACAAATACACTGTAACTGTGCTGTTTAATCTAATTTAGAACCTGTGTTTGATGCACATTTTCCTGCTTTTTGTTGCAGATGGCTAATTTGCTATGTCAGTTAGTAAATCAAATGCTATTTGTGATCTTCTTCCAAAGCGATGTTTTTACTGTAGAGCGTGTCTGTTTCACTGGGAATGAGCTTGATGATAAAATATGATTGTCCCCATTTGAGAACGTAAATGAACTCAAAATGGACTATGACTAAAAGCCACAGACAGATTTCTAAGCTGCCAATAAAGCCGTCTTTATTATACTGCCATTTAATTACATGGCTTAAAAGGCAGAATGACAATAACTGTGAAGGGGAAAAAAGGCTTTATTTTTCCATCTCATGTTCCTGCTTAATATTCCTGGCCACTGGCTAACTGTAAATTGGCAAATATCAGTGATTTTAATGTGATAGAAAAAAAAAAGCTCATTGTGCAGAAACTCTATCATTTTCAACATTCTCTGATTTCTGGGTTAATGTGATTTGCACATGTGCATATTAAAGGCAAACAACATAAATGAACATATATGTGTTTGAAATAAAAACTGAAATCCAGGATTAAAATGATTTTTCACTAAACATATGCTTAAAGTTCTAAACATTGCAGTATAAACAGCCTGTTTGATCTCCTAGTTTGGATCAAGAGTCAAATACAAGTCTGAAAAAGTGAAGTAGTGTAAAGTGAAAGAAAGATAATGTAGCCCCACCCTTGTGCATGTCCTTCAGTCCAAAGGGTGAATTCCTCCTCCAACTAGCACTCAGCACCATCCATGCATCATCATTCTGCTCCTGGTCCCTCCTCCGCAATAACATCCTTCCTTTATTGCAACTGAGTATGAAACTTCTTGCTGTGTTCAAATGCAACCAATGAAGTTTGATTATTTTGCAAGTTTTAACAGTCCACATGTGCCAAGAAAAAGAAGACAAGGGAAAGAGGAGAGCTCTGTCTGTAGCTGCTGCAGAAATAAAATGTAAGGCATCAATTGTCAATTTGTTTAATTTAAATACAAAACTGTCTTGCAAATAGTCTCATATTTATTGACTCGTTGGGGCGGCATGTAGCTCAGTTGGAAGAGTTTAGCAACCGGAAGGTTCTATCCCAGCTCTGGCTGTATTACATTGTTGTTGTGTCCTCTGGCACGACACTTCACCCACCCTGTCTGCTGGTGGTGGTCAGGAGGGACCAGTGGTGCCAGATTGTGTGTGGTGACTCAAGCCACTGACAGTCTGTCCCAGGGCAGCAGAGGCTACAGTGTAGCTCACTGCCATCAGCATGTGACTGGGTGTGTGAATGGGTAAATGTCTAATGTTGTGTGAAGTCCTAGGACTTAGAAAGTGCTATACAAGTACAGTATTGGTCTTAACTCAGTTTTGCGTTGGATGGTCTTAGTATAAAGATCTCGTCTCGTCTCTCGTCTCGTCTTCTTCCGCTTATCCGGGTCCGGGTCGCGGGGGCAGCGTCCCAATTAGGGAGCTCCAGACGGTCTTCTCCCCAGCCACTTCTACCAGCTCCTCCGGCAGGATCCCAAGGCGCTCCAGGGCCAAACCAGAGATATATTTTCTCCAGCGTGTCCTGGGTCGACCCAGGGACCTCCTGCCGGCAGGACATGCCTGAAACACCTCCCTGGGGAGGCGTCCAGGGGGCATCCTTACCAGATGCCCGAACCACCTCAACTGGCTCCTTTCGACATGGAGGAGCAGTGGTTCTACTCCGAGTCTCTCCCGGATGTCCGAACTCCTCACCCTATCCCTAAGGCTGAGCCCGGCCACCCTGCGGAGAAAACTCATTTCGGCCGCTTGTATCCGCGATCTCATTCTTTCGGTCATTACCCAGAGCTCATGACCATAGGTGAGGATTGGGAGGTAGATCGACCGGTAAATCGAGAGCCTTGCTTTCCGGCTCAGCTCCTTCTTCACCACAACAGACCGGTTCAGCGTCCGCGTCACTGCAGACGCTGCCCCAATCCGCCTGTCGATCTCCCGCTCCCTCCTTCCCTCACTCGTGAACAAGACCCCGAGATACTTGAACTCCTCCACTTGAGGCAGGATCTCTCTCCCAACCTGGAGTTGGCAAGCCACCCTTTTCCGACCGAGAACCATGGCCTCAGACTTGGAGGTGCTGATCCTCATCCCAGCCGCTTCACACTCGGCTGCGAACCTCCCCAGCAAGAGCTGTAGGTCAGAGCCTGATGAAGCTAGGAGGACCACATCATCTGCAAAAAGCAGAGACGCGATTCTCCTGTCACCAAACTCAACACCCTCCACACCACGGCTGCGCCTAGAAATCCTGTCCATAAAGATTATGAACAGGACCGGTGACAAAGGGCAGCCCTGGCGGAGTCCAACCCTCACTGGGAACAGGTCCGACTTACTGCCGGCTATGCGGACCAGACTCACACTCCTCTGGTACAGGGACTGAATGGCCCTTAACAAAAGACCATACACCCCGTACTCCTGGAGCGTCCCCCACAGGGTGTCCCTGGGGACACGGTCATAAGCCTTCTCCAAATCCACAAAACACATGTGGATTGGTTGGGCAAACTCCCATGACCCCTCCATCACCCTAGCGAGGGTAAAGAGCTGGTCCACAGTTCCACGACCAGGACGAAAACCACATTGCTCCTCTTCTATCTGAGGTTCAACTATCGACCGGACCCTCCTCTCCAGGACCCTGGAGTAGACCTTCCCAGGGAGGCTGAGGAGTGTGATCCCCCTATAGTTGGAACACACCCTCTGGTCCCCCTTCTTAAAAATGGGAACCACCACCCCGGTTTGCCACTCAACAGGAACTGCCCCCGACGACCACGCAATGTTGCAGAGACGTGTCAACCACGACAGTCCTACAACATCCATAGCCTTGAGATACCCAGGTCGGATCTCATCCACCCCCGGGGCTCCGCCGCCGCGTAGTTTTTTGACTACCTCAGCAACTTCTGCCCCAGAGATTGGACAGTCCGTCCCCAGGTCTCCCAGCTCTGGTTCCTCATAGGAATGCGTGTTGGTGGGATTGAGGAGCTCCTCAAAGTATTCCTTCCACCGCCCGACTATAGCCCCAGTTGATGTCAGCAGCTCCCCGTCCCCACTGTAAACAGTGTGAGCGAGTTGCCGCCTTCCTCCCCTGAGGCGCCGGATGGTTTGCCAGAACCTTTTTGGAGCCGACCGATAATCTTTCTCCACGGTCTCACCAAACTCCTCCCATGCCCGAGATTTTGCCTCGGAAACTGCCACTGCTGCACCCCGCTTGGCCCTCCGATACCTATCAGCTGCCTCTGGAGACCCACAGACTAGCCATGCCCTGTAGGCCTCCTTCTTCAGCCTGACGGCTCCCCTAACCTCTGGTGTCCACCAGCGGGTACGGGGGTTACCGCCACGATTGGCACCGGCTACCTTGCGACCACAGCTAGCAACAGCCGCCTCAACAATCGCAGAGCGGAACAAGGCCCATTCAGACTCGATGTCCCCCACTGCTCTCGGGACGCGGTCGAAGCTCTGCCGGAGGTGGGAGTTGAAGACCATCTTGACAGGCTCTTCTGCCAGGCGTTCCCAGCAGACCCTCACTATACGTTTGGGTCTACCAGGTCTGCGTAGCATCTTCCCCTGCCATCTGATCCAACTCACCACCAGGTGGTGATCAGTTGACAGCTCCACTCCTCTCTTCACTCGAGTGTCCAAAACATACGGTCTCAGGTCAGATGATACAACTATAAAGTCAATCATTGACCTGTAACCTAGGCTGCCCTGGTACCAGGTGTACCGATGGGCATCCTTATGTTCGAACATGGTGTTCGTTATGGCCAAACTGCGACTTGCACAGAAGTCCAATAACAGAACACCACTCGAGTTCATATTGGGCGGGCCGTTCCTCCCAATCACACCCCTCCAGGTCATGCTGTCATTGCCCACGTGAGCATTGAAGTCTCCCAGCAGGACTATGGAGTCCCCAGTAGGAGCGCTATCCAGCACTCGTCCCAGGGACTCCAAAAAGGGTGGGTACTCTGAGCTGCTATTTGGTGCATAAGCACAAACAACAGTCAGGACCCGTTCCCCAACCCGAAGGCGCAGGGAAGCTGCCCTTTCGTCCCCCGGAGAAAACCCCAACATACAGGCAGAGAGTCTTGGGGCTAACAGAAAGCCCACCCCAGCCCTCCGCCTCTCACCCGGAGCAACTCCAGCATAGAAGAGAGTCCAACCCCTCTCAAGGACTCGGGTTCCAGAGCCAACGCTATGTGTCGAGGTGAGCCCGACTATATCTAGCCGGTATCGCTCAGCCTCTTCCACAAGCTCCAGCTCCTTCCCCGCCAGAGAGGTGACGTTCCATGTCCCAATAGCCAGTTTTTGTGTCCGGGGATCGGACCGCCAAAGCTCCCGCCTTGGTCTGCCATCCGATCCACATTGCACCAGACCCTTCATGTTCCTCCTGCAGGTGGTGGGCCCACAGGTGGATGAGCCCATGTATCCAGTTCGGGCTGGGCCCGGCCGGGCCCCATGGGC
>SSNR01000024.1:2987573-3273477 GCA_006937965.1 Callopanchax toddi
CTCAAAAAAGGTTGAAAAACACTGTATTAGACATTAGAGGTCAGTTGAAAAATTTGCCTTCCAAATACTATTACTATAAATACTATTCAACAGGATGCAGGTTGGCTGTGGTCTCATTTACTTTCATTAACATTTCATTAATCAATGATCAAAAACATAATTTGGTAGAAAAAACAGATCTGGCTCTAGATGGGTGTTTTATTTGAAAACTGTCTAATCTCTCCACATTTAAACAAACAAATGAATGTACAATTATAGGTTGCTGATGTGTTTGCTCTCTGATTAACTGCAGTTCAAATCTTTACACATAATATGCTTGATTACAAACTTTAAGAGCACAGTGTGAGTTTGGACTCTGACTGATTAACTGCCATGCAATATGTCTGTGTAATTCTTAAACAATGGTGTTTATATAGGTGTGTATATAGATGGATTTATGTGTGAATTTAGATACATCGTTTAGGAATGAATGTGCATGTGTGTGTGTGTAATTGGGATGTATGTGTACAGATAAAATACACATACGAGTATGTTAGGGTTGTATATTGTTCCTTGTATGCATAAATGAGCCCACATGTATTCAGGTGCTAATACCTGTTCCTATGTTACTTTCTGAGTCTGTGCTAGGATGATGGAGCAGGAGGACTTAGGTTATGTGGACTTCCTGAGCTGAGCAAAAAGGAGTAGGACCATATAAGCTTTCGCTTCAACCTTCCTTTTCAAACACTTTAATTTATATGATCTATGCACCTTACGAAATTTTTGTTTTTGTGATGTACATGTTCTAAAAAAAAACATATACAAATATTTTTGCATGTCTCATTGATTGAACAGTGCAGTAACATCGTCTGCATCTTAAAACAGTGTTCAGATTTGTTTAGCTGCAAATCCATTTGCTTTAGCAGTTCATAGAAATTCCATAGAAATATGCATATTCACCACCTGGCACTAAAGAATCAGTTAATGTGTCCTGGTTAACAGAATGATCACTTAAAGCAGACGGAAAAGGGTGTTTTTATCTTACCAGCAAATCCAAACTTAACCCCATTAACTACTATTAAAAGACTGAGACGAATATCTGACCTTTTTGTTTGTGTTTCCTGTTTGTGCTATTGGCAGCCTCAAGGGAAAACTAAGAATAAGTGGCCAATTAAACCTCCTCATTGAGGGATCTAATGATCCAGAGGATTTGGAAATCCCTTGATCTTAAAAATTTGTAAGAGAACAAATGGATTAAATAAGCAAACATAGACAGACCTTCCTTTTTCAGTGACCATAGTCCATGCTTTTGTTTTATAGCGATGCTGCATGATGAATTGCAACAATCACCAATAATCCAGTTATTACTGGTTTCCTCCCTGATCAAATTAATGCAATTCATCAATGTCTTTTTTTTCCATCTATTTTTAGCCGGAGTGATTCAAGCTTGTCATCTGAGTGAATCATCGCTGATAGTGAACTTCTCCCTTCTCATTTGGCTCCCTCCAGACCCATCTTTGTTCTGAGCACGTCTTAAAGGCTGAACATGGCTGTATTGACACCGCAGGATGGGAAGAGAGCGCAAAGCCAGGGCTAATTAAAGTAGGCAAACTTCAGCAGCCCTGTCCAACTCTTATTGACCTTTATCAAAACACTGGCATTCATGGCGGGCAAATGCAGGCACATTCCACCGAATGCAGTGCAGAGAAGGAGGTAAACAAACACAGCCTCATTAGATTGCACCAGGGACCATCCTATCACCCCGTTAATCTTGTGATTCTTAACCCACGCACACACTCACAAAAACTCACAAGAGGTTTGAAGATGTCAATGGGTTAATGAAAGCATCACTGATATTAATAGATTACAGACACAAAGCTTCATTTGATAAAAACTATCCTTTTGTTTTATCTTGTTTCTCCGTGTCAGTGCATCATTTCAAACCTATGAGATTAAAATTATTATGGCACTCTACACTGGAGGTTTACCTATGCAAGAATATTTGAGGGTTTATGTCAGTTTGTCCTACACGTATTTGGACTACACCAAGGTTAGTCTTTGGATTTTTGTTTTTTTTTTAGAATCTTTGTGAACCTTTTTTCTAGTCACAGCTAAGGGGCAGAAGGTTTGGAAGGCTTTGGATTAAATTTCAGGTTTTTGCAGATGTTGCAGTCCTGCTGGCCTCATTGAGCTGGGACCTCCAGCAGGCCTCAAACAATTTGCCGCCCAGTGTGAAGCATCCGGAATAAAAATCAGCACCTCAAAGTTCGAGGCTATGGCTCTCACTAAAAAAAGTGAACTGTCACTTTCCATTTGGAAACGAGTTAACGTAGAGAGAATAATGTAGTGTTTTTGCATTATTCCCTTATAATGTGATATAGCAACTAAAATCCAAACATTTGTAGATGCAGAACCAACCATTTTGATTTTACTTCTAACTCCTTGTGGCTACTCCTCAATAGACCCTGTGCACGAAAAAATGCTAACTTCCGGGTTTGAGACCGGATGTACTGTCTTTCGTTTCCTGTAGCTGTATTTGACGGTAAATCCTTACTGCGAAGATGGACTACAGAATCATGTCCAAATTACGAAAAGGAAAGGATCGGGTTAAAAAATGGTTGTTGTATATCAGAGGTCGCGCTAGACTTTTTGGTTTTCCGTCATTTTGACTGACAGGGTTAAAAAATCCGGTTAAGCGGAAGAAGACCAGACGAGATGAGACGGTCATAATCTATTTTTATCCGTCACTTTTTAATTTTAAAAATTATAATAATTACATTTTCAGTAGCATTATTGCTCAAACACCGGGCCCATTTAGCAACATAAATCCATAGGATTAGACTCTAAATTAGTCGATCATCCAGTCATCATATAGAAATTTCTAAAAGCTCCGTTTGGAGTCGAGCGCCTCGCAGCGAGGTGCAGCTGTGCGCTCGACGGGACTCTGATTACAGAATATTAACGTTCATTATGAGATCATGAGAGACAGTGAGAGAGGGATGAGGGGTTCACATATTTTTCATTGAGATACTCAGGGGAAAACCTGGCGATGATGTTTAATTCGGACCTCCTCGCGTTTGGAGTCCAGTTCTATGTGCGCGCGGCTCGCGGAGCAGATTTTGCGTGTCAACAAGCCTCCACAGCCTATGAACGCTACTCTGAGGGCGCATTACAACAGGAAGTGTAGTTAATCCATATCTGATCGCGCACTGAGAACCGATTGCAAAGGGGCGTTTGAGCGGTTCGGGTCTGACACCTGATGCGCTCTGGAGGACCAGTGTTCTTCTGCTGCAGAGCGCAGGACGTCTGGATCACAGGTCTGCACACAGCAGCACAGAACCTCAGTCTGGGCTGCAGGTATTGGTGGAGATGCTGCACTATTTCTGCATCCTTGGTTCGAATTATTAGAGAGGACAATTCAGTGATTTCCTATGACGGTATGGACGGGCAGGCTCATGCGCAAACCTGTCAGAATGACCGGCGCCCTTCAGATCTTTCCGTCAAAGTAAAAAAAAACAACAAAAAAACGGTTAAATACGGGACATTTCCGGTTAACGGGACCCCTGCTATATATTAGGATTTACGATGGGGAAGGTTGTGAACACCTCATCTCTCTCTCTCTCATGAAATCATAATGAACGTTAATATTATACAGAGTCCCGCAAAGCGCACAGAGCTGTGCCTCAGCTGCTGCTGCGCTGCGCTCCACTCCGGAGAGTTTTTATTTCTATATGATGACTGGCTGATGGACTAATTTAGTGTCTAATCCTATGGATTTATGTGCTAAATGGGCCCGGTGTTAGATCAATCGAATAGGAACCGAGCGATCTGCAGCTTCTAAACAGGTTCTCCAAACCTCGACCGTCAGCGGAGGATTACACAGCATGTAAACAAACCTAAAAAAGCCACAGCATATACACAAATCATTTACGTTGGTAAGGGTCTCAAACTATAAGTATTGACGATGGGGAGGGTTGTGACTTACCTTCAAAATGAGATAAATCCTGCGAAATATAAAATGTGAAGCCTTTCTCTCGTTTGCTCTTTGGCGCAGGGAAAAACTATCAACAAGTCGGTGAACATCATCAACAGAAATATTAGGCAAATGCCCTAGACGTCTAGAAAAATGTAAATCGCCGCTTAGTCCACTCATTTTATCGACTTCTTCGGGAATACAAGACCGTAAATAGGGTGCGACCAGGCGAGAATATCAAACCGGAAATAAAACACTGGACAGGAGTCTTCCCACCGGAAGTAGCATTTGCTAACGTTCACAGGGTCTATTGGTAAATCTTATGGATGTTCCATCATCCATGTCACTCTACTGTAAAGAATCTCAGCCTCCTTGAAGGTTCTGTTGTTTTCATTTAAAAAATGCTCCTTGAGCATCGTCGTCATCAGTTCTGATCCAGGATCTTTATTCCCTAGACAACCATATTAATCAAATCTGCTGGTGGGTCCAAACATCTACGCTTTGAGAAGGATGGAGGCTCCTGTGCAATGAAGCAGAAACATTCTTGTATCATCTGTGCCAAATTCCTGCCTTGTGCATCGACCTCATTGCTTTGATTTGCTCTCTGACAAACACCATCAGTGAGTAATCTCTGAAATAACAGCAGGCACTAAAATGACACTCAATTCACCACAGTGTTGCAATGATGTAGAAACTCCCTTGTTGTGCACGCTGCTTGCTTTTTGTTCACCATATCACTGTTTTCTTCTCACTCATTCCCATGTTCTTCCACTTGGTTTACTGAAAACACACACACACACACACAACTGATTTAAAATCAGTTAGATCAAGCTAAATGACTGACATTAATCTCTTAAAATATTTCACATTTGTTGGGACACATCAGCTGAAATGTTGATGAAGAGGAGGTGTGGCCTTAGCTTTAGGGCTGGTAAGACAAGAAACATCTATAAACAGCCTTTCCAGCTCATTTTATAATTTAGTGAAAGTGTGTTAATTAGGAAACGAAGATTATGAGTTTTCCCAGAAAGAACAAAATTGTCACATGACAGCATNAGTGATGTGCAAGTTTGAAGCTTGTATGGAATTTACACAAACAGGAACATTTTATGCATCTAAACATCAACGCTTACATATCTAAACTTAAATTCATAATATATGCATATTAGTACATTTTGAGTTTCTATTGAAAAATTCAACTGAGAGCAACAAAACATTGAATATTGCATGGCCATCTTGTACTAATGTAATTACTAGTTAATAAGCTCCTACTCCTCTGTGGACTCATGTGGGAGTTGCAGGATCCTGCAGAGCTGAGCATAAATAAACAGCCCTATGGGCAATTTAGAATATCTGATTTATCTGACCTGCATGACTGAACTCCAAGGGGATATTGGAGAGACCTGAAGAAATCCATGTAAACACCAGGACATGCAAAGTCCATGTAAAAACTCCCAGTCTACTTTGGTGTGTTCTAAATACAGTGCTTCCTGGCTGAAGGGCAAACTAGAAAAATATTGCATCAAAATGTGATAAATTCTGCAGAAATATAAATGGTCATGACTTGCCTACTTTAATGCAATGATGAAAAGCTTTTAGATCTGATATATTAATTTTAACCAAATCTAAATTACAAGATATGATCAAGCTATAATACGCTACAAAACAACAGGAAACTGAAAAAAAGTGTTGTAGATGTATAAGTTCAGGGTTATTTTGAGCTTTGGCAAAACAAGCAAAACAGATATCAATAAAATGGCTCACAGTTTGATTATTCAGTCCAATTACTTGAGGGAAAGCATGCAGAATGTGAGGGAGGAAACAGCATGTGCTTGTTCCGTCTCTTTGAATGAAGACAGCTGATGGAATAAATTATAGCATGGCCTTTAACCTGTTCTGCTTTTGCACACCTTCGCACATCTCTCTGACCTCAGCTAGCCACCACAGAATATAAGTCATAGATAGACTCACTCTAAAAACAATTACAGTACTTTCTCTCAAGCTGAGATAGTGATATTTTAAATCAATTTCCATGTTTTTTAGACCATCTTATGAGGGGCCACCAGGAACATTTGTCTAAATGACTTCTTGTACACTTATGTGACAACCCCTCATACACACATTTGAAAAGAAAACCTCTCATAGACATGAAAACCTCTCATACACACATTTGAAACGAAAACCTCTCATACACAGATGTGAAAAGAAAACCTCTTATACACATGTAAAAACAAAACTTCTCCTACACAATTGTGAGAACATCAAACACACACATATGAAAACAAAACCTCTCATGCACACTTGTGAAAACAAAATGTCACATAAACACATGTGAAAACCTCACATACACACATGTGAAAACCTCTTATACATACATGCAAAAAAAAAACTATGCTGTTATTAGAAAAAAATTGAGAGATTAATGCATTATGATCCATAACTAATTAATTATGTAATCTCATTTTTAATCATCTCGAGGTATTTTCATTTAAATTCATTAAGTGATTTTGGCAGATCAAAAGATTGATATATAACCATAAAGTGTCTTTCTGAAGTCATTTATTGTGTTTAACAGACTTGAACAGATGCAGTCCCAGTGCTGCTGAAACCTTTACTTTGGTCATTGGACACATTTTGCAACAGCTCTGTTAACCCCTCATTTTCCACCATGGATGAAACTTAGATTTCAAAGGTGTGTGTGTGTGTGTGTGTGGGGGGGGGGACACAACTGGCTTGAGTACAGCAGTGGGGGCTGGATGTGGAGAAGGGGGACTTGAATTGTTGTTGAACAGTGCCAAACCTACACCTCAAAACAACAGCCAGTATCCATTTAAAATAGTGTAACATTGTTTTTAGACAGTAACAATACAGGGCTCAAAACTTCCTTTTAAATGGTGCAGGGGACATGTCCCCCCTGACCCCCCAAATTAGGACTACGCCTTCCACCAGGCATGGACTGACCATCTGATGTACCAGGTAATCCCTGATGGACCGATGGCACCACTGGACTGGTAACTGTAACTGTGGGCTGGTCTGGACCAGCATGGGCCGGTTGCACAGACTGTGATCTGAGCAGCTCAGTTTAATTTGCACTTCCTGTTGCGGGGCTCAGCTAAGGAGCACTCAAAAGGTCACAGACGCTCAGTGATGCCAGTGTCATAACACCAGCACAGTGTGTTATACCCCTGTATCACACATGCAGCCCATGATCACTTACTGAAAGTGCGGGGCGCTGCTAAGAAAACTCACAAAGCTGCTGCTCAGTGACACAAATCTGCAGTGCAAAAAAGTAAACAATAGAAGCATGAAAGAAAAACAAAAGCCATTTTAGACAAAAATGCAAAACACCAGAAATCAAGCTTTTTAATCTTACAGAATGTTTGGTAAGCTGACTTTGATACACTGTTTAGTCTGTAGAGGCATGAAATAATTAAAAGTTTTCGTTGTAGAGAAAGGTAGATGTTGCTTCCACCAAACAGCCTTGAGATACCAACCTGCTCTTCCATTGACAAGAGGCTTAACCCCTAAATTCCATCAAATGCAGCTTATTTGTGTGCAACATGACTTATTCAGCTGATCGTGTCCCCTTTAGACAAAGCTTGTGATTTCTGCCAGACTTGCTGTCTTTCAGAAGCTCTCCACAGGCATCTCTGCTCTCTGATTTTCTCCATTCGAAATATGTTTCTCTCTCGTTGGCAGAGGCTGTGCCAAATTACATGCAGCATATGAGCCCAGCAGGAAGTCATGAACAGGAATGGCAATCCGGTCAGTTTAAAACATCCTGCTCAAACACCCTATCTTATTTCACATCAATACATCAACATTAACTACTGGCACCATGCCAAAAATCAAACAGAGAATATTTTAACAAGGTGTCTTAAAATATTTGTCTGCTGAACAATGCAAAGTGTTCTTAGCCTGCAGCTTAAACAAAAAAAGTTGAATAATAAGCAAAAAATACATTAGGGATTTGGGAGTTCAGACAGATACATAAGAGAGATACAACATTTTGCTTAAATATCAGTTTTAAAGCAATGTTCTTACAAATTAAGATTTTAAAAACACCCCTCTGACATAAGCGAGGCTTGCTTTTTTTTTGCTAAACCTTTTCTGAAATCTCTCAGAGCTAAATTCCTTGTTTTTTATTGATATTTTCAACCTGAGAGCGGGTGCTATCTGTTCACATTACACCCATACAGTATGTTAACGATTGGAAGCTTTTAAGTGAGCTTTTAGACAGAGCCTGTATGTCTCTTTGTGTCTTACATCAAGCCAACAGGAATTCAATATTTCCAGAGTCTCATTAAGTGTTGGCAATTACCAGCTGTAACATGTCTACGGCATATGTGCTCCACAGACCCACTGGCACACCAAGTCTGGAGTGCAGTCCCGTGTGCAGCAGCAACAGCAGTTATTGTTCATGCAGCACCTTACTCTTGTGCCAAGTGCTTCACAATTCTTATTCAGAGAAAGACCTTCTCATAGCTACTGAGCCTCCCATCCTTTTCTATGCCTCTGACAAAAAAAGAGAGGAAATCAATGGAACCAGGCATCAATAGAAGTGCTAAATTGCCAAGGCAATCTGCTGTTTTTCTACAAGATTATGCAAAGTTCAATAAAAAAGCCGCCATTTGACACCAGCTGTACACTAAAATGTGCAAAGCCTAAGATTGAAGTATTTATTTTCCTCGCATTTTAACATGATACCATTATTTGTTCTGCAGTAATAGATTTGTACCGTTTTCAAGTGGATTTCATCTCTAAAGTTGTTTCACCGAAGCAGCCACCTGAGCCCCCTGATACTCTGTACAAGCGGCCTTGTAGTCTGCGATGAGGAACAAATGCTAAACAACTGAGTGCTACACATAAAGAAAGTAGGTCTTAAAGGACAACCAAAGAGAACAGTGATTCAGGAGGTCAACATTATTAAATACAACATTTTTAGATAGATCTGCTTTAACCATGGAAATGAACTTTTGTATTTTCTCTTCTATTTTTGGGTCAGTGCTGTGTCACAGAACAATGTCCTAAATGCACATTATCTTACTGAAAATATACCCCAAAAAGTACAAATTTGCATACCAATGTACACATATGTAAATACAAAATTTAAATAAAACAAGAAAATTTACTTATGTCTAGTATTTATCAGCCTTCAGATTTGTGAATTATAAATAATCAACTGCAGGACAGGGAGTCCGATCAGTCATGAATGTTGTGGTTGGAAAATCTTATCAGCAGTCATGTTGAAGTTAGTTTGACACTTCTCATCTACTTTAATACTTCTGTAGACCTCCCCCCCCCCTCCATATGGGACCAGTGCTCTCCCACACAATGGCTCAAAGGAAACAACAAAGCATCTGAAACGCTCACCTGTCCTCTAAACTTCCCAATCTGACAGCATATGTGGGAGGCAAGCCTTATAAACAAAAATTCCTCTCTTTTTTTGTCTAAACAAACAAATCCCCCAAACAAATAAAAGAACTGGTGGTGAGCAAGCACTGGGTCAGAACCATTTCTGGGAATGCTTTGGTGGAAACACCCTGACTGTTGGCTATGTTTCTGACCTTACACCTGAATACTGCATGATTTATTCTGGATGACGGCTCTGATGCTCACTGGTCCCCAGTCTCCAACTTCTGCTTGGTGTACAGACTCATGACGATGAACCTGGACTGAGATCTTTCACATTTTTGTGAACAGCTTTTAGGATATCAGTTTTATTTTCTCTTGTGTGTTGATATTGACCTTTGCTCCTGCATCTTGCTGGCTCTAAAGGATTCAATTCAATTTTATTAATCCCTGAAGGGCAATTTGAAGGCATAGTGAAGCAGCACAGATATAAACATGCAACTATTAACATGCTTTGAGAAAACATTTAATAAAAACAAGAGCAACAGAGAAAGGATCACTGTGAAAGAAGCTGGAACTGGAATAGAATAATAATAATAATGATAACAGTATATAATAATAATTGAATACATCTCCTTTATAATTATAATCCTTTATTCATCCCCTTAGGGAAATTGTTTCTCTGCTATTTGACCCATCCTCATGTTTGTGGAGCCGTAGGCTGTAATTTTTTTCTATATACACATCCATACAGTCATATTATCTGTGCATTGCAAAATAAACAATGTTGGCGACTAAGAGAGCTATGGGGAGGTGATGGGTGAGGTGGGATGTGTGTGTGTGTTTGAAGGGGGTTATATGTTGAGGAGGAGTACAGTTTTGGGAACAAAGATGGCTCTCCTCCTCTGTGTCCTTCAACCTGGACATCGAAGCCGGTGTTTGGAGGGCAGCCACTCAAAGGCAGAGAGAAGTAGGAATGAGAGGTTGATAATAATTATATGTCCTAAGTATGCTGGTCACATAGAAATGATCCTCACTGGTAGTCCAATGATCCTAGAGCACATGGTGATAGTACTCTGTAGGTGGTTTCTGTGCTGCAGGCTGATAAGAGTGGAACCAGCAGGTTACAGAGAATGTGATGACACTCTCTATGAAGTAGAATGTAGTAGAATGTGTCACTGTTTGCAGGTACTTTGCTGTGGTTGACTGTCTTGCAGCTTCTCCATGGTTGCCAATACTACTAAAGGACTAATGCACTACAGCACCAAACGCCAGTCCTTTAAAGTGACCATGACAGTCCGGGCCTGTGGTACGCTCTTCCAGAGAAACACTGCTGTCTAATAATCTGTGCAGGGTTCAAACTATTCAAATTGTGTTTGCAAAGCATTAAGGAATTGCACTAGGGAGCTCATTTCAGAGGATGACACCAATTAATACCAGTTAAATGGAAAGCAGTGTCTGGCTTTACCTGCATCAACTGTTTTTTTTTTAAAAGATTTCAGCACAAGTAGCCATATTTGCTCAATTATTATTTTCAGAAATCAAGGCATTGAGCTGTTGTCTTCAGTTACTTTGAATGTTAAATAGGTAAATCCAATTAAATCACATGGTCAGTAAAGATTTTCTCCTTTAACTGGCATGCAAAGGGTTGCAGTCTTCTATAATTGCATTCCCCTACTAGATGCTTGCAGGGCAGGCAACATGAACTTGAGATGCCTCGTGTCCCCCCCCCCCCACACTTTTATCGCTGAGGGGACTGACTACTGACTGTGTCTCTGCAGACATGCCTTATAAAGATATGGTTACAGGTGATTGATTGAATGATTTGCTGCAACCCTTATCTCAGTCTCCTTCATCACTGCATCCAGCCTCCAGAGCAAATGCCCATAACTCTTTATGGTAAAAGATATGTGAGAAAAAAAATACATTTTCAACTCTATCTACAATCTTGTGTCTCCTTTTTCTCATTCACCTGTCTCTTTGCTTTGTTTTTCCACATAGTTCACAGATATTGCACAGCGCTGCTGAGAGTTTATTAGTTGTACTGCTTCTCTCATTTTTCATGATTTATTTTAATAACTATTTAATTCATATTCAAAATGCAAAAATCCCCTAGCAGGTTATCTATAGATTGAGAAGAAGCGGCACTACAGGGTTGAATTTCCCTTTTTTTAAGCGCCGGCTTAAGTGTTTCTTTTTTTTTTTCCAACATATTTTTTGAGCGTTGCACGTTAATATTAGATTTCTCAGTTTAACCTTGGGATACCATTTGTGTCTGCAAATTGCAACCAAGTTGGACTTGATCTAATTTAGTTAAATGAGGATATCTCCCAGTTGAGATAGAAAAGGGAAAGGAAACCTTGTAGCATGCCATTTCTTATCTAAAAGAGTGACTAGAATTAGAATTCTTAAGACTTTAAAACAACTGATTTGCAACTTTTTCTGTGCATTAGATCTGCAACATCACCGCAGTGTCCGTTGGTAAAATAAAGGTTACTACAAATACATACACATTTGACATATATAGCAATAAAGAGGCATGTTTTGAAGTTTATATTGAAATGTAAAAGTGGTTAGTTTTTTTAAAGTTTATTTTATTGCATCCTGTAGTTTATTGAATTTGTTTATATTTAAGTGTTCAAGAATGTTTGAGATGTGCAATAAACAACAATGGAGTTCGAAAATGAATTTGTCTGTGTGGAGTGTGTAGGGGGGCATGGAAAAAATCATTTAAAATCAAGGGGGCCCAGACGAAAACATTTGGGAACCACTATGATCCCAATTCTTAGCCTCAATTTGAAAGTCGGTTTTCAGTTGCAGGAGAAATGGGTCTGGTCATTCGTTTAACTTCATGAACCTTAAAGTAGCATTGTGGAGTTTTTCAGCATGAGAACATTCTTTTAAATCCAGCGTACCACAGCCCCTCCCAAAACACCCCCACCTTTGTCAATAACAAGTCAGTTATTTTTAATGTTGTTCTCAAATGAGGGTAACATGGAGCGAGAGACTGAAAGAGCTTCTGCAAAAATGCAAAACTTGTACTTCCCTGTCAAAATAAAGAACTAGCTGGGCTGTAGGGCAAAGCTTTCAATTTACTGGTCAATATTCCAACTCTCACTAATGGTAGGCTTGCAATAAAAGGTGACTGAAAGAATTAGGTTGCCAATACAAAATGACTGAAATGAAATTTATATGAAAGGGAGATGGGCTCACCTTTGGGTGAAGAGCTGTTCAGATCCTTGCATTACAAGGAGCTATTTAGGATGGTTTGGCCATCTGAAACTCGCCCACAGAAGATGTTTTTGAATGTGTCACACTGGGAAGAGCCCTAGGAGCAAGGCTGTGATGTGCTGAAGGGATTTTAACTCATGGTAACTTTGAAACGAATAGTTGCTCAAACTGTTGCCCCTATGAACAGGTCCAGGATGAATAGAAAAAAGGATGGATTGCTAAATAGAGAGAAGCGTTTTTATTTTTTCCAACTACTATTTTTAAAGAACTTCATCATTTCTGGACATGGTGAATATCATAAAAAACATGATTGGCATTTTGACAAACTATCATTTGTTCAGAAGCTGTAATACAAAGGATTACACTCATGCTCACTCAACACTTCTTATAGCCAAATCGAAACGGTTTGTTTTGCATAATAATTTTTTGTTTCTAATTTCATTCCCTGCTCCGTCTCCACATACGTCGGGATAATCTTGAATCAAAGTGGGCTGCCAGTTGTTCTTGTTGTTATTCTGCACAGAGATATTCTTCATGCCACCATCAAATTGGTTCATTGCACAAGAGAGCTCCACCAGATTGCTGCTTGACAGATGCTCAATACTACCAGAGCAAGCTTGATCAGAATAATGGGAAATTAAACATTTTAAGAAGGAGTGTACTTACTCTTTAAACTCAAAATATGTTTAATAGATGCTTTCAAATAATAAAATGAGGGGAAATTAAATCAGTTTTTTTCCCCATAATGCCCCCCTGAAAACAAGCTCGTCCCCAGCCTGCCCCCCCTCTAATGTTGGTCTAGAACTGCCACTCAAGCAAAGACATTTCCCATGATTCAGCTTTTCTATTAATTTATTTTCCAAGCATGTTGTTTTTAAACATGTTTTGTCTTTGATCTAAAGGCTAGTTACTTTTCCGCCTGCGTTGGTACGGAGACACGCAACACCATTATCCGTCGACGCAAGGGCTCTCCAACAGGGACGGATGGAGTCGAGCTCACTTTTCTAACTATCCGTTGAACGAGACGGAGCGTGCACATCTCTGATTGGTTGGCCCAACAACCCAAGATCATTTTCGGCTTGACGCCGGTATCGACAAAGTAATAATAGTAGAATCTCGTGGAAGCAGATATGAATCAGCTCGAGGAATATCTGGCAGACGAAGTACGAAAGTACGAACATTTATGTAATCTGTCAATGTCCCTCAAAGGTTGAACAAGAGCTGCATATTCACTCGTCCTCTGCCTTGTCCTGTTCAGTGGACGGACAAGTTTGGTCCTTGAGATCAATCAGTTCCAGCTCAATCAAAATCGCTCTCTGTCGGCCATTACTAAGCTGAAGAAAACAAACTTTGGCTGACCAGAGACGTTACTGCAGAAAAGTTATTTTCCACCATGAGTTCCCTCATGGGTCGGTGACAGACACTGACAGTTCTAAAAGGAAGCAAAAACAAACAGGAACATATGAAGATAAACAGTCAAAGATTAACAATTAACAAAAAGAATAATAACTTAGATACCAGTGGTTTTACTTGCGTTTCATTGTCCCTACACAAAGCTTACATCCCTTTATCTTAAGTTTTTGAGTGTGTTTTGAGAGCCAAATATATTTTCTTAGTCATCTACCTTTCTGATAGTGTGTGACACACTGAGAGGTGGTGATAAAATAACCTAAGTGGATAAACTGATAAATAATAGCCAGGTTTTCTCAGCTCATTTCATTTGATTGACTCAAGCTCACACTTAAAGGGAAATGAACCTGGGCAGGAGTGACAAGCCTATTCAGAGTAATGCATCGTGGGCTTCTTAAGACCTCAGATTTGTGCTTGGTGTCTGGAAAAGCCACCATCCTCTGCCGTAAGAGTGGTTAATGAAGTGTGTTTCTGGGCTCCGGCTGGCAGCTTGACAAAATCCCAGACTGGGGCAATCCGTTTCTCTTCTCCTAAGAAAGCAGTAGTAGATGGTCGTGATGCCGTCCATTTTTCTCCCTAGTAGAAACAGACACATGGAATTTGAATCTATTTCTGTAAACACTTTAAATATTAGTCCCTTATGCAAGAGGGGGAAAAGCTCTGAAAAATAAAACACCTTCTATGTTTACATTTTTAAGCAAATTTAAGAACAGATTTTCAGTGTTTTTGTCCAGCTACAGTATGTTTCAATTAAACATGTTTTATTTTTAGAAGACAACTTAAGGAAAGCTGAAGTTTATTAAAACAATTTATTGTTTTATGGTAAACTATTTTTTCAATATTTAGACATTTTGCAGTACATGTGTATGATTGGGACTAATTTTTTAAAGGGTTTTAAAACATTTTATTTGTAGTCTACTTAGTAAAAACACATGTTCAAATAAATAGAAATAAACACACTGTCACTTTTAAGGGCACAATGAGGTTTTTTTCCTCAAGGTATTCTTAAAATAAAGTGACCAACTTCAAATGTATTTTCTGAAAAAGCTACTTTGATATTTTCATCAAAATATTTTTTCAACATTTTCTTGACGTCTTGACTTTATTCTAGAAATATTTTGACATTTTCATTAACTTATCTTTCGTCTCAGCACTTCCTATGTTTCTTTTATTTCTCCACTGTTCTGTTATATTTTAACATTGTTGAATACAAATGTACTTTATTACAGCGAGCCTGGAGCAAGAACTCATTGCTTTGTTTGTGATGATTTCCTGATATGAAAGAGAAAACAAACAAACAAACAAACAAACAAACAAACAAAAGCACAGAAAAAACATAGAAATATAAAAAAATGCATAGCAAATGCTGTCTAGACATTTTTAAGTTTGCAGGAAAAAAACAGAAGCCGAACTATTCTGTGGGTTGCTACCTAGATCCATATGTGCCTGTTGCTATATATATTAGCTTAGATTTTCCCAGAGATTTAAAAAAAAAATGTATTTATTGTTTTTAATAGCAGTTATACATTAAAATACATAACATTTTGATATAATATCTTGTTCTCAAACAAAAACGAGGACAGCACATTGCTCCAATGCATTTCAGCAAATCACTCTTGAAAATCTACTCAATCTAACAGTTAATGATGTGAAATACAAGAAATCTTTAAACACAAGAACAATAGAGTGCCGTGACCATTAATCACTCATTCTGAGGGTGTCTCCACCTGGTTGTCTCTTAATTACAGCATTCCAGTCACACCACTACCATGGCAACACACGGTCAAGGCATGGTGAATATGCTGCAGTGCTTTTAACTTTTTTCTTTTTATCTAAAGGGTGTAAAGCATATAAAAATGTACCATTAGATTTTATTAGTTGTTGAGGTAAAGAAAATCAGTTCTAGTTAGAAAATGTCAGCTGAGGATGTTTATTGCTCATTTTATAAACTGACTGAAAGAAAATTACATTTTAACAGTTCATTTACACAAATCCACTCATTATTCTGTAGCGTATCGAGTACCTACTGTAATCCCATAAAAGTGAGGTGGTTCTAAAACATAACTTTGATTGGCCTTTTGATTTCACATGGTTGAATGGAGTTGATGATTCAGATATTACGGTAACTGAAATGCTGAATTCGAATAAGGATTTATCTGTAGTAATAAGGGCATTGATCAAGTCTGTTGTGGTACAAAAAAGAAACTGAGCCAAAAAGTGAAGTTCTCAGTTTTCTGTTCTATGTTCCAACCCTCACCGATAGTCACGAGACTCAGATCACGCCTAAAAGCATGTGATCTTGGTTACAAGTGACTGAAAAGAGCTTCCTCTAAAGGCCGGTTCACACGGCAGGATTTTAAAACCGATTTTTGTACCGATTCTCCTCGTCTGACAACCTTAAGGAGCCACATGATTACCGTAATGTCTGTTAAGATAATCTTATCAGATATTCCTCTCATGTGTGGTGGGTTAAAGGTGTTCTGGTCTGCTTGGATGGACATTGAGGTCACTCCGATCACAAGTCTGGGATCTCCAACATTTTGGAATGTCTTGACCTGACTTTGCAGCGTGTGGTGTCCCCCCGATGAGCAGCCTGTGAAATGTGACGTGTAGCCAATCCGAGCAAATTGACAGATGCAAGCTGCACAGAGCGAGGGGAATCCCACATCAAAACAGCTGTTTGTATTCTTTGTTGTACCTGCAACAAAACAGTCACAAGTGCATTGTTTAAAAGAAAAATGTGTCATGTTTGTTTACTCCAAAGTCATGTTTGATCTCGAGAAATTCTGCAAGATTTCATGTCTGACCTGGGAATGTTTGTGTGTGACCTCAGTTCATGTGTGACGTGTTGTCACAGGCAAGTCTACCAACCTGTAGTTCAGCTTTTTAAACCAAAATGTGTGATTTTAAAGTTTTACAAATGTTGAAATATCAACACATTTTAGATTCACTACAATGATTACCTCTACATAATCTATAATCATAAACACAACACAATCATCTGTGTCAACATTCGATCTGGTGTTGCACTGCTGTTCAAGAACATCAACTCTCCACATTTCATGTCCACTTTTTGAGGAAAAGTTGTTATAAGGTGTGAAGCAAAAAAGATTTTAAAAAATCCCACAGAACCAGCCTTCTAGTTCATGCTCTCAGTTCATATTTGCGTTTTGTGGCAGCTCAACAAGAAACCTTTCATTTAAAAGACAAAACACTGACAACTGAAACAGATAAGACAATGAAGTTGAAATCAATGCAAGGCTTACTATTTGGGTTCTGCAGGTGTGTCAACATTATCATCCTATCAGGCCATTTCACACCAGCTTGCACTCCAATGAATATTTTCTAACATTATCAGATACTGGTCAGTGATACGGCTGCTCCCTTTTCCATTACACACACAGATTTCAAAAACCATTTTTAGCGCTTGTAAAAATATTTCACCTCAGTTAATTTGACCTGAATATCTTTAGATTTTGTCAAGATTTTAATACATTATTAATGGATTTGTGTTTCATAATTAGAAGAATATGAATTTACAGACACTGTTTCATTACAGGGACAATACACTTTATATAAAAGGTTCAGTTTTAAATCATATGAGTTGTTTTCCACCTACACTTGGCTGTAATTATTTTTGCAATGACTACATATAATGAAACAACCTATAAAACGAAAGATAAAACAATGCTACACGCCTCAGTGAGAATTAATTCCCATCTCCTTTTATGACTAGGGTCAAAGTTTTCCTTAATACCGCCGAGGATCGTTGTTCAGATCCATTATTCATCAGAAATGTGCAAGAATAATACATAGCTACAGAAAATCGCAAGCAAACAATCACTTGCATGTTTACTTACATTTAGATGTGATTGTTCTCAAGGCAACAAGACAGAGAATCTCATGAATTATGCAGATGGAGTGGATGTAGACCCGGTAGAGGAAAATCAATCTTTCATCTTTTTTATTTTGAGTGCAGGAGCATCATGATGCTTAAGAAAGCCATTTGTGTTTTACTGACTGAATCATTCAGGAGGGATTTCACAAATTATGATTTGGTGTTTTTATACATTTACACTGCATTCACTGTGGAAGGGAAATGATGGACCTGTACAAACAAAAGCATGGAAAGAGAAGGACGATACAAATGCTAGCATGGCTTTGATAGAGCTGTGAATGAATGTGTGATGTTTCTAGAATAGAAGCAAGATGGCAGCTGGTTTTAACTTTGTTGTGTTACAAATGATTTTGGAAGAAATTTCTTTTTGAGTGATTTTGTTTGTTAGGATTTGAGTTCTGTTCTGCTCTGAGGGTTTTCTTCTGTTATTTTCTACTTGTCCTGGAGGTTGTCCACTGACTGGGAGATCAGGGTTCAATCCCAGGCACAAGTCATGTGTCGAAGTATCCTGGAGACATGGTTGGCAGGAGAGGAAGATGAAGTTTAAACCATCGCTTCCATCAATCATAATGGAGAATGTGAGCTTGTTTGTGGATGAGCTTGAAGCACTGATGAAGACCTTGCCAGAAAATCAAGAATGAAGTATCATGTGTTTCACTGAGACATGGGGGGAGAGAAAAAGCAAAGCAGGTGGATTAGTCATGCTCGTCAACAACAAATAGTGTTGTCTTAGTATACATTCTGCCATCAGCTGTTGTTGATTAGGAATGTGATGTCATTAGCTCAGTTGTTGCCAACAGACACTGCACCCCAATGCATTTGTGCAATATCTGTAGATTTTAACAATGCCTATCTCTTCTACAATTCCAACATTTCAACAGTATGTCAACTGCTGCACCAGAGAAGAGAAGACACTGGATTTGTTTTATGTTAATGTCAGGGATGCTAACAGCTCCACTACTAGACCTGTTCTTGGTAAGATGGATCACGTCTTCCTCTGCTTTGTGTAAAACCCATTGTTAAGAGACAACCTCTGACCAAAACAGAAGAAACGTTTCCAGGATGTTTTGAGGTTAAAGACTGGGAGATGCCATGACTGAGTGTGTGGCTGACTATATACTGTAAATGTCTGTGTGGACAACATTCTCCCAACCACAACAGTGAAGTGCTTCTCCAATAACAAACACTGGATTAACAGCGACCTGAATGCTCAACAAAAAAAGAGCCTTCAGGTATAGAGACACGGAATCATTAAAGTTTAAAAGCAACTCATAATCAAGATTCACAACAACAAGGAGGCATGTAGGAAATCAAACTGAAGCAGAACAAAATTAGATGTGTGATTAGGTCTGCAGTATAATACTGGCTTCAGCCAAACGGAGAGTCAGACAGATGGAAGTCAGGACAAAGCCAATAAACTGAACATGTTTTTAATAGGTTCAGTTCAGCATCCTCTCCTCCTTCCCCAGCCAAACAGCTCAGCTTGGTAACAGTTTTACAGAACAAACATGTGCAGCTGCAGCAATGGGATGCAGCCCCAAATAATACACCAGTGTTTTTTTTTACTCTTGCAAGTAAAGTTTTAAATTATGTATTTTGAGACACAGTTCAAATATTAAGAAGTTTGATATTGAATATTGCCATATATATCTCAAACATTTAAACTTAAATTTTATATTTAACACAGATATTTCTGAAGCTGTGGAGGAAATTGAGCATTGGAGATCTGAGGACAAAGAAGAGTGAAGTTAGTTTGGGTGAATGTTGTTTTTTCTCTGCAGGTTTTAAAGGAGGAATCTGGGGATTTGAGAGGTTAGGAGATAAGAGAGGGATGGAGCAAGTGGAGAGCAAGTGAGGCGGTGTTCAAGAGAATTTTGTAGTTTAGCTGTTTGTCTATGAGCAGATTGGATACAGGTGTAACACACTTAGGCTCCAGAGGACATAAAATGAGGAAGTTGACCAGCTCACTGAACCACCTGCAGAGGAAGAGGGAGGAAAGTGGGGGAAGAAAAGAGAGGGGAAACTGTATATTTTCTGCTTGTCTACAACCTGTAAATAAGATCATATGGCATCAAATAATAGGATTGTTCATGTCAAGACTCCATAAAAAACATTTAACCATATTACTAAAGAATACTCAAGAAATTGCTATAGAATATATGCTGTGCAATGAGAAAAAGACACCTAATTTCAAACAAAATCATTTTAAGGACTGAAATCTATTATTTCAGTAATCCCTTCATCTTATATCAATAAGGACTGAGGTCATTTGCTCCAGGCTGCTTCAAATCCAACGTCTGAATCAGATTTTTGGTGCGTTAATGTTTTTCTCCTGCATCTTCAGTAGGGCCATTATGTAAAAGTCAATACAATCACTAAGCTCATTTAGGCTGAACATGTGACCAGCGTTTTGCTGTCCACACTCCAATGTTTCATTAATTCCTCTGAAATGAAATTCGGAGTTGCAGCGTCCCTCTTCCTCTCGCCTAATCTAATAACTGTAATGATACAGATTTCTAAATTCAATCAGATTTAATCTTGGGGATACAGATGCTTTCAGCGAGGAGAGACAGTGATCCCAGCTGGTGAGCGGTAAAACTCATAAGAAAAAATAGCTACTTTAGAGGGTTAAGGGCTCAGATGGGGAGGAAAAAATAGCTAAAATGACATCGAACATTTATAGTGATCTAAAGAAACTGGTCAAAGTGTAGAATGATAATCATAGCAATGTGCTTTTAGAGCAGAATCAAATTGCTTTTGATAATCTGCAGCAAAGCATATTTATCTACAAATACTGTTTTATTTTTTCTTGTCCAAGCTTTTTGATATTAGTTGGTGTTTTCCCATTTAAACGTCACAGAAGCAAAGAAGAAAAAAAAATCCCAGAATCCTGATGCTGAGGCAGCTAAATGAAATTCCCTTCCAGCTGATTTTATTATTTCCTCCACCATCAAAGCTGTGCCCAGTTACCACCTACTGACTAGCAGTTTAATCAGATTGAAAACTCCAGAGTGGGTGTGCAGGAACTCCAATCCAATTTTGCAGAAGCAATGTCACGGTGAGTAAAACTATGTGTATTTTTTTTAAATAAAGAGGATTTCTAATGTCAAACAGGTGACCTGCCTTTTTAAACCTACCATTAACATAACAGTGGGAAGCAAAAACAAACATATTTAACTGATTATTGAGATGTTCTATTGAGGTTTGTTGGTTCTACCAGTTTTCTAGTTTTACCAGAATCAAAAGAGCTTCATTAAATAATTGAATCATTCTTTTAAAACAGTGCTGGAGGAATTGGTATAGAAATAATATGATGCAATTAAAAATCTGACCTAAAAATGCATACATTTTATTTACTTTGAGGTGTTAATTTTCCATTTTTTTTGTTATTTTTTGCATGTGTTGTTTGTTGGATGTGTATCTAGATTCACAGCCTATAAAATCCAGGGCGGTAAGCATATTGTTTCTGGCTTATCAGGCTGCTTAATCAGCCTGCTACATGCAGCTGTGCCTGTTGCCTGACTAAACCACCTCAGCACTTTACTGGCAGCCACTTCCTATAAACCACACCCCTCTGAAGCAACTTCACTGTAAAGCTGGTGTAAACTCAGAGGTGATTCCAGGGTCACATCATGGGGTGCTCAGAATGTGATCTGCACGAGGTGGTGCTAAACAGCAAAACTCATTTTATACATGAAGCGTTTTATTCTATTTAAAATCCTGATCCAGTTTTAGCTACAGATTCAAACGTATCTTTTCAAAATGATTCAAAACAGTATATTGCTTATCATATTTTTTCCAAACTATAATTAAAAAATGTTTCAAGTCACCAGTTTTATGGATGAACAGCCAAAGCTGAGTCACTAAACCACATGGCGACAGTCCAACAAAACAGAAACATAATTCTAGTGGTACAGAAGGGGCGTTTCCTCTGTCACAACAGGAAACTTCAGATTTATCGACATTAGAAAACGCATAATTAAATGATTGTCAGACTGAATAATACGGATAGCACCTTGCTTTGTTGATATCAAGTAAACCTCACTTCTATTACAAAAAATAAAAATCATAGAGCATTTAGAGTTTGTGTTGCAAACATAGTTCTCACACCCATCAATATTTTTTATTAACGCCATTCATAAATTACATTACAAGTGTCTTCTAACTCCCTTAGCTTACAGAAAAGTGATATTTATTTTGCATTTTTATGCATGAAAGGTGCCTTTACAACAGTTTAATCTCCTCACTATGAATGCCATTTGCACTCGTTCTGTGCTAAGGTTGCTGTTGACATGATACACACAAGGCAGCTTTACACCACTGAATTGAAAGACTGATTGCACCTCGATTGTCCCTGACGTGAGCCTATAGAAATTCCGGTGCACGGCCTGCCTTGTGTGCATGATACGTGCATCAGGCCTGCTTAGTTACTCTCTGTGAGAGAAGGGTGAACAAATAGGTGAAAAGTTCTGGTTTGATATTTTTCCTGAATTAAAATATCACACAATGCTTTTATTTAATCTGCAAATAAATTTGGGATTTTTGTTTTTACATATTTTTGGTAATACCAAATGTTTTTCAGAAAGATTTACAAAATAAAAACCTGCAGCAGTAACAAAAATATTCTTATACAAGCACATGTTGAAATTACAAAATTTTGTCACACTGAGGCACAATAAAAGAACTAACTTTTCTCAGTAAAAGACCTCTTCTTGTGCTTTTGTATCCTGTCACTAAGAAGCCGTTTATTAAGAACACTTTGCTGATCATTATTTTAATGCTCTACTTCAATACTCACATGACCAACTATTACTGACATCCTCATGGATTACTATATTACTATTTTTTTTAATTGCTCCAGCCAGACTTCCTCATTAAATGTTCTTAAATGGATCTCAAGACAGATCAAATGATGGAAAATACATCTTCTTGTGTTGTGGGAAGAAAATGTTTAATAATTAAACAAATGACTGAACCACAGACAGCTACCACAAGGTTTATTGTAAGTAAAAAAAAACTGGCATTTTCCTGGAAAACATTTGGCTTTGAAAGCTTAAAGAAGGCAGAGGTGAACTAATGAGAACTGCATTCCACTTCTGCAGCTATGCATGCTGGTTGCTCTCACCTACAAGCAGAACCTCCTCTAAAAGGAATGCAGCCTTCATTAATTCACCAGTGGTCTTCCTCCTCTGTCAAGTCATATAGTCTCCTATGATGAAATCCTTTTGATAAATGACTGGACTGGTAGAATGAAAACACTGATATTTGGACCTTCTTATTATATTTTTTGAACACATAGGATATCACAACTGTCTCCACAGATGGACACATTACATTTCAGTCTGTTTAAAGATAAAAATATCTTCCATTTTCTCTATGTGTTTGTTTCTGTTTGGGGAAGCTTGTAATGATCTATGTCTGGTTTAATTTTGTCTCAGTTTATTTCCCTTGTGTCACCTTAGCCACGCCCTCCTCAGCACCCCCCTTCTCTCATTCTGTTGATTACTCACAGGTTCCCAGTCCCACTGATCACATCCCAGTTCTTTTAAAGCCCTGTTGGTTTCTTCTTTGCTTGGTCATATGTTTTAGTTCATTCCCCGTGTTTTGCTGCCAGTTTCATTTGAATTTTGAACGTTTTTCTCATGTATTCTCTTGCACATGATGGGTCATCCTCCACAAACCATGACAAACTGGTGCCTTTCTGTAGTGGTCATTGGTGAGAAGCTGGTATGCACCTGGACATGTCAACAGTAACTTTGTGTGTTATGTGGGAGGAAACCAGCACACCTAGAGACGTTTTGGAAATGAACACAAAGTTCCCAGCCAAGCATTAAACCTGCAACCTTCTTCTTGTAAGACAACACTGCTAGCCAACTGCACCACCATGCAGCTAAAAATGCATACCATGTCTCACTTTCACTGCATTTAATATGAGCAGCATCTCCTTTAAACATCCTATTACCTGGCACCATAAACTATTTATATCTGGCATGTGCATATGTTACACACCTCAGCATAAGGCGATGGAGAGAGAGTGTGTGTGTGTTCACAAGAAGGTTAACTGTTGGTTCCTTAGGTTTGATGGAGCTGATGATGATGCTGATTATTATTTGACAAACAGGTGCAGAGGAGGTCAGAGACATTGAATAATCTTGCTATTTGGTTTCACTTATTTATTTTGCAAAATCATGGGAAACATATACTTTCAAAACAGAGCTTGAAAATGAACCCTATAATAACGTGTCAAATTAAAATATGATGTAGAAAAAACAACAAATATCTAAAAAATTCAACTATTTTAAATATACATCCTAAACAGGAACAACAGTTTAGCTGCTGAGCAGGAAGCATCAATAATAAACCAAATGTGCTGAAATAAGTCTTTCCTTAAGGCTGTTCTCATCAAAATGCAATTAGCATTTTTCTTTAGGGTTTGGCTAACAAAGATATCAAAGAAAAATAACTTTAATTGCATTTTTAGTTGACATTTTATGAGCAAAACTGGAGCAAAAACAGCTGCAAATACGTGTAACAGACATGGATGCCATGAGTGAAAAAAAGGAGGGTTTAAATGAAACAAAACCTATTAGTGCTGTAAAAACACCTTTTGAAAATGACCATATTTTACTTTTATTTCTTTGTTTAAATACGTCTAAACTGATACAACATTTTTGGTATGAGTGAAGTCTCATTTTAATGAGATGCATCAGTCGCTTGGCTCCAAATATACAACAAGAAAAAGTAGAAATGTTAATTCAGTCAATCATTTCCCCTCTAATAATACCTATTGGTGTGTTTTAAATCATTGTTTAGCCACCTTCAGTATGAGGTACAACACATATTGGCCACATAAACACTTTATTCATTTTACACTATACAGTGGGGCAAAAAAGTATTTAGTCAGCCACCAATTGTGCAAGTTCTCCCACTTAAAAAGATGAAAAAGACCTGTCACTTTCATCACCTCAACTATGAGAGACAAAATGAGAAAAAAATTCCAGATAATCACATTGTTTGATTTTTTTAAAGATTCTATTTTCAAATTATGGTTGAAAAAAAATATTTGGTCAAAAACAAACAAGCCAGATTTCTGTCTCTCCTTGACCTGTAACTTCTTCTGTCAAGAGGCTCGTTATCTGTATTAACGGCACCTGTTTGAAGTTGTTATCAATATAAAAGACACCTGTCCACAACCTCAAACAGTCACACTCCAAACTCCACTATGGCCAAGACTCAAGAGCTGTTAAAGGACACCAGAGACAAAATTGTTGACCTGCACCAGGCTGGGAGGACTGAATCTGCAATAAAAGCAGCTTGGTGTGAAGAAATCAACTGTGGGAACTACTATTAGAAAATGGAAGACAAGACCACTGATCTCACTCAGTCTGGGGCTCCACGCAAGATCTCACCCCGTGAAGTCAAAATGATCACAAGAACGGTGAGCAAAAATCCCAGAACCACACGGGGGGACCTAATGACCTGCAGAGAGCTGGGACCAAAGTAACAAAGGCTTCCATCACTAACACAGGCCTGGGAAGCCAGACTATAAACACAACTGACGGTCTAGTTTATATGCAACAGCTTGGCTCCTCCTGCTTCCCATTATTCAACCAGCAGTTATGTGTTTTCAAACTTTTTGATGTGGACTATTAGAAACTCTTTCTTAATTATGATAGGCTGAGATTATTTAGTTAAAGACAAATAGATATGGAGGAAAACAACAAATAGACGGAAAAACCTGAATAGTTTGAGGAGGAATTTTGTATTTGTTATAATTTCACTTCAACCACTACTAAACTTTTTTATATTCAAACATATTTCCCCTCAGATTAGCTGCAGCTGCCTCTACTCTATAGCGTCACGGTTTAGTCCGTTTTCGTCGAAACGCGCTCGTGAATGTCCGCGCGCCGTGGGTTGGCCGCGTGTTGCAGGCGGAGGCGCTGTCCAAGGTGCTGCATTCCGCCCCTCCCCGGTAGACACCACGGAGGGAGAGACACGTGATAAACGCTCCGTCTGAGGCTCCTGACAGTCTCTGGATGAGCTCAACAGGGAAACCATCCTCCTCCAGAAGGAGAACTGGATATGCGCTCTGACACCATCACTGGCTCCAGTTTATTTTTTTAAATACTTCTGGTTTATTCATAATTTTTATCACATTAAAAATATTTGGAGGACAAATTATTTCAGGTAATCTATTTAATTTAAATCTTTTGAGCAGAGTTGAAGTGATGGTGGACTCGTCTCTCCCTCTCTCTCTCTCTCTTTTCCCTCCCTCCGTATCTCTGGCTGCTGCTGTGATTCACTTGAAAGCAGATCTTGATGTGCGGGTTTCGCCAAAGAGGATTTGAGTCTCTCCAACATGACGGGAAATATGGACGGTGGTTATTAGGATCTCCTCCCGCGGTGCTTCAAATCGCTTTTTTTGTGTTTCGCTTTTTCTTTTTCTTGAAACAACTATTAAAGGTCCCGTAGAAGTAGAGGTGCGCGCACGAAGGTAATAACAAAAAGAGGGGGGAAAAACGTCATTTTCTTTAAAATAATGATATTTAGAGTTGCGTGAGTGAGTGATGCTGCGAATGTAATAAATACAAGGCGTGTTATTATTATTAGTATTGCAGCCAGTTTGTAGACGGATCCGATCCGGGGTGAGATGTGAAGGTATGGAGGGGATTTAATGAGAAGACAGCGAGAATACGGTGGATTATCTCCTCATCTCATCGCGTTTGCTTTTTATTTAAATGTTTACTGAGACATTTAAAGTGCATGCTCTAAGTCTGCAACCTTTTATTTCTCATCCGAGCCAATTAAACTGCAGATGATTTAAATCGTTTAAAGTCTTACTGGTTTTAGAGGGGAAATCTAAAAATAATGCGATTGAATATAATGAGAAGGCTTTGAAAAGCGCAGTCTGGGTCTGCCAGAGACCCCGTACTGTGCTGTCCGTCTCCCACAATCCAACCATTGTGACTCAAATGACGCACTTTTCCCCCATATTCACACTTCAGCTGAGGACAGAGCATCCCTATTTAACAAAATGCTGCTCAGATGGATGATGGGAAGAGTTCTGGACCACATATAGCTTTTAAACTGACTGTTATTCATTTGAATGTTAATATTTATTCCTTTACTTCGTGGCCACTCTTCAGTTACTGCAAGTTAAAGGACAATTTTACTGAAATACTTGAGAACTGGGATTAAGTATTGTGTGATTGTCAAGTGCAGCTGTTTGCTTCCTTGAAAGCCCCCGTGATGGTAATCTAATGATACAGCTGTTTGTTGTAACAAAGGCCTCCCCAGCTATAAGTGACTCTCTCTGCTTCTGCCTTAATCATCTAATTCTGTTATTTTGCAATGTAGATTTATTGGGTTAGAAAGCATAGATTTCTTTATTAAATTCACTCTTCTTTTTTTTTTCTTTGCAGAATGCGCTGAGACTGAGGACTTCCTTGACAAACTGTTTCTATTCCTGCAGCTTATCAGCCAACGCGGCTCCATATGGCATTTTGCCTCTTTGCTACCGAGGACGCGGGGTGAAAAGCCCTGAGCAAGGCTTCCGGTGACTCGCCAAAGAATGCAAGCTCAAACATGAAGATTACTGCTGCCATTTCGACTCAAGTGAAACCGTGCAGACGCTAACTGGCACCAGAACGGACTGTTTCATAATTACACAAATCAGACTAAGTGTGCCCACTGGATATCTGAATTTCTGTCACTTTGCTTCAGCTAAGTATGGCGGCGAGGACCTGTGAGCAGTTCAAACTGTTTTGGTGGGGGCAGTGAGAGGCTTGGCCGCTGGCCTGGACGGCATTAAGTGATGCTGTTTGATCCAGAAGACAAGTGTTGGCTAAACCCAGTCATTTGCAAATCTATGCTAACATTTAGTCCCTCGTCTTACAATGCAGCAGTTTACACTTTTATGTCAGCATAGACAGTCAGTAAACAGTCAAGTTGAGATATATTTATTCACATTCAAAGGTTTCTCTGAGTAAATTGAAACCCTATTAGTTCTGCATACAATCTACAGAGTTTGTAATCACACAATGGTTGTACAAAAGCCACACAGCGCCCATTTTATTTGGGTTGGGCTGCTCCTTTTCTGCTTTGTGGAAATGAGCACTTGTCTAGAGTTTGCAGGTGCTGAGGGACAGTGGGCCAGGTTTCCAGTCTGGAACGCATGCTGCGAAAGTGAAATGAGCTTCAACATGAAAACAAAGAGCTCCCACGGGCTGTTGGTTTACTTTGACGATGAGGGATTCTGTGACTTTTTAGAACTTCTCATCCTGAACGGTAAACTCAGCCTCCGTTTCTCCATCTTCTGCGCCGAGCCCGCAACGGTCGTGTCAGACACGGCGGTCAATGACAGCCAGTGGCACACGGTCACCATAAGGAGAAACTTTAAGAACACGACCCTCACCATGGACAACGAGATCAAGTGGGTGGAGGTCAAGTCGAAAAGACGAGACATGACTGTCTTCAGCCCTCTGTTTGTTGGTGGGATACCTCAGGAGTTGAGGTCTGTGCCGCTGCGCCTGACTTCAGCTGTAGTCAAGGACCAGCTGCCTTTCACTGGATGGATAACTGACGTAAAAGTCAACAATACGGAGTCTGAAATGATCACCAGTGAGGGGGTCTTAATGGACATCTGTGGTAGAGCCAACATGTGCTTAAATGGAGGAGTCTGCAGTTTAGTTAACAATGAACCAACGTGTGACTGCTCTCGCACGGGCTTCCAAGGAAGAGACTGCAGTGAAGGTAAGACATGGCTTTAGTTTGAAAACACAAACATGCTTTTGACAGTCAGCGTTAATAGATCTTACAAAGTCAGCTGCTTTATTGTAATCAATGAGTCTACAAGTAACGCATTCCCTTCCTCTATCTGAGTAAAGTCTTGTGGTTCTCGTAGCCCTTCATTGCGTGCTATTGATCTGCAGTACAGTTGTTTGTAAAGACTAAATCTCCTGGAAGGCCTCATTAGCAAAGCATGCAGGTGTTTCCACCCCCAAAGGTGTCCTCTGCTCTTATCAAATCGGCCTGTGGGGAATGGTTGACCTATAACTCTCCAATGGGTTAGCACAAATGAAAGAGCAGGGACAAAGGTATGGGAGTGTAAAGGAGTAAACATGAATGAGATCACTAACGCCTTAAAATGGATTAGAAATGACAACAACAATGGAGGACTTAAATACTATCTGCAAGCGTTTATGGGTCAGCTATGAAGAATGTATTACAAAATAAACGGTATTAAGAGAGCAAAATAATAGAATTAGAGACCCATCAAAAAATACAAAAACAACTCAATAAGAGGCTATTTATGTAAAATTACTGTCATGCAATCAGGTAGGATATTCGTTTTGTATTGAATGTCAGAAAAACAGTGCTCATGATCTTTGGTTCAATAGAGTTGGGTGTGGCGTGTAAATGTGCTTGTTTTTTATTTTTCTTACATTATTTTTTGATTTTTATTTAAATACTGACTTCAGTTCTCTATTATAAAATCTAACTTCATGATGTAGAGAGATGAGTTAATATATATAACCTCTAAAACTGTTTACACCATAAACTAAATAAATGATTGGTTTTAGTTAACAGACTTAGTGCTGGGCATTTGTTGGGTATTAGGTATTTATGTTAATCTAAACCCTCTCCATTAGTTAGAAGTATCAGGCTGTGCCACCCAACTGTATGAAGCTCTATTAATAATTATATATCTGCAGAAATGTATACTAGAAACTGCCACCCATGTGGTGGTATTGTTCTCTTCTTTTACCATTTTCAAGAACAAACTGCCTCCAGTCTAAAAGCCTAAGTGTTTTACTGTAGCATTGCCATTACCTGCTGCAGAAAGTTAATTTGTGTGCGTTTGGTTTAAATGATTCTAAAATATCTGCAATTATCTGACCTTAATGTGGATATTTTTAAAATGATGTTAATTAACATGTTTTTTTAGTGCATCTACCTATATTGATATGTTTTGCATCCATGAGAAAACACCTGTTTATGTTGTGTAGAATGCATAAGCTCAATGAAAAACAAAAACCAGTTGCTGAAACAGGTCAGTGTTTCAAAGCTGCAAATAGACCCAAATCCAAAGCAGTGGTATTTTGGTAACTGCTGTAAAATGAAAACTTTTAAGTCATTTTTACTTGAAATAAACATGGCTATAAATGGAAAAACTCATTTTATACAATTCAAAAGATCAAATGATGAAAGAACGGCATCTTAAACTCAAACATGTGCATTTCTCCCTAATATCAGTTATTTCAGTGAACCCCCACCTTACTGACCTGATTACATACGAGCATTCTGAGGTGCTGATGTCGCCTCTCCACTTATACTATGTTTCTGAACTGAGTGATAGAATCATGCAAAATATACCATCTCCCACATCCAATTACTCCTTTATTTACAACCAAGAACTACTCCCTGAGGGGGTTTCAAGAGGAGGAACTGCGTTGCATCCTTATGCCTGTTTGTTGTCAAGCATGAACTATGATAGCACGGTTAATCTGTAAACACATCGCTGATAATTTAATACATACTACGTTAGCATACAAATATTGTGATGAGCATGAAACTTTAAATCCAGCCGTGAGATGATATCAGTTTCAAACACTGTTTACACTCCTATAGCTGCTAACATAGCTGGCTGTGTGGCACAGAGCAGGTGGTTTATGGTGAGATGTAAAAATAAAAATCATAAGAAGAGTGGTACTTGCTGCTGCAGAAAGGAGGGGATACAAATAAAAAAAAATACACAAGATTGACAAAACATAATACAGTACTTGTTCTTGGTGCTGCCAAAATAATACACCAAAACATGCTGAAAAATTAATGTTGCTGAGAGGAAATGTGGGGCTTTGCAGTAAGACTGTTATTTACCTCTGTGGAACTCACAATTATGCATAATCAAGATGTGTGTTAGTAGTTGTAGAATAGATCAAATATAGTAGGATTATAGATTGTTTGAATTGCAAAAAGTCAACTTTGTAAAAAGCTCCTGAAATTGCAAAACCAGACGTCTACAGAAGAGAAAGCTCCAGTGTAAAGAAAGATGTTTGCAAAGTACTGTAGCTTATATTTTCTGATCATCACAAGAAGGAAAGCAGCAGCTGCAAAGGAGAAAATTTGCAAAAATGTTTCCAAACCATTACTTTAAATATGTGATTAAAGCTCTGGTTTTATGTAGAAGGACACCTCTCAAATAAATCATCTTACCCCAGACAGCATCAAGCATTTAGGAGTAAAAGCTTAAACATAATAACAAACTCTGCAAAAACTGCTTTATCATCTTGTGCAAGTAGACCTAATGTCCATACATGGATTTAACTACAAAGTACATTGAAGTTTAAAACTTGCCCATCCATTAAATAATTCAAAAAACTGTTTTGTTACTTTAATCAGATGAAAGGATTACTGGATTTGCCACCAGACCTGTCAAGTCTTCCCCGTTCTATGCAAGCATACCATGAGGTCACACAGAACGGTCCACACACACAAACACAAATCCCTCTGATCGGTAAAACAATTATTTAAATGCACTGCACAATGGTCAGAAAGTTCACTGAATCTGTCCTTTTGTGTGTCATTAGAGAAATAACATAGATGCAGTGGACAGCTCCATATTTCATCCTGATAAAATGGAATAATGTTTAGTTCATCATACATTAGCCAACCATAAATTACTTCAGGTGAGGAAGTAGGGCAGACCTAGGACTCTACAGCATTTTATATTATTAGGATTTTTTTTTGCATTACACTAATAACTGCATTATCTGGTATGATCATATAAATATTCCTAAAAACTTATTTTTTTTTAGTAATTACAATACAATAAAGGAAAATATAACTTATAAATATGCAGAAATAATAAAATGACACCAGCTTCCTCATTTCAATGCTCATTAAATTTGAAACCAAATCTCCATACTGTATATAACAATGTAAAATACAATAAAAAAATTAAAACAGCTTCTAAAATCAATAAAAATACACTATAAAGCAACATTTTCTTGCTGACATTTTTTACACTAGTTCCAATTTATTCCCTGTGCTTATCTTTTACCTTTTATTGAACAACGGAGCATCTAATTAGAGCTGGCGTAGTTGTTACTTGACAGATTTAATTACGGCCTCCTAGCAGATTTTGACATGTTTCTGCAATAGGAAATTGTTTTTCTCTTGTTTTATTGGTCCCTGTTTTGATCGTTGTGTCTCTGGTTCTTTTATTAGATTTTATTCACACAAGTTTGTTCCTAATCAGATGTAATTTTAAGCAAGTAAAAGTCAAAAAGTATGACTCTAAATACAAATTGATTAGACTGGAGTTTTTTGTTTTTGTTTTTTTTACAACCTAGTTCTGACTTGTCTGCTTAATTTCTATTTTTACAAGCCTTGCATTTATTTAGTCAACTATCTGAAAACCAGGTATTCCATTTCTTTGGAGCATCAGCATTATTAACATGGTCCTGATATGCCTATGCATAAGAAAAATGCAAAATCCTCTTAGAAAACAAACCAAACTGGCATTAAGTACCAGTTGCAATCATCAGCCACCTTTATAAATGGGCAACACCTCACATTAAATTACAACCATCAAAATGAAGCTTTATTTTTTAAACAGCATTTCAATCCACATTCATCTTCTTCAGGTCAAACCATTAAAAGTTAAACACGCCCCTTAAAAACATTGTCAGTGAGAGACAGCTGGTGTGACACAGTGCAACTCAATGATTGGATTTCATCACTCATAGAAGTGTCTCATTGGTTATCACATGGATCATATTCATACATACCTACAACAGCATCAACATGTTTGAAAAACGTCTTTGATGGACAATAGATCCACAATCATAACTAGAATAGGAGTAAAAAGCAGGAAACTCTTAACTTAATGATGACATTGAATTAATTACACACATCTCAAACTATATGAACAAGCCTTGAGACTCCTGTTGGACTAGGTGTTTGTAGAGTAAAGGTGTAGAAACTTTCTCTTTGAAGCACCAACGTATTGACGTCTCCTCTGAATCTTGATGTCTTAACTAGAGACAACTGGATGTGCATACATTGTTCTTACATGGGTTTTTACACCCTTACTGATGTGATGTGCACAAACATAACACTTTTTAAACAAGAATAATGTATGCATTTCCATGAAAATACCTGGTACCTGATAGGATAGCCAAATGAAGGCATATCGATTATGTCACAACAAGACACATTTTGATGAGGCCTGAAGGAAGGAAGCCAAGAACTAGTGGGTTTTAAAACCACTAACTAGGATGAAAAACAACTAAAGTTCACCATACCCTCAGGAAGAAATCCCCTCGGTGATGAAGTAATGAATGAATGTCTCATTCAGCAGAGGAAAAATACCATCATGAAGGAATTAGCCTGTGCAAGAAAATGCAGTAGACACATTTGACTAGTGGTTGGTACTGAGCAATTATAAGGACTGGTCTAAAAGTCAATATAGAGACACTAATCATGGTATCACCAAAAAGGCTGCAAGATCATTAGAATCTGGGTTCTGCCACACCAGACAGGACTCCCAGTGCAAAGATATTTTTGACAGTCCCACTATCAATAAAAAAGTACATGAAAAACCAAAAAAATATTGAGGGCTGAAAGAGGATGTAGATAAACTGTGTTTCTCAAACTGGGATAGTGATGCCAGCAGATCCCAGGAAAAACAGTGATAATCTCTTTCTGGAAAAGCACAGTCCAAAGAACATCCACAATGCTGTGAGAAACCCCAAATCCCTGCACCGCTGGTAGAGGACCCACTATTGAAGAGCTATTACCAACATGTGAGGGTGAAGGGTTATGTCGATGATGTGAGATCATAGATTTACCATCAATAACTGAGAGTTTGTGTTTTTCAAGGAGTCTTGGGCTGTCTTTGCTAAATATCCCAGCCATCATAGTTTATTACAGGCTCTGGTTCTGTTTCTACAAACAATTTGTTCAGAAACTAGTTTGGTTTTCACATTATAGCTTTGAACCCAAATGTTCATATTTTGAGGCAAGTTGTATCCCTCATTAAAACTCACCACATTCATAGCCACACTATAAAGACAATATGGCTCCTAATTATTTAGTGATGCATTTGTTGATAACAGTAGCTGCAATTTATTCAGCAACTTTATGCACAAATAATATAAAGATTGGCTTTAACATTATGACTACACCTAATATAGAGGAAAAAGTAACGAAACATTTAGCATGAATGGTGTTCGCAACAGATAGAATTTCAGGATGCTGTTTTCAGAAGAGCATTACCGTGTATAAGAGCTGTTACTCAATTTAGATGAAATCTGAATAAACAAAATCATAGATCAATGAATACGTGTGTGCAGACCATAGCATTTATAATTAACCACATATTTAAAATGATTCAATTTGATCTCTTAATGTGGAAAGAGTATAAAATAGATTGATTTAATAAGGACTTTAATTTAAACCACAATTATTTCCCCTAATTTCTCTGCAGAGGCAGAGGAGGAGAAAAGAATCCAATACATTTCATCGCTGATCATGATCACTTTCTTTAAAACTGCGAGATCGGCCTTATCAGAGCGCGACGCTCTCTGAGTGCTCTTCAAGATTTGAGTTGATTTATAAGCATGGCTTCATGTGAATACTTGATTTAACCACTCATTATTCAGGAGCTTCCCCCTGTTCACATATGAATGAAACTGCTGTGAGATATACTGTATAAGAAGGAGAATTATTGATGTGAATGATGGCCCTCTTTTTGAGCGTGTCTGTCATCATGTCACAAACCATGTGACCGCGCCGTATCTCTGGACGAGTCATGCTGTCCACAGGCCTCCAGCAGCCCCACTCAGACAAGAGCAGATTAATAGTATACTGCTGTCTCTGAGTCCAAAGACAGATATTGGGATCAAAAGATTAGAGGGATTTTCATGGAGGATTTTTGCCTTGTTTAAATACATTTGCTCCTGGCTGTCAAAGGGTGTTTGTGAAATTCTTTGACACCAAACTCCTCCTTTAACGGGATTCATCTCGAAGCATGGATAAAACACGTGTGAATATCCAGGTCCTGCTCACACACAAACGCTCAAATTCAAAATAGAGATACATTGTGTTTTTATCTTCTAAGCTGGCTATATCGTGACATTCTTCTTTTCTAGATTAATTTGCAAATGCAATCAATACAAATGTGTACTTTACTTTCAAATTTGGCTACAAACAAATGCAAAAACAATGCAATCAACAAGAATAAAATCATTGCATTGCCTTTGAAAGCTTCTGTTTTAGAATGCCGTCCAAATGACACACACCTCCATCCCTTCCAACACTAAACTCACGTTCATCTTGTGGTTTTTTAAAAGTCAGCGTGAGTAAAGATGGCAGAACGAGGGCAAAATACATTGACAGCATTTAACACACATCACAAAACACACCTCCACAACCTCTGGTGCGGCATCTCGTGACATTTTCCCAAACAGTTCAATTTCTAAGCATCAATGCTTGTGAAAAATCAATCCCATCAACACCAACTCCATGCTTTGACCTCCTGGCTTATATAGCGGCTCTTCTCAACTTTTTTAGCAGAGCTGTATCAATGTTTTCTTCATGTGGGAGATGAGGTTTAATTAGTTGGAGGCAATATTATGTTTTAGACCAACTTTTTTGGCCTATACAATTTTCTGTTTATTCTAATGTCATACAAGTAATTTTGATCTCTTAATTTATACTTTAATACATTTTAATAACCACTAAATAACACCTGCTGACGTGAATCAGGACCAGTAGTCTCAGTAAAATGTGAACTCTAAAATGAATATCCATCTTAAATAACCGTGATTTCACTATTGATCAAAAATAATTGTGATCATGATTTTATCCCCCCTCTCCAATCGAGCAGCTCTAGGTAAATCTCAAGCCACTGCCAGCAAAAAATCTAAAATAATTCAAGGTTTGAATAGATTTTATTGTTTTTGTTAAACGGATGTTTGAATCTATTTGTGTGTAAAACAATATTTCGCTTGGCATCGTTTTGTGTGGTTTAGTCTGCCTCAAGCTAATATTAATTCAAACTAAAACCCATTTTGAATTCATAGCAGATGATTTTAATTTGAACATGAGTAAAGTTTGATGCTGCTAGATGAGCGTCGTACTTTCCCAAAAGCCACAAGTTTAGCTTGACTGCTGTAATGCTAATAGGTACGCAAAGAAAATCAGCCTCCAGGAACATCTGATTCCTTTACAATTCTATTAGTGAGTAAAGGCTGCATAAATAAGCCTGTCTTAGATACAGTTCAAACTATGTGGCAACAAATTGCTCATCCTAACGGGAAGCAATTCTGTATCCGGTATCCTTCTGCGTTACGTTGGTTAATAACACATGAGACACAGTGTCATCTTTTTGGAAGGACAGTATTTCTTTATTCTAATAACAAAACCAAAGGTGTAAAATACCTCCAGTCCCTAAACAAATCAAACCTATACGAAAAAACAAAAACAAATCACAAACACATTTTCTGCTGCACTTAAGCTAAGCACGCCTTCAAAGAGCATCTCTTTCTGAGCATCAGTACATTAAAATACTCATGACATGAAGAACAGATGCGTTTTATCAGTGATGGATACAGAAAGTGTATATGACACCTGGATGATTAAAAAATCAACATGACAGCAACATCTCCAACAGGAGAGCAGTACAGCAGGGTGGGAGGTGTGGCATTTACTTTATAGAAAACAAATACCACAGAAGAAGAAATAAGAAAGGAAGGCCTTAAGTAACTTAAAGGCAAATGCACATAATGGCTCAAATGTTCTGAGAATCAGATGTTAAATCACATAATTTATTTTATGTAAATGTATTAAGATGGAGAGACTTATTACTCTGTTACACAAGCTTAATTTTTTTTATTTAAATATAGTTTTTTATATAATTCAACCTGCCTATTGTTGACACAGCAGGATGCTTTTGTTTGTAACTTTTAATATTTCTATTTTTATCATAGAAGAGTATGTGGATTAATGCTAACAGTACTTAGAGCTTAGCTGTGTTTAATGCTCCGTTGTGCTTTATTAATGTGTTTTTTTTTTAACTTAAGCTGAAGAGCCACTCTTCAGATTGGGATTTGTCACACATCAACGCTATGAGATGTGGCATCCAGCTTTCTTAAGGCTTTCCACACACAAACAAATCTAAACATATTCAACGTTAAACTGTACAGAAAGTTTCAAGTTTGCTGAGCTCAAACTTACAAACTTGCAGTTTACATTGATTTCTTATTGCCTTCTTCTGCTCCTAGTATTCCTGCCTCATTTACGAAAAAAAGATTTACTTCACAATAGTACTGCTATCCTAGATATAGTCAATCCTGGGATTAAGGTTATTAGAACCTCTGTATAAGCTGCTCTGATTATCCTGTTGGATCATTCCAACCCGTAAGATGTAAAAGAATGGAGAGCACATCTGTTTGTACAATCCTCTCTAACGGGTCTGTCTCTTTGGAGAAATCTGGATAGAAATATAATGTCCACATGCCATCTGTCCTGGGAGTCTCCAAGTAGTTTTTTAATAGGAGTAATTAACTCACAAACATTAGCACCGTTTATATTCGATGTAAAGCCTAATGTATGTTTTCCAGCTAATGCGTTTTTGCATGAATTGACTTTTCAAAGGGGAAAATAAAAAGTATGCATTCATAAATCTGTGTGGCTGCACTTAGTGGAATTTTATTTATTAAATAAAAAGATGTACACTTAGGAGATTGCTGATTTTCACCATCTGGTTGACGATAAGAGGAGACATGGTCCCACTCCAATATGGGAGCGTTGAAGAAAAGGCTACAGCTGCAGCTTAACAGAGTAGCACAAACACCGGAAATTGGAAAGTCAGAAGATTTTTGGCTAGTAGTGTGTGTGTGTGTGTGTGTGTGTGTGTAAATCCACATTTTTACTTAATATCTCCAATAAATGTTACAAGGACAATAAAGGAAGTTAATCTTGTCAGCCCCAGAGGGCACTTACCATCTTTTAGCTTGTTCTAAGTCACTTACTGATCTAATGACAAATCATTTCCCTTACAGTTAGCCCATTGGACGCAGCTATGTTTGGCTAGTTCAGTGCCAGTGGAGTCATTTTCTGAAAAGCTGATATGAGAAGAAAATTGCTATGAAAGCATAAATGCAGCACCATTGACTGAATAATTATATGTAGAGTGGAAATTAGCAAGAGTATAATTATCCACAGCTGTGGTAGCTATCGGTTTCAATCAGAGTGGCTGGTCACTCAGCCCACTTCCTCCCTCTCCACCGGTTCTGCTGCTTGAGGATAATGGAGCGATGGTGAGCTGTGCGAAGCCACTAACACTCCTCGGCTAGATAGATGCATTAAGTGTAGGCAGTAATACAAAGAGATGAACCCTCACTTACACTCATTACTCTTGATTTGGCTTAAATTGTAATTTAAAAACAAATCGATCCTTTGTAGCTCAGAGGTTTCTGCAACGCTTTTACATTTTCTCTTAATGCAGCTGTGGAACGTGGGGTTCAGGAATATACTTTGTGCTAAAAAAAAATAAATGTTGGGTTGTAGCTGAATAAAAGGCTGAATATTTAAATGTTATTCCACTGGAAATTGTACAAAGACATATTAGCCAAATATTGTTACTGAATTATGAATAACAGAATATAGTTTAGGGTATTCTTAGTAAAATAAACGAGGCTTTACTTTTAAAGTTATTGTTTCTGCAGCAAAATGTTTTTTCAGCCTTATTAATATTAACCAGAATGAGCTGTTTCTTGCTTGTGAATCTAACATTGTTTTTACCATCTGTTTAGACATTTATCAGCATTCTCTCTCTCATTTATTTATTATCCAAAATAATGTTAATAATGTAGTGTCAGCAGTTTCACACGTGAGTGTTTTAATAGCAAAAACTATAATAATGCCCACTTGTGGGCAATAGAACATAAATAGCTGCTGAATGTTGTGTAAAAATTGTATTTTGTGGCATTAGACTCTATTTTCCCCTCTATTTTTTTGCCTCTTTTGAACCATAGAGTCTGGTTCATATCTTTTTAAAAAAAAGCAAAATCAATCAACGTTTAGGCACAGAAAATGTTTAAATAAGCACAATAAAATTAAAAAATGTGGATTTGCACAAATTTAATGACCCGACTGCTTTGATTTGGTTGCTTTTTATTGGTGACATGATCAGTCCTGATTACTCTGATCAGTAATAATTGAAAACATTTCTATAAACATATATGTATCATATGCATATGTGCATATATTCATTATTTTTACATGGTTTACTATGAGACTCTCCATCTTCAGTAGTAAATCACAAAAAAATCCTCACATAGTTTGACTAATTCCATTATTTAATAATAATATTGACTTACTTTACTTGTAATCATACATTTTCCCCCACTTTGCATTACCAAATGAACAAATAATGAATGCACTGAGTCAGGAGGATGTGCCATATAACTGATTTAATGAAATATGGATGAAGAACATTGTGATTTTAAATTTGCACATTTATCAAAATACATTTAATTAATTTGGAGCTGCTAAATATGCAAGTATTAGCTGCAAAAATGCTGTTAACGAGCATAATCTTTCAGTGAGATGTCATGGTGAAACAGGTAATTTGTATATCCATGATGGGAGTAGTAATTACAGAAAACAGTCAGAAAGTCAGTGGGAGTTTTTAGCTTATTTAGGCTGACATGCAGTTGGATCTTTAGATATGATGGGGGGATATTAAGCATTTTCTAAATTGTCTGACTCCAAACAGAAGAGGGTGATGCAGATTGTGTTTGTTTCTCACTATAAAATACTTGTTGACAGATTACAAGCTGGAATAAAAATAGATAAAAATCTGGTGAATGTAAATCACAGCATTGCTGATGATATTACCACTAGACAGAAAAACGTTGATTCAGGGAGACGGCATCTTCTAAAATTGTCAAATGGCAGAGAAAAATGATTTCTATCTCTAGCTGGATGTGGTGCCTAGTGAATGTGACGCCTGTTCCTTTATGTGAAATGTCAACCGGACTCCCTCTTGCTCTCTTGCCATGTCTCTTCAGCCAGCTGCATCCAGACACACTATGAGACAGACGTGTGTGTGTGTGTGTTTGTGTTTGTGTGTGTGTGTGCGAGCCTAGTTGGTATTTCATCCAGCTGGCTGATGGAAGCTTACGGTCTTGAGTAGTGGACTAAACATGGCTAGCTTTATTTTGTCCACTGTATCTCCTGTCGCTTTGGCTTTAAACAGTTGTCATGGCTGTGAGTTCATAGTGAGAGGGTCAGGTCTCTGTTGGTGCATCAGGAAAATGTCTGCATTAGACGAAGTGAAGAGAAAGTCAATCTTTAGATTGATTTTCATGTTTTCTTTTGGTTGTCAGACACCAGATGAGGCATCAACTTTACCAGTAATGTAATTATATTCCTATAGGCTGCACCATGTGCATAACGTCATGACACAAGGCTGTCAGAGATGCTGATTGTCTGATAGACAGTTGAGAGCATTTTGGTGTAGTGTTACCATCACAATAGCACTGGGATCACTTTGTCAAGGGGATTAAATGGATTTACAACTTTGGATTAGAAGCTAACCAGCTGGGCACATTTGTGAAATGTGTGTGTGTGTGTGTGTGTGTGTGTGTGTGTGTGTGTGTTAGAGAAAATGAGAAAGAGTAAGGAGGAGAGTGATAGAGGGCTTGTTTTAATGGGTCCTGTCAGGTGATGCTGCTTTTAAAGAAAAGCTTCTTTTCATCTGAAAACTACCAAATGAAATCACTGTATTTCCCACGTGTGGTCCCTGAAGATTGGTTAAATTTCAGCTGAACACAGTTAGCAAAAAACGATTGCTCTGTAATCCTTCACAAAATCACATCCCTATCAAAACTGGCTGGGTTTGTCCATTTCCTGGGGGCTTGCATGGGTTTAAAATCATGAGAGGGTATTTTGATTTGACCAGATTCCTTATATACCATATGCCAATAAAACCACATTTAATTATGATGGATAATAATATTCACTCCTATAAATCAAGTTTTATTCTAAATAGAGGAAGGGAAAAACAATGATAATTTCACAGAATGGATTTTTTTAGATAATCCTATAATTTAAAAAGTTTTTATTTACCGTATTTTAAAGAATAGTAGCAACACTCCCTAATAAGAGCATTAAACTGATTAACTAGCTGCTAGTTAACATGAACTACTGAGCAATTTTTGTTAAAAATAATTTCTGACTTCATTCAACCATCTAATAAACATTAATTTACTAAATATTTCCTAATATAACTATTCTCAAAAGCTATCAGTAGTTCATTAATTAATGATAACTAACAGTTAGTTCATGGTTACACTTTAGTAAAATGCACCAATAGTTGTCATTGTACCAAAATAAGTAGAGGTCTTTTGGGTCTTGACATCAGTAAATGTTTCTTTCTTCTTCTCATTTGCAACTGCCAGCTTCATGCTTGCTGTATGGATGTTTTTATTTTCCAGCAGCGCGCTTCTCATCTGTAAAAAGATTTCAATATGTATTTGTGGACAACGTGCATGCTTGTGTGCTAACAACAGCACCTTATTTATCTAGCAGCCCTTTTTCTAATTGAAAACAGACTTCTCCTATAGGCACTCATTTTTGTTGTATTTGTAGAAACTGCTACTATTAAGGGCTCAGATAAATGAGGCACTATGTTTATGATGTATACTGTTAAAAAGCCACAGTTTGAAACAAACAGAATTGACTCTTACCAAATTTTATGGAACTGGCACCAGTGACTACAACAGTGAGTAACTGCCTGATTATTTGATCACATAGTGGTGATTTGGATTGATTTGATGCATGGTGTCTGGAAAGGGAAGCAGTGGTTTTGGTAAGTTTGGGGTCAAAAATAAAACCATGTTGATGAGGTAGGAGTTTATTTTTTGGTGGAGGCTGGCCTCCTGTCCCAATCTGCCCTCATGGTTTTAGTGATGGTTCATTACAACAACCATTACTTCATGTCAAGGTAAACTGGACGTTGCATGTTGGATTTTATGATTTTGTTCAATATTTTTCAGTCTAAAAGCATTTCTTTTTGTCAAGTTTGTCAGGTTTAGGTATTGCTCATTATAGTTTTATAATAGATTATTTGGGCATTCAAATGTTATTATTGTTGCATGTCTCCTGTCATATCAGTCCAGTTTATTTCCCTCCAGGTGGCATGTTTTCCTCACCTGTTTGTTATTTCTCTACCAACATACCTCTGTCTCCTTAATTAGTGACAGATTCACATAGCAGTTTCCACAAAACTCACTTTTATTACCAAAATTATCATTAGGGCTGTTTTATTTTGGAAGCATGGCAGAATATGCTCACCAATCTTTTGCATTTAGAGCAGAAACCAGCTGAACAGACCTCACTGCTTGTTCTGAAACATTACAGGCTTTGCTTTCTGCAACTAGTTTTCTTTATTTTTATTTTATTTTTTGCAGCTAGTTTTGTGTGTTTGGCTGTCTTTTAAAACTTCTTGCAGCAAATTTCATCACTTAAAGTTATTTTATTATAGGAAAAAAGTACATAAAATTATTTGTTGAGGCAAACATTTCTCAATATGAAAAGTTGGGAGTCAATAATGTTTAATTCAGTGTAAAACCAATACGAATCCTTAAATTATTTACATGTAATGCAGATTTTAGGACTTGTATTTAAGAAAGTGTATATTCTAAGTGTATTTTTATTGTTTTTTAAGCCCACCCTTTAATCTGGTTCAGGTCAGGACACAAATGGTCACTTGCATGTGATGTTTATTGCCTTGCATGGTGACGACATGCAATGGCCAGTCCGAGTCTGCATGCTGCTTAATGAATATTTTCCTTTCTCTCTCTCTGCCTGTCTGTGCATCCAGAAGACGACAATACAGAAGGTGGGTATTTTTTATCATTGATTGATATTAGTTTTATCTTATTATTTTACAGCTTTATTCATGGCTAAGGTCATTACAACATGTTTGATTGAGGCTGAAGGCATTGATGTAACTGAAGTGGTAAGTGTGATGAATTAGATTTTTGATTTTTATCATTTTTTCTTTATTTTAAAATTATATTCATTTAGATTTCTTAAGAATTTCTGCATAATCTTGCTGTTGTATCTACCTACAATCAATTACTTGAAACTTCAAAATATCTTATCCATACAAAATCAAAAGAAACATATTGTAAAACTTTGCAAATAATTTTTAAAATCCATTAAAATGTTTTCTTGTAGGAATCTGCTAAAATATACTATGATGAAAGTGTTGCAGTTTAATCAAAAATACCACGAAAGAAAACATTTCAGTTTTAATTACATCTATTATTTATTCATGGCTTTTATTCATCAATATTAATACATTTCTTTGAAACTTGCTTGAATCCACTAAATGCAGAATTCTGCTTATTATGCTGTTGGTTCTTGACTTTCTTTTCTTTTAAATTCATTTTTTGGGGTGCAAGTCATGGATGTCGTCAGAATAAAGATTATGAAATCATAACCAGTCCTCCAAAGTTTTCACACTGCTCAGTTTTAATCATATGAAAATTCACTTTTCTCACATTAAGAATCAGCGTAGACTATAAAATCTTAATTAGTGGTTGTAATTAGCCTAATAGTTTTCAGGCTAATGGCAATGGACAAGATCTAACAGTAAGATTTCAGTTTCATTAGATCATGCCTAAAACTCTTTCTAAATATTTATTTTGTCTTTAGGTAGCAACAGCATTAAGAGCTGTAAATAAACAGCATTTACTGCTTGGTGCTACACCTGATGCCTATTGTTTGATGTTTACAGTGAATAAACAAAAATCAAAAAATCAAATCCATAAAATGCAGCTGCGATGGTCGCAGAAACATGCATTTAGGTTGCGGATCGATGTGCCGTAAGTTGCAGATGATGCATTGCAACCAGCGCCGGTTGACTAAATGCTCATCTAGCTAGCCCTGTTTGTGCATCCTTCTCTTTACTCCCACTTTACCCTTATCCCAACACTCCTCAAAAAACACAGACATCTGCTTCTGAAAGAGATGCCTGCATGCCAGTGTCACACAGTTTCCCATGATCCCTTGTTCTCTGCTGACTGTGCTGTTGTTTTCCTTTAAGGTCCGGCACACCTGATGATGGGCGACCAAGGTATGGGCTCTGTTCCTTTCTCCTGTCATTCCTCCATTGTTCCTCTTGCTCCCATTGTGCTTAGAAACATGTGTTCCACTAACATCTGTGCAGGCTTGAAGCTTCACATATGGGCTGCTGTTGATTCTCTTAATTTTAAGGATCTTGCTGATTTTCACTCCTCCAGTGATGCTTTTTTTAAAGCTCATCTTGCTTTTGAGTCCGTACTCTGATAGAAAGCCACACCATTTCCTCCGATAAGTTCTTTCTTTTTAATTATTCACATTTACTGTACATACTTTGGTGTAATGGCGGTGGTTCTAGTAAAAGGAGACGTGCATTAACCGTGTTTGGATGTAATACATGGTGATGGAAAATAGCTTACCGACTCTTTAAGCTAATCCTCATCTGAACACACTTCTGTAATGCATGTTGAAAGCATCTGCACAAACACTTTGTCCATTCTACTGATGCCTTTCGTTTGTGTGGTACGGCATATTCTATTGGTGCAGCAGAGCAGGGATTTTTTTTTCTTTTTTCCACTCCACAATGCAGCTATACCCATTTCCTCTCTAACACGTGCACATATTTGTTGCCATCAAGCCTCTCTCAACTATCCTCCGCCCTCCTCTGACTTTATTATGACACTTATCGGTGTCTCCTCTCCCTTTGTTCCCCCCCCTTTTTTGTCTGGGATCTGCTTTCTTCATGGAACATTTCATCAAATCTCATAGGTAAAAATAAAGGTACAATCCTCTTTAATTTTCTGAACTCATTGATGTAATGTTTGTGGCATTATGCTCAAGCTGCGTGATCTATAAAGTCACCGGCGTTTTAAAAAAGCAAAGATTCGACACATAAGTTAACGGTTTTTAAGGTAGGTGCTGCTTTCGCTTTGCATTCACGTGTCACCCTGCTCTCTTTTCTGCTTGATGCATGGGAACCATAATTTAGACTCGTATGGATGTCTAAATTCAAAAGCTGCTGCCCTAGTTCTAGTACACAACCTCCTCTCAGGGGTAATTACTCTCCTATTTTTTTAAATGTGGGTTTTGAGGTTGCGGGTGAGGCTTGATCATAGTGTTGTGGGCCTCTCATCCTGGCTGTGATGCTCACCTCTTCTCTCTGTGGGGTAAGTGGACTTCTGATTTTTCCCGTTTGACTCTCCTCCTCAGGGCAGAGAGGGGAAGCTTGGCTTGTAAGGTCCCTGCTGAGCATTCAAGGTAAAACTTTTGAATTTTTCTTTCATGTTGATTATTGCAGTGAACCTAAATTTAGCAAGTTTGGGGTGTACTTCATTGTCAGTATGTGTGGACGGCTAATTGTAGAATAACCTTTAATAATGCCGTATCGCTATTTAGAAAAACTTTGATGGACACTGTGACATTTAAGCAACCCATTTCCATCCGGAGGTAACTTTCTCTTTGATTTTGTTTGCACTGGCTTTGAGATTTACTGTACATCAGTTTTAAGTTTGGCCTGCAGTTCTTCACACTAAATATCAAGTATTCTGTGATGTTAAATTTTTATCATGTACTTGTGAAGCATCATCTCAGCAGGTAAGTCTTTAAGCAGGGAACAAGTGTGAGGAATATTTTCTTGCATTTTCTATTTTTTGCTGCTTTAAGTCTCGTGGCCAATTCATGGTTTCTGCTTTCAAGTTTCTGAGTTTGCAAGTATGTATGACATCAATTCTGTCAGCTGCCCCAGTCTACAGAACAGAGGGCACTATTCCTTCATTGATCTCATATTGTAGCTACAGACTACATTGCACTGCATGCACTTGACCCATATGACAAAACAGCAGTTAATAAAAAAGAAAGTAAGTTCAGTCAATACATATTTAGCTTTTTGAGTAGAGAGATGAGCTGAAAGCTTTCTTCTCCACAAATAAAATACACGCGTGATTACTTTTCTCCTAGCTGCAATTACCTCATCTCACCATTTTCCTTCAAATGCTCAGGATTGGACTGCTTTAAAATGATATATTTGGACAATTTGAAGTGTGTTTCTGTGTATATGTCCTACCAGCTTTAGCTACATTTATAGCCTCTGTTCAGTGTTTACATCCGACATGATGGGTGAGATAGTAAATATTAACTAGAAAAGTTCCTGAAGAAACTTTGAGAGGGCGTGCTATCGGCGGCATCAGTGAAATCAACATGGTTCCTCAATATTTTCTAGTCCAAAGTCCCATGACTATTTTAAACCAAGAATGACGTTTCTAGGTTAAAGTGTGTTGAAATGGCAGGCTCTCTCAGCTGCTGGTTCTGCCTGATACTGCTCTAATCAAATGTCATCTGAACCCTTCCATTAGAAAGAATGAGAACAGCATCAGCCAATCAGAACGATCCATTTCCCTGTCATGCAGCGATCACATGCACGCCTCATGCCTCTGAACTGATGTACAAATGGCTGTTTAAACAGAAAATCACTCTTCCCAAACAACCTGTTCCCATTCGAAAAGTATAAGACCGATCAGAAAAATTTAAAAACCGTTAGAAGCAGGAGGCTTTAATGGTCAATAGTCCTGAATTTCATGTGTGTCCTAAGTTTTATGTCCGAATGATGACGATTCGATTTCACAAGACATCAAAATGTTGAAAGGCAGAGATCCAGGTGAAATAACATGGAAAAGAGACCTTTTTTTGTGGCTCCTCTCAACCTTCACTGGCAACTTGTGAGCAAACCGTAGGTCACAGAGACATGAGAATCACTTCACCGGAAAGCAGACAAAAATCCCCAATCACAGAGGTCAAATTTATGACTGTAGTCCAAACATTGTAGGAAATATTTGATGTTGTTCGTGACGAGAACGTATAAAATTTTGCATCGTCACCCTCTAACGTCACATGACCCCAGAGTGAGGGTGTCTGAGAAAAGTCTTTAAGTCACAAACAACGTCGTGTATCTCCCAAACCGTTTGGAGTACAGCCATGATTTTTATCTCATTTGGTAGCTTTTTTTGTCTGCTTCATTTGAACCCTGAACCATTTTTCTGTAGGACCTACGGTTTTCTCAGAAATGGCCCTCAAAGGTCCAGAACCCCCCCTCAAATCCTGTCATTTTACATGTAAACGAGGAGGATTTTTTCTGTAAGACTCTTATTTCTTTATCAAACTTCTCTCGCGATTTTAGGAAAATGGTAAAAGCTATCAACACAATTCTTCCAAATGTTAGAGTCCAAAGTCTTGTGACCCGTTTAAACTTTGAATGGAGTCTCTAGGTGATTGTGTGTTCACACAGTAGGCCTGGGAAGAGGGGTGGGTTTTGGCTTTTTTCACCGATCCCAATGGGATTTTGAATGGGTTTTTTAAGCGTGGTTTTTTGCGAATTACGTCGCCATGGTAACTCCGAATTCTTATAAAAGTAATAACACACATCACGGGACCGAGCCGGTCGTTTTGATGTATCATGTGTCTGGCTGCAACCCTCCGTGCGGGCCGCATTAAAGTTGACGGAAGAATAAAACTAGACATCACTTTAGAGGTGAATAGTAATAGGTGTGCTTTGCTTCGCAGCACGCCCTAATAATTTTTGCTTAAAAAATGCCTCAGAATGACCCACATATCCTTAAATTCCAAATTTGCAATGAAAAAATGACTGAGCACAACCTATTTAGTCCATGTACATTAATGAGGAAACCATAAATTGGTCTTAAATCTATGTTTTACATATATATTCTTTGCACACACATGCATCTCATCCTATCAGAGGACTTAAATTCAGCTGCCCTAGATACCCTAATCACAATCACAGCTTAGCTCGCCTCACGTCAAGCTTACTAAAATTTGTAGATTATGTCACGGGGACTTTATACTCATGCATACTGCAAAAAAAAAAAAAAAATCCATTTGTTCCATCGTTCAAGGTAAGTGTCATTGTCAATTTAGCAGTCGTTCCAACTGCTTTCTGTTTGGAAAATGATGGCATACATGTTTTCATCACATATGTTTTAAAAAAGAAAGAACTGCAAAAATAGATCTATGAGATGTTTGCTGTTGTCAAGATCTGGCACATCTTAATAGGCTATTTGTCATTTTGTGTCAACTAAATGTAAACCTCCATTGCTCTGGCTGTCTGGAACTTGTGAGCAACAGCCATTATTTTCTGGAGAGCCCGGATCAAATTATGTAACCTACTGTACTACACGCTGGTTGTTGCTGTTTGTGTTAATTGCTTACTCCAGGGAACATGTGCAACAGTACAGTATTAGTGCCCTTTTAAAAACACTTGATGTTGACTGCTGTTTTTTTTTTTTTTCTACTCAAGCTTACCTTGTAACAAACTCCTAGCTTGAATGTGGCAGCGGGGAAAGCCACAGGGAGAGAGTGAAATAATGCTGATGGGGCACAAATCAGCCGTACGAGGCCCACGGCTTCTAATTTGGGCCGTGGTAAGATGTCCCCGGTGCTTTGCAGTGTAAAACCTGCTCAGTCCAGTAAATGGACTGTGTGGTCATAAACACGTATCCCCGTATGAGCATTAAAGCCAGGAGTGAGGACAAAGCCTGCGCTCATCGTCTGCTTTAAGCTTGTGAGAATATTTTGTGTTAGCCCTCACTCAGGTTCCTCTGTTAATGTATGGTTTATCCTCTGTTTTGATGGCTGGTCCTATGGGGGACGGGCTTCTGTGTGTGTTCTGCTTTCAATACCAAAAACTGTATTCCTAAAACCTCATTCCTGTCCAGCTCTAGAGAGCAGGGCATGCAGAGGGATAAGTCATAATTCCACTGGCACACAAATCACTTGGGTATTTAATTGCTGTCATCACAATAAACTGCCATGTGCAGCTTAAGAGGAACTACAGCCTGTTCAGACAGGCTTACAGGTACAACTGGGCTATTTCTAAATTAGTGTACTCCCTAATGTGATTGCTTTCACTTTCTAAATATGGAATTTGTGCACATTGCAATGGATTTCTGCAGGTGAAGTGTTTCCTAGTGTGCTACATTTTACATGCCAAAGGAAATAGATATTTAGAGTATCCCTTTGCCTTTTGCAAAAAACAAGACTTAACTGGTTGCAAGAGATTTCTAACGATGCCTTCAGATGGTCGTTTTCTGCCACATGCAGTATGCATGAGCTGATATGGAAAATGGAATTATCAAGCGTGAAAACTTCACAGGCATTATAGGAGTTAACAGGGTGTGAAAATTAGTCATGCTCACATGTGCAACTTGGCTGTAGGTTGTGTGTGTTAACATTAAATGTCACTATTGTTCATGCTAAAATCAGAGGTATTTGTGTTACAGTTTAGAGTTTAGGGATGAAGGAAAAGCTACAGAACCACCGCCACCATTAATGTGCAAATTTCTTAGTTTACTGGGTTTGTTAGGGGTGTAATAATAAATATATTAGTTGCAAACAAAGCATGTGAGACACCATTAAAAGTAAATACAATGTCTTGTTTAATTCAGTACATGTGCCCTTAACCTTGAGGGAATGTTCTGTTGTAAGAAGGTGTGCTTATGTTTGTACTTGTTATGGCATGGTGCAGTGATGGATAGTGCTTAAGCTGGGATTCAGCACAGTTCAGTGAGTAAGTGACATTGGAGTGTGTTCAGGTCAGTGAAAATCATTGAAAGAGCTTCGCTTCAAGTACTGTATGTAGGATTTAACTTCTCACTTTCTTTAGCACAAGTGCATTAAGATGCTTTTTTCTGTTTTATGCAAAGTTTGATGCTCTTTGTAACTGTAAAGGTCACGATAAGGCAGAAATACATTTTCACAGTTCAAACACCTAGAGCTGCAAATCATACAGCAGATTAAAAAATGTTTTTATGTATTCATTGTCATATGCATACTGTATATATTTATTTGAATTCTGTACTGCAGCCTCAACAAAAATAATCTTGTATCATTAAGTATCATGCATGGGTTTACTCTGTTTATCCCACTTTTAACCTCCAATCTAAAAACGTACATGCTTTTGTGTCTCTGTATTGGTCATGTGATAGACTGCTGACCTGACCAGGGTGTACCCCATTGCTTTAGCGCTCCATATGACCCTGAACAGGACAAACAGGGTACAGGAAAGGAGGAAAGAGACAGAGAGAGGAAGAGAGAGAGAGAGAGTCAGTCAGTAAATCATTTGTTCCCAAAGTGAACATCAAACTTGTACTATGAGATCTGACCCATTTTCTTGCTGGTAACACTCACTTTGTTGTGACCTCAAGCCAGGAAATAATTATTAATTACAATTTTTGTTATATCTATAATAACGCAGAGATTTCCAGGCCTGTTTCAAGAAGTTCACTAACCAGCATTAGTGGCAGCTTAGACTTTTTTTTTTATTTGTGGTGAAGTGTCTGAACCCCCTGACCAAACTGCATGTTTGGACCAAACCTAGCATTAACCCTTTAACAGGTCACCCTCTTGGTAGAGCGTTTGTCCTCATTTTTTGTTGAAACATTCCCTGAACTTAAAGCGGCTCTCTGGAGCATTTTTCTATGTATCAAAGTTTTCTAAATGTTTTAAATGATATTTCAGGTCTAAACTATGATCTATGGGTTGGGTTCCACAACATCTGTCATTCTGATGAAGACCCTCCTTCCTCCTAGAGACCCCTTTCCATTATTTCTTGCCGCCGACATTTTTCAGCCAATGAAATTCAAATTTCTGCATTCTCTCAACATGCACGCGCATCGACCAAACCTGTACCAGTAGGGGGCGCTGTCGTACAGGACGCTCCGTGCATACCACGATTGCAAGATCTCCGTCGCCGTCACGGTGTCCAGGAAGTCACGTGTCTCACGAGGGTTAGGCTAACCCAAAGTGGCTAGCTGTTATGCTAACGCTGGAGTGTTTTTAGCTCATGATTCCTGATTTTTTTCAATCTCTCCCTGCTTGAACACAGCTGATTTCTTTGAAGGAGTAAATAATCGCTCCTGTAGAAAACTATGAAGGCTGAGGAGACATTTCAACAGGTAGATTTAGCAGTTTCTAAGCAAGAACTATGGGCTATTTTATTTAATGCAGTGATTTAAAACGGACACCAGAGGGAGCCCAAAACAAGCAAAACTGCATATTATCACTTTAAAGAAAACACACAATTTTACTGAATCAGAATGTTAACCCAGTGGTGCTGTAGAATGACTCAATTCCTGCAAGTCACACATGACTAGAAGAGAAACAGTCTTGCCAAGCTTGAGCTCATTTGTTTATGGATGTTGTTTAAAACCAATCAGTACATACTGGTAGCTGTGGTTTAGTCTAAAATGTGATGGTTGTCAACTCTGGAATCTCTTAAAGACAAAAGAATAAATGCATGATTGAACTCCTGGTTGCAGAAGTACATACATCTCTATGGAGAAGGCTAGAAGACATAAGTGTTTAATTGTGGGATTGTGTAATTGACACACATCCCACAACGAGGATTTACCAGTTTCCTTTTACACCCAACTAGTTATGGATGAGTCCATTCCTTAACCTGCCTGCTAAAGTTCCGTTAAAAGTTGTTTTTTTTCCTGCAAGTGCTGGATGAAGCATTTCCAGATTGCAAAATAGAAAAGTAAAAAGTTTCTGCTGAGCTGAATATTCACACCTGTTGTCTCACCAACACTGGAAGGAATATAAAAATGTTCATACTAACAATCAAGCAGAGCTGAAAGCCCCCCTTTTTTATTAGAAAAAACGAACAAAGAACAACAATCAAAGGGTTTTTGTGCAAAGAATAAATAAGATGATCTTTTAGTTGTTTTCCAGCTGGTTTAGGAGGTGTTTTGATCATCCCAACTGTGTCTTCTGTGCTGGTCAGATCTGTTTATCTGCTGCTTTAAGATTATATCAAATACTGAACCAATGGGCTTTGCTGTGGTCTGCCATGTGCTTAAAAGCTTCTGGTCTTAGTCAAACACCTTCAAGTAGCCACTTCCTGACAGTTCTTTGCAACAAACCATTTTGGTCATTACACATTAAATATTATCTCCCTCAAGGACTCGACTCCAATGCATAAGTTAGATCTGCACTTATGTTGCTGCAAGTGTTGGTTCAGTCAGAGTCTCCCACATGTTTTATTCCTTTTATTTTTCAGCGTGCTTGACAAGTTTAAGAGGTTACAGCTAAAGTTTTTAGATTACTAGGATGAGGCAACATATAGACGCTGTACATGCAAGGAATACTGCTCCCCACAAAAAAGCAATCTGTCACAGAAATACGTGCAGAATGTTATGTTTTGCGGCTTTTAAATGCGTGTGCGTACTTCTGCGTGAGTCATTGTGGATGATCTTTATGACGGATGAAACAGGAAAGTAAAGGAGACGTTATGTAGCGATTTCACATAAAGACACGCCGTATAATTAAATACTTTTAAATAAGGTGGAACAGCAAGTCAGAGTGCACTTCTCAAGACTTGTCAACAATTATTTTTAATCTGACAGATACCATGTGGTGTGTGCTGAATCAGCAGTGTAGTGGTAGCTTTTTGTGTCAGGAAGATTTTTCCTGCTTCATTACAGTTACTTCAACCCCAGGCATTAAATACATCATCAGTAGTGCTTGTTTCTCTAACCTTTATGGCGGATATTATGGCCACAATTAATAAAAGCAAGCTGTGCTTTATTGAAAGGGCCACTGAGTGATTATTTCCGAAGGTCTTCATTCAGACCCCCTCTGAAGGCCACATGCAGAGTTAATAACACCTTCACACAAGTGGTCATCTGCCCTCTCATTATGTAAAATATCAGTTGAAGTGCTAAGTGAGAAACTGACTCATTTTTTTAAACAAAACAAAGTGAGATTTCTCTCTCTCTTTTTTTTTAGCATACATAGTGGTTATAGTCAAAAAATAGTTTCTTTTTTAAAAGTATAATAAAGTAATGCTGGGAAAAAAAGGTTTGCTCCAGTTGACAGTAGTTTACTCCTATTTGATGACCTAGTTTAAAAAACAAAAGTAGGACAAGCTTTCGAGATATGGAGGGAGTAAAATCCAACAGAAAGGCGTCAACCACACGTTTTCATGTCTGAGTTTGTTATATTGAAATGGCTCTCGAAGATCCTAGAAATTCTCGAGTGGCTGTGTTTACAGTTGTATTGCCAGACGAGTTCTATTCTTTTTCTCAGCTGAGGGTTTCTGATGTCCCAATATATAATAATTATTATTATGATCTCCCTAAGAGTGCCTTACTTTAGCAAATCCACCATGAATGCACCACTGAACAGCATCATTCCTGCATCAGACTGTAACTCCTTCCTGTGAGCATCTGTAACAGTTTCCGTATTCAGCATTATCTTTAAAAAAAACACTTAAGTTATTAGTTTTTCCCCATTTTTTTCCCATTAATATAATGATCCTGTTACAGTATCTCTGCTTTTATATCTCTCTGGTAAGAAAAGTATTTTTCCTTGGGGATTGATAAAGTATACCTGGATCTGAATTTGAAAAAAGGCAAAATAAATAAATAAATACAAATATATAAACACTTAAAGAAATGAGTACCAATTTCACAGTTTTATTGCATTGTTAGCTGCAGGCATCAGATGTCTAAATTTTTCTACTAAGATGTGCTACTGCTCCCTAATGTTAAAATAACTGCTTCCTCTAAAAAAATGAAGCAATAGGAGGCCTGTTTGTTTAAATAAATGCCACTAAAATTCAGTCAAAAGTCTATTCAAACATAATGACTTAATCACAGAGCAGAAACGTGATTAAAGTAGGGCTGGTTGGAGCAAAGGGGATATAAGGAGTCATTAGCTTTTATGACTTATTTTTAATTATTGTGATATCACCTGCTGTAACAAGTGAGTTGTTTTTAACTGTGCTGAGTTGCCATAATATTAAGAGATACCTTATGATGTAATCAAATACTGATTGACCAGATATTAGAGAATAATCTTTATCAAATAAAGATCTATTTTATATCAACATTTACTAGACAATTAACTGTCTTTTAATGGTTTTTAAAACAATTGAAACCTCCACTGGCATTCCAGGGCTTGCATCTAAAGGACCTAAATTCACCAGTGGATTACAATCATGTTGCAAGCACAACACAGGGTTTAACATCGGCCTAATTCACAGAGCACTAGCAACCAAACAGCGGCAGTGCAGACTGGTATTATGCATGCAAAATGGATCCATAAGCTTAAGTGTAATTTTTGACTTTGGCAGTTACTTTGTTTTTTTATCTGTTAAGACCTTCAGATCACTATGAAAATTTTTTTACTTTCTTTTCATCACTTCTTTCCCTGTTGTGTCCATTTTCAGTTTGTGCAGCGTAATCAGATGTGCAAATTGCTCCAACCGGCTGCATCTCATGAGCGTGAATGCACCAGCTAATAATTAATGCTGTTGTCTTTGTGAATCTGATGCTGAGAAGGAGCAGACTGTGAGAGGAACAAAAGAGCAACTTGCACTTATGTTGCACAGTGACACTGAATTCATCTATTTGTGTGAAGTAATGGTAGCTTTGTAAATCCCAGAGCACTTTTCCTGCTGAGAGACCAAGAATTAGAGCTGTTATAGAAAAACAGCACTTGATCATATCAGTGTTAATTAAAATAAAGTTTCAAAGAAAACTGACCACATAGTTATAGAAATAGTGTATCACCAACATTTCAGCTGTTTTAATGATGATGTTACTTTGATTTAACGTGTGTAAAATTAAATACTTTCAAACATAACTTATCCTAACTTTAACTTTATTATCAATGCACTGATCTTACATAATATTACATATATCTAAACTTTTTAATCAAATCATCTCCCCTAAAGCGTAAAAAAAGCTATTGATTCATAAAACAGAGCTTATAGTCAATAAATCAAATAATTTCAGCCAGAATGTTCCTGTCCAGGCTTAAAACACTCTGAACTTTTGTGCAATGTAAAATGAGAATGATATAAAAGTACATAGGTCACGGGCGTCACAGTTTCTTTGATCTGATTGACAGCAGATCTGTTTAAAAAGCATCTAGTGCCACTTTTTGCCCGTGGTGGCTGCTCACCACTAATGGAAAATTAAAATAAACAAACATTTCATTTGCATTTCTCTTGCTATTTCAGGGTATCCATGTCATCAGATTAGCATTTAAATCAAAACCATGAATAAAATACTGACAAATGATGAAAAACACACAAAGAATGGAGTGCAGGTGAAAACTAGGCTCTGTATTAAAGCTGCGGCTTCAAAATCTTTGTAAAACATTTCTTGGTAAGTCAGATTTGACTGCACATATAGGTTACAATCAAACAATAAGAATATTTAAAGCCTTTTTATACTAATATATACAGCTTCACCTTTCAATGGCTGCAGAGCTTAGCTTACCCCTCGTTCCCAGTGGTCTGTGTTTGTTCAAGCCAAGGCAATTGTAGTTGATAGGCCACAGTAGCAATTTTCATTGCTACAGAATGAGGAAACTGACTCCTTTGCTGGAAAAAAGGCCTGTAATTGCCTGGAGTGAGATTTGTGTATCTTGACATGGCAGATTGGCAAGACTGCACCAAAGCTCCACAGATTAGTACATTACCACAGATTCTGCTCCTGAGGGGGGAGGCAAAAAGACACAGAAACAAAGTGAGGGATGCAGACGGAGAAAGGCATTTAAGGACTCAGCATAAGGAAGTGGCAGAGGAAGGGAGAAGGGCTCTATGTGCAGAGAACGAGCACAATAAAGAGGGATTATAAATCAGAGGCATGTGATTGTGATACACATAGAAGGAAAAATATAGTAATCAAGAAGGAGATAAAACATTCAAAGTGTTGCCTGGAGTTGAATGCAAAAGAACTTTTCTTTTTGATGAAAATGAGGTTTCTTCATCTAAGGAAAACATTTATTTTCTCAGACCTGCCTGCCTGCTTTCCTGACAGACATGTTTTGCCTCTTTGTGCCTGGCTCAGCTTCATCACTTGCATCCTGAATTTAATAAGCTGTAGCATATCGTCACATCACCCAACTGTCACGAGGAAGAGAAGTCAGGAGGCTTGAGCCAGTAAATTTCAGTAGCTCTTCTGTTTTTTACTTATTTTGTTTTACAACAGCAGTGATAATATATATATAGACACTTTTCCGAAGAATATTTAGTTTAAAGATGACAAGCCTATAATTTTGTGCGATCCTAAAGAAAGAGGAAGAATATAGAATAAAAGGTTGGGTCGATTTGAACAAGGCTCATCTGGCTCCCCAGGTGGAGTAGAAGGAGATCTGCTCCAGATCAATATTGCTGGTCGATGCCAGTGAGAGACTGCAGTGATGAAAAAACTCCCTTTCTTGGCCTGCAGAAGGAAGTGGATGAATTGCAGCAGAAAATAGATTAAAGGTAGATACCTATACCCCAGCTGCAGCATGTGAAATGCATCCTTTGCATGTTGCTTTGTTTGGACATGGTTCAGCTTTAAAGTCGTGGATTATGGCCTCTTCTCTGGCACAAACCCCTAGAACGCCGCCAAGTATTTTAACATCGTATTGTAAATGGTTTGAAATCTCACTTTTTCTTCCAGTAGTGAATGCTTAATGAGGAAGTTTTTTTTATTTTTAAATTGTATGCTTGTAAAGCAGTGCTGAAAAGAGATCAGTTAAAGCAGGATTTATGAGTCTTAAAGGTGCATACATGATTTAGGGAGATGAATGCAGCTGTAACAGAATTTGTTTTTCTAATAAAAATGGACTCGAGGTCAGTTTGTACTTTTACAGAGTTGTTCTTTACAGATTTAGTCACCTTGTACCAATACGTTGGCGGTAACAAACAGAAGTCTTCTGTCACATGTCTCATCATACCCACCTCCACCTTGTGTTGCTTCACACTCACCTTGGCAGCAGCCGCCCCAACGCACTGGAGGAGACTTTTGAAATGTCAGGCTTATCACTGTGTCATGGAATGCTTTTCAACAAGAGGTCTAAAGTTATCTATACTGTTTTAAAGCAAGACTGTTGACCATGAATTGAAGCACAGCTTGATCTTGTGTAGGATCAAAGCTGAGTGCAATCGGTAATCATTTTTGAAATATTATGAAACATAACAGGAATGGCGTTAAATTATTCAGAGGGTTTTATTTTTTCCAAACATGAAAAAAATACAAGATTTTCACCATGACATGTAGGGAATGTCAACTGCTGTCTTCCTCAGAAGTGTCACCAGGTTCTTGTGTGATGTTTCTTCATCTGTTGGGACACCAGGAGAATATTACAATCAGTAAAACAAATGCAAATGCTGGATCAAGATCAGGAAACAATTCCAGGGGGCAGTCAACTTTGAGAAGTGGGCCTAACGGGTCTCACACACTGGGGATTCCCACCTCTGGAGAACATCCTACAGTGGTTAGCTTGACCAACCTGGAAGACCTGACAGGTCGGTTGGGATGGTGACACTACATAGGAAAAACAAACTATCATAACATGTCGAGATAAAAATGTAGTGTCCTCTCAAAATGAAAAAACCTGACAATAATTGTTTGAAAATGAAGACAAATAGAACTTATTAAATTGTGTTTGACATGGCAACTGCTAACCTGAGGGTATGACTTGGTAAACGTGACCAGCACAGATAAAAATGAACCAAATTAACGATGATGGATTAGTTATTGTGAAAAACACCCTCCCTAAACCTAAAGCTTTGGATCAGTACTTGATCAAACAATCATTCTGTTTCATATCAGCTCAACATGCCACTGTAGGGGTCAGCCTCTGTGGGACAGCTGTTCTGGGAGACAATATGGCAAATTAGCTACTTCCTCTGGGTGGATTCAACCAGAGACTAAAGTAACACACACACCCAGGTTTCCACTGGTTTATTCGGCCAACAGGACCTTACATGAGTGTCCATGGCAGTTGACATGTTGACCTTTGTTACTAGAACCACAGTTACTTTCCTAACCGGTCTAATTAGTTTACAGTAAAATCAAATAAACCAATTCCACATCTCATAGCTTGTTCCAAAATAAAAATACACTTAAACAAAATGTACATTTAGAAAACCAAAACCTGCTTTAGAAGTAAAATAATGGAGAATATGATAATGTCATTGCTAGCTTTTGTACCAATAAATAATATTTACCATAAAATGAAGTCATCCCAATCTGTCTTTTGCTTGGAGACACTTGGAGAACCAAAGTCCATCCTAAATCTAATTTCTTCAACCACTTATTTCCTGTCTCTAAACCCAGTGTCCCTCCAGGACCAGAGTACCTAAATCGGGACAGAGATTCTAATCAGTCCAGCATCCTACTGTTATCAGAGTCGGATAGAGAGAGCAAAAGAGTGTGTGGGAAAATACTGAAAAAGTTCTATACTGTTGTTGTGAAACTAACTGTTTTAAGCATCGATTTGTGTGTGGTTGATTTAGCTTATGCAACTGTGATTTTTTGAATATAAAACAGTGAGTAGATGTTGTCGTTTAAAAAAAAATTTGCCCAAATTTCTAACATTTTTCATACTAACTTGCAAAAAAACAACTGCAAATCTGGAAATCAATTAAATATTTTAGACTAGTCTTGACTGGATATCATCATGACCAACTGATAGTTGCAAATTTTTCTCTTCTGCCAATCTCAGTGTGGTGATACTTAAAGGATAAAAGTTTTGTTAAATAATTCAGCAAATGTCCTAAGTAAGTTCTTCTCTTATTTATTCATTCAGGGCAGAGAAAACACAAAGGGTTGTGCCTTTTTAGCGAGACATGGCTAGAAAATGGCAAGGCTCCTTGTGGAAAATTGAATAGTCCATTTCCAACTGAGTGTGCCCTGGAAAATCTATGGGGGTCAGTGGCAATTTGTCTCAGGAGGTCTACACTGAAAGTCATTACGCTCCAGACCAACATGTCCCAAGGGACAGAACTATTCTTTAGAGGGAAACTTGTATTTCCTTTTGATATACAAAATACACCCCCTACCCCCCTCTCCAGTTTGTGCTTTCTCTTGCAAATAGGTAAGATGAATAATTTCTTTTTGCCTCATTCGAAGAAGCAACATATGAATCGTGAGTTTTATAGGAGCATGGTAATGAGCACAATACCACCTTTTTCCACTATGAGAGTGAAGTAGCTTCTTATTGCAGCAAGATTTCTTTCTGAGTACCTCATCTTTGTAGAACAAATTGCTAATCTCTCTTGTTTAATTATACGCAAAGTGCCATATCTACTCCTCTCCACCATGGTTCAGATTACAAGTGTCATGAATTTTAATGGGAAAACCGTGCTGCTATCAATCATTATAGTTTGCTCATGTTCCAGCTGGTGGAAAGTGACTTTTAAGCAAATGTTTTCTGACAGATAAACCCAAGATGACTTTCTTTGCTTCTAGTTTGTATTCATGTTGTTATTGTTGCCATTGAAGATCCTGGCAATGGTTTCTTGTTAGAAAGACGTTTATGGAAAAATTGACAAACTGGTAATTAATTAGTTTGTTTCAAAATAAATTCATGTTTTAATAACTTTTTTTTCAAAGGAGTAAATATATTCTTGGTATAAAATTGAATATTTATGCTGTAAAAAAATAAGAAAACAGACTTTTTTCATCCTTGTTAGTGTTTGAAACACACCCTGGCTTTGGGTAATGACATTATGAAGTGTAAATATACAGTATTGCTCTCAGGTGGCCCTGCTGAGGCTATAATTCCCTGTCTCATAGCTTTGCTGAAGGTCATCGGGGAGCTGTCAAAATGTCAACGTTCCCATGAAGGTGCTACTACGGCAGAGCTACCAGGAATTAAAGTGGCTGCCTGAATGAAACCAACCCGGATCATTAACTTTCATTTTTGTTCACAGCTAGTAGACATTCATCTTTAGCCTTTAACATGGCGTGCTTGTGGGAGTGGGCCACATATTCATGAGTCAGAACCTGGATAGCAACACAGCTGGCCTTTAAATTCACCCTGACAAGCAAAACAGCATTTATGTATGACATCATGCTCTACCACTGAGATTAGCCAGGGACAAGCAGAGCTAATGATTCAAATGACATTATTCCACCAAACAGTCAGTCTCTGATGGACAGATTTTTGTGTAACAAATGCTTAATTTGATGTGAGTGCAGCAGATCGTACACTGATGTTTATCGTAGTTGTTCTGTTTTGTTAGACATCTTTATCGCTTGGCTTTTTGGCATTGGTAGGAAGTGAAGCTGCAGTCAGAGTAGACTGGTTTGTTTTTCCTGTCTTATTGAAGCTATATGGACACAATTTTGAAAAAAAAACTGTTAGAAAAAGGACAGTGGTTTAAATTACGCACATACACACATTTGCTAGTGACACTACATTTTTTGCTGTTCCCCTCAAACCCTAAACTTCAAAACAACCCTAGTGACGTTATCTCAAAAATTCTGACCAAGTTTTGTGACGGTGTTTGTGATTTTCAGTGTTGATCTCATAAAGAAACCCTGCTAATAACATTTAACCATACAGAAGATAGATTAGCTGTTAAGGTTTAATTTAGAGGCTGTGCCAGTGTCTAGAATAGGCCTGTAGCTAAGAGCTGAAGATGCCTTGCACATCATTAAGTGTGAAATATAACAACACACCCCTGAGCTGCCTACTGTTCCCCTGGAGGGACGGCAGCTAGATGGAGCTTTGCACAATTACGGCTGTGAGAACCACACACCTTTCCTGCTCGCATTGCTTCATTTTAAAGCTGCTCTAATGGGGGGGGGGGGGGGGGGGGGGGGGGGGGGCACATAACAAGGGTACAAAGTCCTTTAAAAGACTCCGTTTCAAAAGACGTCATTTCTGGAGTGTCGGAGTAGAAAGTTTACTATTGTAACCGACATGACTGTACACACACCTCTCCTACGTGTTTGTCTGCGTGACCTATAGCGTTTTTCAGTGCCTCGGGTCTATTTTTGTGTGAGTGTGTGTTGGGATGTGGGGGTTTATGAAACATGGGTGACCTACAATTCACCACTACATCTGAGAACATCGGTGCATAAACACAGACGGTGTACTGCTGCTCTGCTAGCACGCTGTTAACGCTTTGCCTCAAGTCTAGCTGATGCGTAAACCTCTTTTTAAACAGGTATAGCAACACTTGAACCCAAAGTGTCACATGATTCATGTTAATATTGAAACCACTTCCTGGAACGTGGGGTAAAGAAAACATTATATGAAGATGCATCTCTAGAAATCTGGAAAGTGAAGTGCTCTCTATAAAAAGCAGCATGTTTTGCACCTCTGAGTCATCTTTTCTTGATATACTTTGGTTCATGTGAGAGGCGTGACTAGATTGCTCTAAAACTCCACGCTTATTATAGAAGGTAGTGTGTTTGGCTGGAAATGTTGGCAAGGCGCTGTCGTATTCGTTTGATCAGATTTAAATATAATCAAATTCTACCTCAGTGAGTCATTTCATTACACATTTGGAATAGCGGAGTCATTTGCAGACACGAGCAACAAAGCTGCCTGCAACGGAGCTGAGGACCAAATTGTATTTCTTAGGCAGTTTTAACATTTTATATCCTAATTCATGTAATGCAATTTTACACATATTATTCTCACTAAAGCAGCTCTAAATAAAGGATAAACATTAAGAAAAAAAGTGTTTGTTGTCAGTGGTATTTGACAACCTTTACAGTATCCCTCCCACTGCAGAAGCCTAGAGACAGAGATGAGTTTAAAAAAAAAAAGAAAAGTCTCCTAACACTGTGGTTTTTTAGACTGCTGACAAGCTGTTCTCTGGCTATTAAATCCATTCCTCACTGTCAGTAGAGGCAAAGTAGCTTAGACCTGACTGAAGAGATGCTGGAGCTCCTGCTGCTGTGGGACCTACATATATACAGTACACTGTGGGCCACGGGGTCCATACTGTGCATCATGCCACGACTAATCCACCACTAGAAATGCTGTGGAGTTGAATATGCTGGGAACTAAAAGACAGAATGCACTCAGTGGCTTTTATTGATCAAGTACTTTAGGGTTTTATAAGGGACTTTTTATGGTAATTCAGATCAGTTTATTTCCTTTTTGACAACCAAAGTAACTTTAGAAACATTCACAATTAAATCAATATTGCATACAGTATATCAGATTGGTCAGATTTATTAAGGTGGATTCAGTGTGACTGTAAAATTTGTTAAGTTCTCAGGCTTAATTTCTTAAAGTCAACACATTGATTTATTCTATTTTTAAAGGATGCATGGAGTTGCAGGTAGCAGACATAGAACAATACTCTTTCAATAGGAACAGACAGTAAAGAGAGCAGATTCTTACATCATAAACGTCTCCTATAGTCACCTAAGCCTCTGGCATCATACCAATTTTATTTCTGGACAAAACAATGAAAATTATATTTCTTGCTTTACACTGACACTATGGAAAGCAAAAGATAAACTAAGTTTATCTATGAGGTTGGTGCAGAAGTGACTTCAGTGACTTTTGAGATGTAAAAGAAAGGTAATGAAGGGGTCGAATTTCTTGTTTTTTGATTTTTGTTGAAAACCAAATGTTCTGCATGGTGGTTTGTTTAGAGTTTAAAACTCCTATGTGGGCTATTTCTCTATGTATCAAAGTTTTATAAATGTTTTAAATGATAGTTCAGTTCTAAACTATGATATATGGATAGAGCTCCTCAACATTTGTTATTCTTCTGAAGACCCTCCTTCCTCCCAAAAACCCCTTTGAATTTACGATGTTAAAGGTTCAAGTTTGGGCTCTTGGTTGACTTCAAAGAAAACTGGTAGATTCAAGAAAAGGTATAGATGAAGACTCAAAGTAAATAAAAAATATTTTAATACCACATTTTTGCTATAATTGCTGCAAAAACCACAACAATAATTGTTGATGTCACATTGTTCTTTACTTTGTTTATCACTAGTTTATTTTGACCAAAAATAGTCGGAGTCACAATTTTCTAACACTGCATAGGATTACTCCAACTGTGGGTCAGCACCTGAAAGGTTTGGGAAGCAGTGATTTAGATCATCCTGTGTAGGAGTGAATGGTAATGTTGGTTTGGGAATGTTGCATTAGAAATGACGTAACATCAACATGGCGTAACACAAGTCCTATATACTGCATTAAAATGTAGCTTTATTTTAAACACATCTAACCAATAGTTCAGCCTATCAACAGTCACTTGCGCCACCTTTCTGCCTAAGGCTTTGTGCAGTCTTTCATAAATATTGTTTAATTTCTCACAATTACAAGAAACTGCTCATCAGAATAACATAAACCAAGCACCTTATTCTCCTTAAAGCTTAGAGATAAATATGAGCACTCACAAGCAAAGGCTGATAAATAAATACATTCTTTGTATACCATCTTTTCAGCCTGCACCCGTATTAACACCCACACAAGTACTATGTGGTCAGAGACTGATATAATGACAAGTGAGCTGACACAGGGTTTCCTTAGTATGAAAATGATTGTTATGAACTTTATCTTGAGTCTTATTTGAGAAACAAATGGCCCTGTCATCAAGAACACACCATCTATAATTCTTTGTCCTTTTTTTCCATAAACAGTTATTCTGCCTTTGCCGGCCTTGGTGCCATAAGATAAATAAGGGGAATTAATTTGTGTCAGGATGACAGGAAAGCGCTGCTCTGTTTGGCAGGAAAAACAGAGCACGGAGTGTTATTAATGACTCGACACGAGGACTGCAAGGACCATAGTCGTTCAAAAGGAGGTCAGGAAAGAGGGAGGCGAGACACGGGGACAGGGAGGACAGAAACCGGGTGCTAATACAAGAATAAAGGGAATATTCTGTGAAGTGGCAGATGAACAGAGGAAACTAGTAGAACACCCACCACTCCTCAGTGCACCCAGCTTGTCCTAGTTTTTAGTGTCAGCAGCTATGTACCAACCCTTGTGGTTTAATGGTGTAATGTAAATAATAGGTTTCTTACTCCTGACTGGTTGGTCAGGCGTTTGTTGTATGGAGGTAGCAGGCAGGTCCTGGGAATTGTGGCTCGACCACCTAGAGAGCAGATCTGCTTAGTTTTTTCTTTTTCTTTAATAGCTTGTGAATTATATTTCTGATCATTTAAATCAGGCAAATATATTCCTTATTTCTTGTGAATATAGGTAATTTGTAGCTTTTTGTCCTCTATTAAAACTTTTGTTTGTCAGATAGAAGTACATCTTTGAATCAATACCCCATGCCACAACATTATTAGTCTAGGATTACATGACATGCCTGTTCCGGGATGAAACCCTTGAAATACACAAAATGTAACAAGAACATGACAATAGGAGAAGAAAAAAGAAAAACTATTTCCAAGCAGAGGCAAATTAAAGTAGCATAATGACTATTATTTTACAAGTTTGAAACTAAACACCCAAACTCATATAGACTCATTACATACTGTGAAATATTTCAAGCCTTTATTTCTTGAAATTTTGATTATGGCTCACAGATGACTAAAACATCAAAATATTGCTCCAGAAAAATCAAATATTACATGAAATCTATAAAAAAGAGGATATTTTAAATAGAAATGTGAGGCGTCTAATAAACATGTTCATTTCTATGTCGCAGTGCTTGGTTGGGCCCTCTTTTGCATGAATTACTGCACCATACTGCACGTGCATTGCATGGACGTGACATGGAGGCCTGTGGCACCGCTGAGGTGTAATGGAAGCCCAGGTTGCTCTGATAGCTGCCTTCAGGTCATCTTCATTGTTGGCTCTGGTGTCTCTCATCTTACTCTTCTCTTTTGCAATTAAAGGTGCAATAGGATATTTGCAAACAAGCTAGGTATAGCTATTTTACACAAATATATTTCCAGAGCTCTCACCCAGTGCAAAACACCAGAAACACTGTGCTAGTGTTCACCCTGGTTTTTCCTCTTTCTACAGTATGTCCAAATGTTTTATGTTTTTTGTTAGCTGAAAAGGTGGGGTTTTTTTTGGAGGGATTTTTTTTCTAAAATTTAAGCAGTAACAGCTGGCTGTTTCTGTCCTTCTCTGACTTCCTGTATGTTCTGCTGAAAATTGCTCCAGCACACATTAATGGAGGATTCAAGGAAGTGTGGAAGTGCGGCCCTTCAGCAAGACAGACAGCCGGTTTGTCCAATAGTTGCTTTTGGTCCAAAACCTATGATTGGCTGAGGTTTTTAGAGAACTGCGGGACAACCACTTTATTAATTTCTTTCGTGTTTTTTTTTATCGCCACAATATATTTATAGCTATACTTTGTTAGAATGTTTTAAGCTACATTGTAAACCAAATTCCCTATAATACCTTTTAATCCTATTTTTTTTCCATTTTCTATAAATAACCTTTTAGTTGCAACTCTTTATGCTTTGGATTCTGTTTTATAACCATACCAAGACTTTGGTGATAGTTGTACATTGTGTGAATAATGAAATAATAGGTGTGCGATGCTTTGCCTGATAAAAGAGGCAGTATAGTTTCTCATGTTCTTACCTACAGCTTGAGGTTATTTTCTTGTTGCAAATGAAGCTTCTGCACCTTTTCAAATCAAATACACATAGCAGATAAAGCTGCAAAAAATATATATATTATTTAATAATATAACAATAAGAAAGTGAAATTATAAAGACAGTCTGTAACAGTCTATTGATGCATTTTGTAAGGATGACATAATTACACTGTTTTAAAATGGTAATTCATACCAGAATGTCCAAGCATGTTCTCATCAAGCTATTCACAGTCCTTTCATTCTAATAAACTTATTCATTTTCATGAATAAATGAGTGTTTTATGACTAAAATGTGTGCTGTATTCAAAACGCACTCAATTAACAGAACCCAAAAAAGTTGTTTTCTCTGATTTACTCAACGATTTTATCCCAAACAAAGAGCTCTTTTTCCCACGTATCTAAAAGTAGAAACAGCCATTGTGTGCAAATGTGCACAAATGGCTCTAGAGTACAATAATGTCGTACCATGAACATATGCTGTGTTAAAAACAATTATCAGCAATGGTGAGCCTTTTGCATCAACTATTTGCTGGAGTGCTAACTAGTGCAGCAAATTATAAAAAAGTGAAATATTGCTTATATGAAAATTTTATTTAAACATTTGCGTAATCAATTTTACAAAACGTGCATTGAACATTTTCAAAGCTAACACTGCAGTTCTACTGGTTGGTCAGATTCCATATTTACTGTAAAAACTAATGAAAGATGCTGAATGTAGTAACAACTGAAGCACATGTAAGCCAATAAATCCTGCTTTTGCTGAAACCTCACACACCCTGCAGCCACTCAGATGTAATCGCTGACCCGGGCCATGGAGTGAATGTGAGTTCAAGTCTGCAAAAATCTGCGAGGAACCAGATGATGCAAAATATCTAATCTTCCCATGATCCTCATGCTTAGGAAAAAAAAGTTCAAAAATTCAGCAATAAATGCAGCATTTTAAATGATTCCTAGGAGAAACCTACAACAATCTCCTTGTAGATGTGATTTAATAATATAGAAAAAAGGTGGCATTTTTTAAACTCAGAATAGCCAGCAAGGAATGATCTATTTTCTTCTCTCTTTAAACACTAACAGCACTCTTAAGTGCAAAGTTTAAATTATTTGATGCAAAAATTTGTTCACGCTCACATCGAGTGCCGAACGTGCAGAAAACCACTGCTAATTATGTATGGCAGTGTGTGATACGCTTTTTACAGTATAAAGGTCAAGCACACACTTCACATTGGGTGTTTATGACTGCATTTCCACAACATCTTCATTCATTACATCCATATATCATAGAGAATAAAGAGTAGTCCACAAAAACAGGGCTGTTCTCATTAACATCTGGCTCACAGGTGAGTAATTCCCGACAAACAAAGTAGTAAACATCCAGGGGTAGTTTACTTCCGTATAGCTTTTATCTGAAGTGGCAAATCTTTGAGTGAGAAGGGACAGGCTGCATGAATGCATGCAAAATGATCTGACAACACACCCGGTCTATATACCCGGGATTGCCGGGGTCTTGACAAACATGTGATTATTTCTCAGTAATTAGCTTGTTGGCATCCCTGTGGTAAAAACAAGGGTGGTAATTATGAGGAAGAGGTCTTGGGACGGCTGTCTGCGTCTCTTCGAAAAACACAACTCACTAGGGGATATGACAATGAGATGAGAACAGGAGGGCAGGGGAGGAGGAGTGGCATTTGTTGACTGTGTCTATGCTGTCATAGAACACATAACAGCATTTTAACTGCCATCCAAAGAGACCGAATATGGAATATGGATGCAGTGATGTGGAACTGAGTGTGTAGCAGAAGGCGCCTTGTAGAAGAAATATCTTGGCCGAAGGATGAAGTGTAATTGACGAATTTAACCTGCTTTAAAAATGTGTTAAAATTCACATTAGAGGAGTGCTGTTTCTCTGAAAACTTTATATTTGTTGTTGGACACAGTTCACAGTGAACTCAGCTCATTGGAGGATGTGTGGAGGTGCTGTCAAAGTCAGAGGGGCAGAGGGTCACTGGGGGCAGATGAAGATCCATCACAGGCTTGACGAGTGCTGGTTGGGCCAGTACTCAACCTCTGGACCCAGAAGGCCCCGTTTGCAGCAGTTGCTTGGCAACCGCTTGCTGTAATTAGTCCTGAGATGTAGCCTCCAGTCAAATACCCTCACTTCTAGGTCAGACCACAGAAGGAGCAGAGCCACACCTACACAAGCTCTGGCTGCTGAAGTGAATTTATAAAGAACACTAAGCCCATTCAAATTGTCCACATATTATTATAAAAAAGAAATGTGTTTCTTTAAGGGCTAAAACAAAAAAAAAAACTTGACCTGTTATGGCTCCTTAGTGTGTACTGACACAAATATAGAGACAAATTTGTTTTGTAGTTTTTCTTTTTATGATGTCAAAGAATTACAGCTCTTTTTAAAGCACTGTGAAAAGTAACTGTTAAAATGAAATATGTCACTAACCATTAATTGTGACAAATGACGTGCCGAGGAAGCTAAAGGCCACTTTTGGCGAACAGGAAGAGAACGTCCCAGTGCAGCAGAGACTGTGAAGGCAAATGGGGACCTAAATAAAGACAAATAGCTATTTTCAAACTGTGGTGAGATTGCATTTGCTGATATAGGAGGAGAGTAACAGTTCAGTCTCCAGAGAGAATAAATTAATCATGTTGTATTTACATGGGGCTGATGGAACTTGGTAGCACAGGACATAGGAACTGGTTAAAGAAATTGATCGAAGTGAAACAATAGAGACCAGCTGCAGTGTTTGACTGCCATGTGGTTTATGAATCATATCTAAAATGTACTGTTTTCTAAAGGAACCAGAAATATTAAATGAACAAAAAGTGGTATGTACTGATGCATTTTAAAGGTCCCATATTATGCTAAATTAATGTTCCAAAAGTCTTTTACCATCATATCAGTCCCAAAGATGGTTCATGAGACCCGAAAGTGGTGAAGGTTCTCAGTCATCCAGGTCATGGTAACTAAAAAAGGGTTTAAATGAAGGTAAGAAGTCAAGTAGCCTTCATTTAAACCCTTTTTATATTTTCACTTTTTTCACTTCCTCATTCTCATTTTTGGGAAATGTGTTTTGAGCTAATGCTAAAACGAGTGGTTTCAAAATCACTCCCCTGCTGATGTCAAGTAGGAAAAAGACCACTCCTCTCTAGAGGACAGAGCCAATCATGAGCACCTTTGGCTACCTGAGCCCACCCCCGCCCTTTATAAACCACGGGAGTGCACATCCTCGCAAACATTAGCAAACAGTCATGATGAAGCTATGAGCAAAGTATGGCAGTTGCTTCATAGATAGTTGCATCAATGAGCACAAAAGTCTTTTTTTACCCTCTTCATCTGAGCCCCTGAAGACCTACCAGTGTCTCACAAAGAAGAGGGATGGATGGAGCTTAGAGAAGCTCGGCTCCACAACTGCCTTTCCACAATTGGAAAGGAAAGTTTTGCTTTAGGAGGTTGGATGAGGGGGTGGAAGAACAACAGCTGCACTTAAAGTAAGGGCTAATTCGACCAATGCATAACCTTTGTATGTCATGAAGATGTAAAAGAAATGATTCAGAGTGGATATAAAGTGCATAATGTGAGACATTTTAAGAATCTTGTCTTCAAAACACATTTTCCTGCCCCTTTCATCAAAGCCACCAAGTTGTTTTTTCCACTCCATTCCTAGAAAGATCAACAGTCATTGATGTGGGCTTGTTGTAATCTATGAACTTTGACCCATATTAGTGATATATGAAATGTCAGCAAAGGGTAAGGAGGTTGATCCTGGTTCAGTAAATTCCAACCAACTGACCATTGTCAAACCAATATCAAAGATTTCATAAGTCATCTGGTGCAACAGATTATTGCCATTATCACTTTTTTTAATAATTGAGTTTTATATTACTATAAGTGTTGCTGCTTGTGCAGTAGCTACATTAAACTGTCCTGTAGCCTCTTGGCTCAGTGGCGTTCTATTGAAATCACAAGAAACAGTCTATTTTTGCCTGTTTAAAGAAACATTAAACAGATTGCCCACAATGTCAGTGAGTATCTGGCTCTCTGTGACATGAACACTGTGACCCACATCTCTTCGGAAGTGTTGCTGTATCCCACTGGGGAGTTTTGACATTTTCCGATGTGTTCTTTTTTACTTTGGTTTTTGCTTGAAGCCATGCTCTTGACAGTTCTGCCTTCTCATTATTTTAGAGCTTTGCAGGACTCGAGTCGCGTCGCTCTGTTTTTTCTCTTTTCTGTTCAAAGGTCCACTTTCCAACCTCCCACATCTGCTGACGTCCTCGCGAATTGCCTGTCCACTGGCAAATTGTGACAATGAGAACTCCATATGGAATAGATTTATGAGGGCCAAATCTTAATAAAGGGTGACCCTGTGAGCCACATCTACCATTAAGTGCCATGTCTCTATAATTTACAGCCGGGACTCTCTGGGCATGCTCTCCGTACTCTGAAAGTCACTGTTTCAAATTTTCATTTCTGCACAGGGTGTGTTTGGTTTGATCGATTGCCCATTAAAAATGTAAGGGTCAGAGATGGCTTTAATTCATTTTGGTGACAAAGCTTATGGATGTATAGCCTGGAATGTTGATAGATTTGAAAGGGAAATCAGTATGCTAATTTTAAAGTTCTCAACATGACGAATAAAGAGCACAAAAGCCATATGTTTATAATTTAGTAAAATCTACAACATTTAATTTGATCCAATCAAACATGAAACAAATTTTTTCTTGACTTCTATGCTTTTATGAATTTGGACACATAACACATAAAGAAGAAAGAAAAACAACACTCAGCCATAGCTGAATGAGGAAGCATGTTCTGTAATTCAGACAGTGTGTTGCTCCGTGACGTCCCTGTGGTCGACTCTTCTCTGGTGACTTGATTGTGATGACAGAGCCACCAGTGTGTCTCCATCTTATGTTGATCCCCAGAGGAGCTTCAGCTAATGAGCTACATACAATATCTTTTGTGAAGTCTGTGTTTTGACATTGACTTGGGATTTCTCCCGCCTGCACATCATGTATCCAAAGGCTACACTGTAAACAGAAATATAAATTGCTGCCATGTAATGTAAAAATTCGAACTTTGAAGTAATATTATCAAGAATCAGCTTGCAAGTATGCATAATGATGGGATGGCGATGGAAATAGCTGTCTTTGTGTGATTTGATCATTTTTTCTCAATGTCAAGTTCAAATTTTAAAATGCAATATCAGAAATGTTTAGAGTTTGTTTCTGCATGCTAGATTCCATAATTGAGCTATAGCTACTAAAACATTTGGATAGGTAAGGTAAAAAAAAGAAGCGAATAGCTTTGCTAATCATAAGAATAATGTTTTGTCAGCTTTCAAAGGTTAAAGTTTGATTTATAGACCCATCAGTCCCATTAAAGGGTATAGGCTGATAGTGTTTGTCATATCAAAACTGAAGAGCATTTCGCCATCCTGTCTGGCTTCAGTGAGAGTTTGGTTTTTCCAACTGGCACCAGTCAGTTGACCTGCTAGGCTACAAACAAGTCTGTGGCAGACGGTGACTAAAAACATGGCTCCGTTCTCTGCCAAGCATTTTTTTTAGTGTCTGTCGTTTCTAAAAACACCATCTGAGGCTTTACAGAAACACAGTAAACATACCGCCATATTGTGGTGTGAAACATTAGTGAAACTTGGATTGAAATTTTATGGCAGTCAAGCATGTCTAAAATAAATATGTGGTGTTTATTAAGTCACATCTAAATCCTGTTATCAGGTACACATCTTTAACTCTGTTTTTGATTCTTTCCTCTTTGATTGAAGCTGGTTGTATCTGTGCTGCACCATTACCCTTTCTCTAATGATATCATTGAATTTAGTTCTAGATAAGGAGCTCTGCTTTCTGAATTGCTTGGTAACTGTGGAGTCACACAAGGAAAGAAAGTACTGTCCCTCTGCTAGCTCAGCCAATAAATGGAGAAGAACATTGTAGTCAAGCTTTTAGCCAGCATCATGGGGAGTCCCATAGCCTGTGACATTTATAAAAGGACAAATAGAACAGTCAAGGAGATGAGAGCTTTTACTCCACAGAGACAGTCTGACTGCTTTGTGTTATCCTTAGTTAACTATATGAACACACAATTCAATTAAGTATGAAACAGTTGGTCATTTATGATGAATGTATTTATGTTTTTGCTGTTTTCAAATACATTTCTTTATTTTTTTATTTCGTCCATAGGTAATTGTCATGAGAATGATGATTACACACACACACACACACACACACACACACACACACACACACACACACACACACACACACACACACACACACACACACACACACACACACACACACACAACTAAACCTAAATGTGATTGCTAGCACATAGATCAAAATCAATCAATCAATCAATCAATCAATCAATCAATCAATCAATCAATCAATCAATCAATCAATCAATCAATCAATCAATCAATCAATCAATCAATCAATCAATCAATCAATCAATCAAATCTTTATTTATAGTGCTTTTCATAAAAAATTTCTACCCAGAGTTCTTTACAGATTAAAATTACCCCACATAAACCAAATTCACATCCCTTTCCCACAAAAGCACAAAAATAAATTGTAAACAACCAATGCTACCAAAAATGTTGTTTAATACAACCTAAATCCATAATAAACACCATACAACAAGCAGAAAAAAAACATTAAAAAGTGAAAATAACAAACCAATCAAATGCAGTTGAAAAGCAAGAAAATTAAATGTATTTATATTTATTTTAAAAGCTTTATAGTTTTACAGCAAACTGATGGGTGTTTAGGCTGTAAAAAGGTAAAACTCATAATTTCACAGTGTTTACTTAGATGAACCAGAACACAAACCAAAATAATATCCGCTGATCCACACATTTATTTTTTTTCTTACTTTCCATTTTATTCTTTTTGTCACAACCTGGCATCTAAATCACGCTCATATACCACTAAGCATGTAATCTGATATTGCATTGTGCCATAATAGTGGCCAGTAATGCAGCCTACTAACCACTAAGTGGTCAGGGGCATGGTTATATTTTACCTAATCATTAATAGTAAATGAGTTATTAATATTAGATTTCAGGGGGAAGTCTTTTTTATTTATTTATTAAAAACATGAGTCGAAATCAGATCCATAAGTTTTGTGTTTGAGCATCTTAGTGTAATAAAAACATGTTGCTGTGTGTAGCGAGACCTACCAGGCATCTATAGTGTAGTACAGTGTTCCTGTTAATGTAATTATTAATTGTGAGGACTGCAATATCAGAATTGATGGAGTATGACTTTATAGGTCTCTCCAATATGTTAAAGTCATAACATGATTCTGTGATCAGTGAACATTACTTTTCGATTTTGGCTGAGCCAGCATGGACTGTGAAGCTAATTTTGGTTTGTAAGTCATGAAAAAATTTGAAACCTCCTAATGAACTGAAAATATGTTGGTTTTTTTTACTAATCACTTTTGTTCCAGCAAGAAAAATGGGATTTTTGGCAGCCATGATCTTAACAAACAACAATAAATTATCATGTCAATAGCAGCACTATTATCTGTAAGGGTTAATAAAAATCCACTACATTTACAAAGAAAACAGAGCATGAATAAAAGAACAGCTAATAATTTTTAATTATCAGCCTCAAAGGTAACATGTTTTGAATCAGTTCTTCATTTTATTTTTTATTCCAACACTGTGTTTGTGTACTTTATATTCAGTCTGTGTTTTCTGTTCCTTCAGCCTCCTATAGGGCATCTTTGTATTCCGAGCCATGTCTGTATTGATGACATGCTTTTGATTATTTATGATGTTTATCCTCCCTCTCACATACTTCCTGTACCAATGGATCACAGGGAAAAATATCAGGACAATTATGGGAAGTGAAGCAGCAAAGTAATAATCTCCTTATGAATAATGAATCTACTTAATGGTCTGAAGTATCACTGTATGTATAGTGGATGATTGGAAATGGGAAGTGATGGAAAAAGACAAAACAGGCTTTACCTGAAATACTTCACATATATATCATGAGCTGAAGTATTTGGAAAAAGTATAAGTTGGGTGCTTCTATAACTGGAAAATGGAAGAAACCCCCCCCCCCCAATAAAAATCCTAAAAATCCCAAACACTGTGTCTTTCATGCTAACTGAATTTTAAAATTTAAATTATCAGCAGATTCTCTTTGGAGAATTTGAAAGCTATTTTATGTATTTGAAGGAAAAGATTGACACCAAAGAAGAAGGTGCATCTGACATGTCTGACTGTTTGGCTGTTTGCCATGTGGATCACTGAATAATGCACAACCAAGCCCTCACTGTGTAATAGCGAAACGCCAGACAGGAGCTTCACCAGCACACTGTGCTCTGAATAAAATATAGCTGTACTTTTCTTACTGAGAGGGACTGTTTTTTTTATTATTATTATTTTTAAAGGACATTCACTGGTATCACTTCTAGGACTTTGTTTGCATATTTAACAAGAAGCCAAGTGTCATGTCTTGGATTTATGGTGATTGGCTGAAGTTGTTGAGTATGCGTGACTGACTCGTGGATTCTTAGCTCCTGATTGATCTGAGATGTTGACAGGCTGTGTTGTCAGTGTTTGATTCTGCTCCTGTTATCTGTAATGTAGCTAAAGCTCTCAATGGGCTGACAAGATTAGAATGCATTACTGTCAGAAAGCACGGTGCCCCGGGGCTGCTGCATGCTTGTTGAGTGTTAATTACTTAGACTGTGCCTCAACCAGTGCAGGACATGTGCTGACAGTCCACCTAATCACTCGCATCCCAATCAGTCCAATCTATCGCCAAAACCACAGAGGATGGCAGTTCATTTAGCTTGTTTGATAGATATGCAGTATTTGAAACATCACTGATATTGACTATAATAGCTCAGTCACTCATTGGCCTGTTGATGGTTCAAAGCCTGGGTGTTTAGGGACAGATCATTTATCAGTGTAGCCATTGTGAATGAGGAAGGATGTGAATTGATTATTGGTTTTTTTTAATGCCTAATCTGATAAATAAGGGGGTCCCTGATGCTGCTTTGTGTTGAAAATCATAAAACATCCCAGTTATTATTATTTTTATGGTTGTTGCTGTTCAGGGTTACAGGAAGCTCTGGTCCAGTGGTCATTGGGCGAGAGGCGAGGTACACCTTTGACGGATCGCCAGTTTATCACAAGGCCACATAAACATGAACAAAACACACAACCATTCACACACTTACACCTATTAACAACTTTGGATCACCAATTACCCCAACAGGTAAATATTTGGTCTTTAGGAGGAAACTGAAGAAAAACCCACACTACCAACTGTACCATGCAGGCAGTTTATGAAAGGATTTAATTAGAGATAATCTAATATATCTAAACTGCTCTCTGGAAAGAAGCTGTGACTGTGGTTCTCCTCTATCAAGGTCAATGTCACACTATTTCCAGAAAGTAACCCACATATGCAACATAATTTAATGGGATCTTTTTTTTGACAGTGTTTCACTTCGTGACCCCTGTTCTTGACCCTGGCTGGCAAAGGTTGCTCCTTTGTCAGGGTGGATCAGATAAAGCCACAAGGTGTCCTAGTTGGGTTTAGGTAACAGCATATCTGGCTGTATTTACTACATTTATTTGGTCACATTTAGGAATTAAAAGTAGTTGGTTAGGTGTAGGGAAAGATTGTGACCTGATGTATGATGCATCCCTTTATAACAATCTGGCAAGTTGGATAAAGACATGAAAACGCAGCGTCTACATCTTTTCTGTTGTTTTATTTTTTTTGCAACATTCGGTTGAAATTATTCCAAATTTGGCTTGATAAGTGTTTTTTTATAATATCAGTGACAAACAGCTGTCCTTTTGTTCCTTTGGAGAACAGTCTGGATGCACCATATTACAAAAACAAAATGGTTTAAACAAGTGTATTTGTTTGTATTTTTTCAAAACTGGGATGTGTGAAATCATTAAAGGCAAATGCGTGTGTTTGAAATACAATAAAATGTCAATTTAACCATTTAAAAAAAAAATCTAAGCAGAAACAGGCATGTATGAATTGGATAATTTCTCTCTTTTTTTCTGGGATTGTTTTTAACTAAAGAAGATAGGATGTTCAATGGAGGAAAAGCTAGAAATTTGCCACACAGCCACTCAGAAAGAAAGCTTTAAAAGCAGGAAATATGAGGCAGACAGAGGGGAGTCATACCATCTGATCAATGAGACTAAAGAATAATGACTCATGAAAGTATTGTGAAAATATAAGAATTGGATTATTTTTCATGAGGTCACTTTGAATAGTTATGCAAGCTTTTCTTTCAGTCTGCACACTTTTGTCCTGTCTGCAGAAGCTTCAGTGTCTTGTTGATTGTTTCACCCATGAATAGTAAATTACTCTGTGGGATCAACACTTTTGCAGAATGAGCTGTTGGGTTGTCTTTTTAATACAATATTTTTTCTATGTATCTGTGTGTGTATTATGGATTTATGTCAACAGGTAAATGTCCTTGTTGTGAGAATCAGGTAATCAGGAGGTCCTTGAGGATCATGAGATGGGGAATTAGATCATTAGCACTTCCATCTTTAATAACTGCCCAGGGGAAAATTAATACCCACTTAATAGTCTGTGGCATGTATTGCTCATCTGTTAGTGCAAGCAGTGTACTTACGCTTTATGCATTGCAGGAAATGATCTACACTGCCCTAGGTAATATTTGAATTTTCAACAATCTAAGCTTTCTGACGCCAGTGGAAGTCGGTGTGCTTCTTAGACGTTTTTTCTTGCCTCATAGCCATTCCTTGATGCGTTTTAAAGGCTCCCTACTGACATCCTCCTGTGTATGAGAAATCCAATACTGTGGGCTTTGCTTTGTGCTTCTTATTGACCTTTATGTTACATTCAAAACATCATTTTGCCAACTTCATTACATGTTCAATAAGGGAGTTATCCACATGTCTCCATCGTCCTGTGAGGGGTTTTTGGGACTATGAACACTGCTGATGTTGTTTAGTTGACAGTGTATTGTCTACAAATGGTCACCTCATTTAGATATCAGTGGGTTAGACTATGAAAACAGCAGCTATGTCTACTGTTGCCATAGAAACAAGGTTTCTTCTATGGATGACCCAAATTAAGTTGCCCAATATGATGTGTGGGACACACCACCAGGGTGCCATACCTACAAACATAAAGGGAGGAAATAAAGTCAACTGTGATCATATCTTTGAGAGTGAAAAAGGTAAATTCTCCAAATTATAAACTTTCAAACCTGACAACTTTTGTTCTTTTGCACCGCAGTTTTTCAGCCTTTGATTCCATCTTTCTACAGTCCGTTCCCACTTTTAATTGCAACAAATGTGAGGGAAAAAAAAACTGAACTTGAAAGATCTAAGCCCCCTTTAAGAGGGGGGAATTGCTTCAGGTGGCAGCATTCCATTGATCTACTGCAATCCTGGTGGTTCACAGGCATCATTTATGAAAGTAAAGTACGCACTGAGCAAATTTAATTCCATATCTAAAGTCAAAGGGCTTTTTTTTCCTCAATGGAGAAATGGTCCAGCGTTCCAATGAGAATGCTTGTGTTGTATTTGATTGGCTATTGCAAATGCATTCCTTAACACAAGATATGCACAGTGACTGCACACAATTAACAGAAGAATAAAAAAAATAAGCCAATTTATAATGTTTCATAAATGTTGAGTAGTTTTATGTATATAACATGTAATTAGGTTAGCGTTAAATGGATAATCTCTACATTTGATTTGATTTAATTACCTCTTAATAAAGTGGATAATGTAAAACAACACAGAGTTAAGTCAGAATGTATTCTAAATGTAAAATCAACCATAACCTCATTTCTCATAACCTGAGTTTTTCTTCTCTTTCACCATTTCTATGCTGTCAGGAGGGTTTGATACTTGAATATAAACGTTATTTTCTGAATGCCACAGTGACCTCACCTCACCTGATTATCAGGCACATGTGAAAGAATGCAAGAAACTCGACTGCGATAAAACGATTTTGACATTCTATGACTGTCAAGCACTGTTTAATCTTTGTAGATACTGTGCAGATTTTTATCCTTTTTACAAGTAAATCTATATTGAAGCACTTCTTAAAGTGCAACTAATAGAATAACATGTTAAACAACATAATCTATGTTAATTAATGCTGATCTTTCATTCACATCATATCAGGATTTTTACTCTCACAGCACATTAGTCAAGCTTTTAGCTAATACTGCAGTTTTAATAAAAGTGACTTGTTTTTATAATCATTAACAAGTTACGTGTAAAAAAAAAAATTAATCCTTTCATATCCAGCTGTATTTGTAAATCTTTACAGTCCTATCTAACATTCTTGGCACACACTGTGTAACCTTGGACACTGAACTGACGTACCTTCGTTGTGCAATACTTCATGGCCTCCTACTATGTTTAATTCCCCAGGCACAATCTTTCCATAAATAGAGCCAGGCTGAGGTATGAGCAGATACAAGTAAATACAGTATGGTTCTAGGAAAATTCCTATTCCCTGTTTTGGTCCTTCAAACTAGAGATGAGGCGGAGGGATACGTAGTCGTCAGTGAACTGTAGTCCAGAGCACAGCGCTTGGGCTGCAAATGATACTCAAAAAAAAAAACGAACAGACAAATGTCAAGAGGCAGGAGGAGGAAAGATAAAGTAGTGAAGGTGAAAAACAACACACTGACTCATGAGAGGAAGGAAAGATGTGAGGACCAAACTAATTATTAATGAAAAACATCACATGAAGGTTGTAAAAAAAACAAAAAAAACAAGATAATTGTTGCGTTATAGTTTATATCCGCTAATGCAAAGCTGGTGGATTTTACCTCAAGGAAAAAGTTTATGTGCATTAAAAGATCCAATGTACATTATGGTATACTATTCAAGAGCTTTACATATTATATTTATTTATTATTTTTAAGAATAATAATAGCAATCTTTAATGTTCAAAGCAAAAATAAATCACGAAAAAAGATACATAATTTACACAGTAAATCAGACTTGCACAAATATTTCTTTAAGTTAGTGAGATTAAATGGAGGTGAGACAGAACCAAGGCAATCTGTTTTAGGAACAAATGAACTGTGAGTCAATTTTATAAATGAGGATCAGCAAACAGTGCAGAAACAGGATGTCGAGCAACTGTTGAGTTTTCTGTCTTCATAACTGTGATTTAGTCATGCACTTACTGACACAATACAAATGCCTGCAAAAAAGATGATGTGATTGTAGTTATGAATCATTTATAGTTAATGAGTCTTTCTCAGCACATATTTGTCAAAACTAAATTTACATTGATTGATCAAGTTAAAACCAAAGTATTTAGACCATTTTTATTCTTTTTTTATTAGCTAAATTATTTTGTTAAATAGACATTAAGCACTTTAGGACAAGTCACTGACTTACATAAAATGTACCTAATTTTTTAAATGTTTAAATAACGTTGATTTATTTGGTTTTTAAAGTGTTAAACAGACAGAACAAACTCAATCTCTTACAAGAAAACTAGATCGTTTTCACTTTTACTTTCTTCCATTTCTCTGCATAACTTTTTGTTTGTTTTTGAAGATCTGTAAGCTTTATATTTCAACATTTCTTATGCATAAATAACATTATAGTGGTTGTATGTAACTTAAAAAAATACAAATATGCATTCAACATATACTTCACAAGCAGTGTAACGTCTGCAGCTCTCCAGCTGTCAAATATGATTATTGTCAAAAATGTAACGTGCAAAAGCTGCAAAAAGGCTAAAGTTTCCTTAATATAATAAGTTTACCTGAATTGAAATGATATATATATTATATATTTTTTAACAACTGCAGCTCATATTGCTAATTAAAAAAAAGAATGCTGCATGTAAGATAGGACTTTCTGAAGGGTAACAAGAGCAGAAAGGGGATAAATGGATAATATAAATGTGATTTTGTCACACAACATGCTTGTCAGTGTGACAGAACAGCTGCTGAAACCAGTTGAAGGTGACATTAGCCCATCAGACCAGCAGCAGGTGTTTATTGAGAGAATATGAGATGGTTTCTTTAATCCTCCAGAGAGCGATAGAATACAAGTTCTCATTTAGTCTCAGCAGAGCACGATGTGTAAACACAATAAAAATCATTAAGGTGCATAATCACTCTGCTCTTTGGTCCAGGTTTACTTTTACAGCGGCAGATTTTGAATCCGTTCTGTCATCTTGATAGACAGCGGCAGCATGTAAAGCACTCACAAACTGCTCGCTGCAGAGTGTTTGCTCGTCTCTTGGAGCAAAGTGGTGCATCACACTGAGCAAACAGTGACAGCAGGTTGTTTAGGCAGCGCAGTTTGTAGGTGAGACAGCAAAGGTCAAACTATTTGACAAAGCAGAAAAAAAGTCGTGTTTTATGAAGTGACTGTAATGGGAAATGATGTACAGCTCAAACAACATCAATATTTTTGACTCTCTAATATATTTTGTGTACTATTTGCAGGTATAAGCATAAAGTGATGACATATTTGTAGCAATTAAATGCTTCAAATTGACGCTAGAGGATTATTGCATGTATATTTTTTACGGTGACAGATCTGACAGCAGTCACAGCCAATCAGAAGCTTCTGTCTAACAAAAGCCTCTAATGCTACACCTCTCTGTTCTCCAGCAGCTTCTGATTTCTCTTCTGTGAAACATCTCCCAAATAATGACTGAAGCTCATTTGAAGTAAACTGTGGCAAATTTCATTTTATTATGTTCCAGTTGTACTGTAAGATGGGACTGAATTGAATCACATCAAGCTTCCTGGCTCAAATGCATTATAGGTGCTCTAAATTACTAGCGGTATATTAGGGGAGCTTATTGAATCTGCTACTAAGAGAGAGATTCAAAACTTTAGAAAAGGGATTAGCTTATGGTCGAGTATCTCATCTTTACATCTGGAAAAGAAGAAATGTTCCCAGGGGTTCGGTCATTATCGGAGAGCTGCTATAAAAATGATCTCTCGCTTTACCAACAACAAAGAACGTCACTTTCAGCTATAAAACGATGCATAAAAATCAGCATAGTTGCTGTAATTCTTTTTTACATCATGCCTTAGATGAGCTTGGTGTTTTTGTTGGCTGACACCCCAGCTGTCTCAGCTTGTGTTAGCATATTTTATTTTTTGATTTGGAAAAATACATCTAATCCAAGTTTTATCATTAGTATTTGCGACTCCTGCTGACAATCGAAAGATGTTTAGGTAATATTACAGCCCTTTACAGCACTATAACTCACACTTTGATGATGGAAGTGACCTTTTTAAGGTTACATTCATCTCTTTCATTTAAAAGATTAATATGTGGAACATGTGCTGGACTTCTGAGTGTAGCCTTCTTTGCTGCTATTACAGTAACACCATGGCAACGTACACCAGAGGGTGAAACTGCCCTTGAAGGACAATCTTAGCAAAAATAGCTGCAGCATTTTTCTAATTTGAGGTGGCTTTCTTTACCTTTCACATTTTCTTACCCACCCATGCCCTCCTCCTCTTTTAACCTCCTCCTCAGGTATCAGTTTTTTCATGCAGCGAGGCTCTTTCTTTTGCCCGCTAGCTTAATGAATCACATGGCATGGCCCTAGTTGGTGAGGCCTTGTCTCCTCTCAGCTGCCTGAGGAGCCATGTCAGATTGATGTAACAGTCACCTACAGACTCCCTCACATTGTGATTAGAGCAGCCAACCGTCCACCCCGCTATAGTCGGGGTCCCCCCCCCCCTCACACACCAACGGACGCAGACTTAAATAGCAAAGGTGATGCAGCAGTCACACGAGCGTCAGTGTGTTTGTGCTTCCAGCTATGTTTCCCGATGTTAAGCCTCTCATTAAGCTCAAACCCATTCCCCTTGAACACAGCACGCTCCAAGCCATATTTTTTTAATTAGTTTGTTTAGCCTTCCTTATGACTCAAGGATGTAGCTAACCCTGCTCCAGCACTTCGTCATTCATTCCTTTAACTCTGCAAGAGCTGCCGTTCTGGAGAGATTTCAGAATCACGTGCAGAGATGGAGGCGAATCAGTCGAACTCATGAAGAAACATACTTCTTTGGGCATTTTTTGTATTGTTATTGGAACATATAGTGAAGAAGGGATAGGAAAGAGGGAGTAGAAAATAAAAGTGAAGGTAACATGCATAAAAAAATTGTTCAAGGTTTAAATTTGACCCTGGGCAAGCTTTAGGGAAAAACGCCGCCTTTGTATGTTGTGTAAGCTCAACATGAGCTGATAGGACTCCATCAGAAATAAAGCAAAAGCACAAAAAACAATACCAAAAGCAAGATAATACAACATTTAATAACTTAATCACATTTTTAAACAGACAGTTCTCATTGCACCGTCAGCATTTTAGCTGAATTATTATATTTTCCTTTTTAAGCCTGTACTTATGATGTTTCCTAGGTGCACCGTTATTTATGTGTTTTCTATTTTTAAATACCATAGATAAATGTGTACTATAGTTCCATGTTTTGTTCTCGTTTGTAAAAATGTACATATGTTATGAACAGTTAGAAAAATAGCAGTGATTATAATAAAAGATCAGATTTTAGGTGATCAATTAGAAAAGACACAAACTGAACAAAATGTTCTCATATTTATTTGAAGACCATTAAGCCACATAGCATTTTGTGTTTTTTGGCACAGTGAACTCTATGAAAAGTTGTGGTTGATTAGGTCCACTAAGCACCAGTGTTGTCTCATAACTGACATATAAAACGGCTTTTCTCTAAAGCACATTGTTCACACGTTTTGTTGAAAGCATTTTCACTCGTAAAAATGTTTAAAGCTGAGTTTATGGTTTGAATATCAAAAGGTATATATCTCCTTTTTTACCCCAGATGTCCCCCTTTTTCCATCTAAGTGATGAAAAAGCATAAACTCTACCTTTAATCAGAAATGGTCACATGTTTACTTTGTGATTTCAAGTCACTCTACCAAAAGTCCTGTTAAAGGACCAAGAACTCCCATTATGCTTGACCAGGCCAGACCTTTGTAAAGTATAATGATGCCTTTGTGAACAGAACCATTGCTGCAATGAAAGAAAGCAGTCTCATAAACACCATTAAGGGAAAAGTAGCTCAATAAACAAAATGGATTGAACAGCAGCCTGATGGTTGTAAAGGAAAAACTGTCAAAATGTAGCAGGGAAATGTTTATTTAGTTCATTCTAGTTGCCCTACTTTAACAGTAAAATGTGGATTTGATCATACCAGTCATTTAATATTCATGTAAACAAAAAAAAAAAAAACAAAAAAAAAGTCAGGACTGAGGATTTTTTAGTACTTTTATCAGTTTTTTAAAAAATTGTATGTATTTTTTTAACTGAATTAATGTTTGTTGCTTTTCATGATTTGCCGTGTTTGATCATTTTTTAAATAAGTAAAATAAACTTGTAATTGCGTTAATAAAATCTTGATTGTATAGGTTTTTACTGATTGCAGAACAACTGGTCTGTTTTCATAGCTGAGTGCATTAGAATGCAAATATCCTGTTTACCACATTTATACTTACTGTAATGTTTGTTTTAATCTGCTTTTGATATAAAAAATCAATATTTACATGTAAAAACCTTTATGACTTCATTTATCTTTGAAATACTTAATGGAACTTTTTTACTGCACAAATTAAAGTTTAAAGCCTCCAAATCACATAGTATTATTTGTTGAGCCTTAGAATGAGGTCATCATTTTGCATAAAACAAGTTCTGTTAACTGAAGGCATAAAATGCAAGCCTAAAAATGTAACTTAAACTTCTTTTCAGTTTAACTAAAACTTTATAAATAGAGTTTAATTACATAAAACAGCACAAATATGATTTATAATCATACTCTTATGAGATTTGGCTGATTATACCGGCTTTGCTTAAATGACCTCTGGATCATGACCAGATCATGCAGGTGCTCATTGGCGCTTATTCAAACATATTTAAATTAAAACATAAAGAAGTGAGTTTTTTGTATACTAACATACATTAGATGGTGGATGTTTACTGGTTTTTGTGGAATTTGCATGGTGCTTATGCCTGACTGAAGGGACAGAGCAGCCATGAGTGCTCGGGGTGAGTAGGTGTGTCTCCTTCCTCCCCCTGCCTTCTCCTGTCAGCAACACGCTGAGATGGCACTTCCCCCCGCAGACTGAAGGATTGAAGGGATACAAAGTGCAAATCAGCTCCCTATCTCAACTGGCAAGGGTTCATCTATGTGTCCATCAAGTCAGTCTACAAGCAATCTACCTCTATTTATTCATAAATCCCACTCAGTCTTCATTCTCTGCAGCCATTTTGTTTCACAAGGTCGCACTGCCTTACACAGACACACACAAAAAGAGAAGGATGCATCTTTTATGCTCCACGATGGAAAAGCCATATCTGTGGCAGTTGCTGAAATTACAGACTGTGCTAAGGAAGGGATGAAGACTGATGAGATGAGAGGAAATTGAGAAATAAATAGAATCATTCCTAAGTCTTGCTGGTGTGAAAGTTTTCTCTCTAGAGAAATGAAAAACAGCATTCCAATTTTAAAGCTTTGTTTATGGACTGCTATCAAATTTATTTGGGCGCATGACCAGATGCGGGGCTCTGGAGGAGCCGTCATCTCCGTGAAACAGAATTAGGACTGTAAAAATGAACAGACTGTACATTAACTATACTTGTAAATAAGCTCAACACAAAGGCATGATCCTCTTTGTTAAACCTTTGTGTTTTTAGTAGGCTTGCCTCAATAAACTGTGGAGTGTTTTTTACAGTTTCCAGGTGCATTTATCATATAAACACAGTGGCTGTATTTCAGTCTGATGGAGTGTCACGATGCATGATGTACTGGTATTAGACAGCCATTGGTTGCAAGGCATGGCGCATTGTTTTACAGTTCAATTTCACCCTGTCAGCAACCTTTTAATATCACAGCTGTTTGTTTTAGCCATAAGAAGGACATTTGGCCTTGTGTGACATGAGGGCATATTTTCTCAGCCTATCATCTTGAAATCCCTCACCCTGCATGGTTATGTCAGCACCCAGCGAGGAACGAGAGGCTCTCTGAGGTATGAAGCTCAGCCGGTTGAGTTGCTGCCTTTTCTACCTTTGTGGCGCGTTTGTGGCCTCTGCTCTCTTGCATTCTGCCATTGTTTGCCCAGATCTCTCTTTTTGTAGTTGTTGGCAAGCCTTCGTCCACAGACGAGTTGTCTCTCCTGACAGTGAACCGCCAGACTGCAAGGCTATACAAGAGTGACCTGCAAGCTAAACGTGAAAGGGTTGAATGGAGCTGAAGAAAAAAACTATCCCCAGTAAATGCAATACCAAAATGTAGACGGAACCTGAAGAATCAAGACATCCATTGCATTTAGTCAGTCCTAAGTGTTATTATTTACCTTACACCAACCAATAACCCCTGGTTTATCATATCTGTTTTTATCAGTATATTGCCTTCTCTGCTTTTCTTCTCCTATTTGTTCTATTTACCATTGCACTAGTGGGCATGCAAGTGTGAGTTATGAAGTCCCTCTCCCTGGCACAGCATCTGAAAGTGCATATGCTTTGCAGGGGCATCCTCTATCCCTATGAATTAATTCTCTGTCAACAACATTAGTCTACACTGTAATTGGCTTCCACAGCCACAGCAGCCCTTGTTTTATGTGCAGGCACACAATAGAAAGACTGATTTGCTTCAACTGCACATTCAGTGTAGTAATCTAATGACATGGCTCTGTAAATAGGCATTGGAGGAAGCTCCGAAACACGCAATGACCCCCCCACACACACACCCCGACTCATCAGTACATTCAGCCTTGTGTATGTAAATAATGTTATAGTACAGTGAAGGTTTTTCTGGTTTCAAAGATGAAGCTTAGTCTTTCCAGAAATTCTACTCAAATTGCTGTACATGTATGTGAGTAATGACATGCAAAACATGTATTTACTGTATTTATGTTAATATTTTGTGTGTTGACTCTCCAACAACATTATTAGGAAAATCTTACCTTGCAAGAGAGTGAGATTATAGTAATAAACAGGGGTGCACATAATTTGTGTACCAGTACACATGTGCACCAGATATCATGCATGCGTACCAGAACCTACTGCTCGAATTCGTGCTGTAATGGTGATACACACACCTGCAGCACCTCCAACACACTCACATGGCACTGGTGACACACATGTTCTGACACACCAGTTCAGCACCAGCAACACACACACAATTGCAGCATGTTCGACGCACACACGCAACTCACATATGCCCAAAACTTTTGACAGCTTATCACCCCCACCCCCCACCTCCGTGGAGATGTGGTGCGTACCAGACATCCCTGAGTACCTTGACGGGAAAATTGTGTGCACCCCTGGTAATAAAAAAGTCAAGATGAAAGTTTAAAATATTCACCAATGTTATAATTTACATCGTGGTGTTCATATTGTTGAAAAGCATTAGGATCTTTCCGGTAACCCAGCTGCTAAACTGACCAAGTCTCACCCCATATCTCCTCTAATGTCCTGCAGAAATGCATATCCACAAGCCCAGCTCAAGGAAAGCAAGAAAATTAAATCTACAGTGAGAGACACTTTGTGAATATTTCAGAAGTGCTGACATGCACTTAAAATTATTGATGCATTTATGAAATAAGTTTTTTTAGTATTCATTTGAGAGCTGCGCTTGGTACTGAATCATTGCACATTGTTCAGGAAGACCTGTAAATTTTGATTGGATGAGGCTAGGTTTCAGTCCGTTTGCAGTTCAGTGGGGCATGTCTATGGACCTTCCTAAAATCTCCTCCTAAGATGGCTGAAATACATTACAGAGGTTCTCTCTTTTTTTGTGGTGGAATGAATCAAGATAATGGGAAACTGCAGATCCAGGCTGTCAGCTCTGGGGCCATATTTATGGCTTAAGAGCTATTAGGCATTAGTTTGGTTTCAGTCCTGTTTGACAGACTGCTACCCCGGGGTCATGGGAGGAGGACAGTCTTAGCTTGAAGAAAAAGAGAATAAAAAACGATTAGCAAAAAGACAACAAGAACAGAGTTTCCACAAATGACTCATTACCTCTAGCTTTGTGTCCCTTAGCCCTTTTAATTTGTTCAGATCTGCTTGGCTATTTTAATCCCGGTAAACACTGCAGTAAATGAGGACATACGTCAATGTGGATTGCCTCTCCAACATGGCAGAGCTGATAGCTGCTGGTGTGGGTCATTTGGATGTGAAGTCATGCCCCTCATCATTCCTGAGTGCCAACACATCATGCCCCTCTGTGATTACTGCTCCTGCAGTTTGCCTGAGGTTCCCGGAGGAGACAGTTGTCAACACCCTCTCCATCATTGTCGGTAAAACACTAGAGCACGAGTTTTTGGGTCTGTTCACACACACATTCTTCCACATTACTGAATTATAATGCAATTCAGAATGTTTTATCATTTTTATCGTTCGAAAGTCATTATATAAAACACACAGGTTGTGGTTTCAGTTGATTTATATTTTGCTTATAATTTTTTAAATCTTAACCTGTTTATATTTAAATAGGCAGTCAAATATGAGCTGTTAAATTTTTAATATCAAAGGGGATTTAGCACTCTTATTTTTTACTTTGCAACAGATTTTTAGCTTCATTCAATGTCAAATCCAAATTCCTATGTGTAACTTTTAATTTGTTTCATATTCAACACCAGAGATTTTACCTACCTACATTTCAAATGTGATCTGTTTTAGACTTTAAGAGTTGTCCTTACAGCAGTAGTTTTGTCCCAAATCTACAACCAGTGCACCTTGATTTTATTGGCTTTTGACAGCTAGGAAATAACAACCTACATTAATTATATGACTATATTTATCATTCATCAGAGTCAATGAACCATAGAGATTATCCATCCATCATTTTCTATACCTGCTTGATACTCTTCAGGGTAATAGAGAGATTGCTCTTATCTCAAGTGGTCTTTAGGTAAGAGGTAGATTATACCCACATCTATGGAAAGGTCACCAGTCTGATGATGGGGCCACACAAACACCCACACCAATGAGGCTAATATATTTTTTAACACGTTTTATAGATAAATATTAACTATTCCTGTTAAAAAAAACACACAGGAGATAGTACTTGAGTTCCTTTCTGTCTGATAATCTCAGGTCCTGAAAGCCTCGGGACTAAAAACAGACTGGACTTGTAGTCTACTGAGACACTGCTAGGCAGCAGCCATGGGTTAATGCTCTGTGATGGCTTTGCTTGGCATATGGTTGAGTGAACATAAAGCACAGTGATGCTAAACACTGTCCCCTGCAAACAGGCTGCAAAAATGGCCTTCTTGCAACAGAAAATGAAAACTAAAAAATAAATATGAGTTAAACAATATAAACATTTTGGTGTTCTTAATCACCTCCTAAACCTGTAACCTCAAGTACCTGGACAAGGTGAGCTAATGTCTTCTTCAAGGGTTGTAACGAGAGACGGAGAGCGAGAGTAGTTTGAGTGTGAAACATCAGAGGGTGGTGGGTGTTAGCTGGCAGGAAACCTCCAGCAATACAGTACAGCTTCCCGCTTGATCCCTGTGGCTCATCTCCATCTGGCTATAAGCAGACCATGTTAGTGGGCAACTGCCACTGCCTCATGGCAACTTGACACGGGCTCATCTATGATAGTAGAGGAGGTTTTATCCTTTGGTGAATCAGCTCTCTCACTAAACACATTGAGGGCTAGCTTAACCAAGGATGTCTGCCATGGAGGGTATTAGCTGTTTGGGGCGACATATTCCACAAAAGCCAAAACAGCATTCGCTGCTGAGTCACAGTGGTTTACAAATCTTAGTCAATGTCGTATGTCCAGATACAACAGTAACATTTTGAGTTATGGTTCAAATTTTTATTTAACTTATGGAGTTACTTTTGCAGCAAGTACGCAAAACAAGGGTCACTAACTCCCTTCCTTGAGGGCTACCATCCAGCAAAGTACAACAGTTATCTTGCTCCAGCACACCAGAATCAAAAGATTCAATCACTTTCTTACCATGTTGAGTCCGACAGAGGCCTGTTCATTACTCAGTCATTATAACTGGCTGTGTTGGAGTGAGGAATCAGGATGGTAGCCCTCAAGGACTGGAGTTGGTGACCCAATTTTTAAAAGGTCACTGGTTATGAGATGATGCCAGTTCAGCTAACTATAAGCTAAACTATGACACTATATAAAACAGCTTACGGATCAGAAGAAGTAACTTTGTATCAGTTCAGTATCTTGAAATTTTTAATGCAAATGTTCAGTGTTAGTTACATTTTGCCTGCTTGCTTTCTAGCCATTTCCCCCCCACTGAACGTTGGTATTTTTATCTGTAACTATACAGTATCTAACACATTTTATTCACCTAATTGAAATGAATCCTAATTCTCACCAGATTTTTGTGCATTTCATGAGAAGACCGAATGATATATGCTATACCCTGAACAAAAAGCTATACAATTGCTAAAGCTTTTTAGAGATTTTCAGTGTTAGGTGTCTGCAACCTCCGGCATCCATTCCATTGCAAACAGTGAGTTACCACACTGATAGCCTTAATGAGCAGTGCCGTGTGCTCCCAGCCATTTCATAATGAAATTTGCTCAAGGCGGAACAGACCGGAGAGGCTTGGCAGAACAGTGGGGCATATGGCGGAAACAGCCGTGATTTCCATGGCAGGTGGCTGGATGCACAGATAGGTAAAAGGCTAAGTCACCTAAAGCTATGCCCCTGATGAATAGTGCTGGAGAAAATGATCTCCATAAGTACTGCTGTTTGTGCAAGAAAGCTGACTCGCTCTTTTATATTTGGTTATTTTTATAATTTATGTGACGTTAGGATACAGCAGGGTGGTTTGAATACATGCATTACATGCAACAATACATGCAGGCCACAGTGACAACTTTATGTGGATCTGGGGGTAACAGACTTAGAATAAAAAAGCAGGACTAACATGATTAATGGTCTAGTCTCCCCTGTCTCTCTTTGTCTCATATGTATTTCTTAAAGAAGCATAAAGAAGGACATGCAAGCTGGGGCGCCTGTTAGGGCTGTTTCATCAGTCTCTGGAGCACACTTCAGAGGGAGTGAAAAAAGAAAAAGCAAAGCTGTGCTTTTAATTAATTTGTAAATTTCCAGACTTTTATTGTGCAGCACTGTAGAAAAAGAACCCATGAGAGGGTGTCGAGGAGGCATGGGATCACACACACACACACACTTACACACATAAATGTGCAAATTTCCTGTGCATTTCTGCAGACAGTTCTTTGTGCTTACTTGTAGGCATGTCCATTTTTGTGTATGCATTCATAACAGTGGAAGGAATAACATGCAATTAGGATCTGTTTGCACGGAGTCATTCATTTCTCTTTTAGAGTGCTGAAACAAGAAAATCCCATTAAGACCTTCAGCTCCTCTGTATAGGTGCAAAGCAGACAAGCATAGAAAATACACATGTACAGACTGGAAGCAGAGCAGATCTAAAATATTCAGACTGTGGAAGTTATTTGCCCTGATTCTAGATCACACTCAAATGTGTCCCCCTTCTCTTTAAACAAAAGGGAGTGTTTTTTTGTTTTTGTTTGATTTTTTACTTCTTTTGAAACACTAATAGACATATACACATACGTATATACAGTATGTTTGTGTGCGTGTAGCATTAATGTCATTTTGACCAAAGACAGAGGTCACTTTTCTCACTGTGAGTTGAAGTATGAGGTCGTAAGGCAAGTAGTAGTTTCTGTCTTGCAACCTGGACCTTTTGCCTCAGGACAATGTGATAACATTTCTCCACCTTGGGATAAAATCAGAGTCCTACATTTATGAGCCACTATACCTTACACAGTCCAGATTAAATCTCAGTGTTTATCAAATTGCCTTTTGAAATCTGAAGTTATTTTATGCCTTTAAATTTGTTTACTGCTTGCTGCCACTGGTTTTTAACTGGGTAATTAAAGAAATCAAACATTCAAGTACCAAGAAAAATAGATTGTTAGTTTTCTGTGTTTATTCCCACTTAAATTTGTTTCCATTTGTTTGTGACACCTTGACGTGATTAGTCATTTAGTTTTTTTTCCAGGTGGGGTGTTCAATGATATCAATATTAAACAAAATTAAAAACTGACATGATATATATGTATTTATATGTAATGCTGTCAGCTTTGTGAGTCTAAGGCTCTACTTCATCTCAGGTGTTTAAAAACCACAGAGAACATCAATTCTGTTCAGCGCTGATCAAGAAACAATTATTGACAAGCCACCTGAGACGGTCCTAATCGAGCTGCAGAATGCAAACCCGACTGCAGTGCCTTTGGAATAAAAGTGGCATGAAAGAAGGTGTGGCTAAATGTGTTACAAATACAGAAAACATGTCCAGGAAGATGGGAAATACAGAGATAAAATGTCAAATATTCATAATTCCTATCTAGATCTTTGCTGACACTCACAGATCAATTCACTGGAATGGTGACATTGACAGAAAAAAATACATATAGAGAAAATGATCTATCTATATATATATACTGTATGTATATGTTTTTTGCACAGTCAACATCATTTTGATACATTGCTGATCAAATGTACAGTATTTATGCCTATATATAGTGTCATTGCACTTGCAGCTAGCAATGAAATGCAAAAGAAAATGACTCTGCAGATGCAAGTCACTGAGCAGACCTATTTGTCACCACTTTGAAGGTGTAAGGGGCCAAAATGCAGGATCATCTTTTTCCCATCCCTCTTTCTTTGCTGTTTTCACTCCTGTTAGAGGCAGATCTTTATCAAGCTGCCGTAGCCTTGACTCCTGTCACTGTTCCTGGCTATGCTCTCCTTCATCATTCAGGCCTGTTGACAGCAGAGTGGCAGTTGGACAACCCATTATGAAATGACCTTGGTTTGGTGTCAGTGGGGCGGTAGCACTGTACAGTAACACCCAAAAGTGAGTCATTTTCCCTCCATAGGTCAGCAACTTTGCTGATGTACAATCTCCCCCTGCAGATGAGGCGGAGAGGGGATGCCGCCATTACCAGTCACTGAAGTGATGGAAAAGAGATAGGATGGTGACAGTATGAGACAACCCTCTGGAAAAAAATCCTAGTGTGGACACCTGCATCAATGCAATTACAGCAATGGGTTGTTTGGACTAAGTAGTGTCCAAAAGAGAAAGAGATTTTGCTTTTCCAGTACCTGTGCACGTCTGTGCAATTAGTCTATGTGTTTGTTTATACTTTTTACAAGACTGAGTTTTATTAAAGCCTCTAGAGTGCTATTTGTTTTTCTTCTGAGCAGAGAGGAGGGACTGTAAATCCCAAACACCCCCAGTAAAAAAAAAACAAAAAAAAAAAAAAAAACACATTGTGCTGCAACCATTTTTCTTAGAACAACTCATGCAAAGTGTGTAAGCCTTATATTAAAATGAATACTCCACATCTAGAATAAAACATGCTGCTGCTTTTACATGTTTACATGTGTTTACTCCAGTGAAGTTTTTCGGCTTAGTATAAACAGTTATATTTTGCTAAGAAAAACATTGTGTGATCATACTCGTAGCTGGAAGGTGGGACAGCTATGAGTGAGATCAAGATGAATGTAGACTGTTACAGAGCAGGAATCTTTGGTGAGGATGTATTTTTATGCACTAGACTAGTTCTAGAGATACATCTTTACTAGATGCTGGATGTCTCAGTGTATCAGTATTTAAATGTTAATGAACTGATGGTAGACTAATCATGAGATTCACATTACATAAGTTCATATTTATTACCTAATCATTAGTTCACAAATATTTATCTAACAGTTAATCAATAACTAACATTAACTAATCAATGTCGAACATAGGTTCATAATTAACATTATCTCATTGATTATTACAATTAGCTCACCATTACCTAACTATTATTTCAACATTCATTAATCATTTCATCATTTATAATCATGGCTGCACATAACTGGTACACCAGTCCACAAGCACACCAGATTTCACATGTGCGTACCGGACCCCTCTGCTCGAACTCACCTCTGTTGACCGGTGCCCTCTCAGCACCGATCAGACATCCCATGAGCTGACGAGCTTCACATCCAAGTGCAGGGAGTGGTGGAGGAACGCTCACACTGGGGAAGCTGCAGACTCTAGAGAAAGAACTGTCAAAGGCCCTCAAATGACAGCAAAAACCAGCTCCACGGTCCAGAAGCCCTGAACCTCCATCTAAGGGGAGGGGGTGTATCAGACTGCTGCAGCGTTGATGCCTGAAGCAATGCACGTGCTCTGCACCTCTCCCCCACCTTCCTCCTGCTTATGGCAAGGGTCTGCATACCGAGCATCAGTGCCAAGTGCTACCTTGAGAAACCACATAAAAAATTATGTGCACCCCTGTTTATGATCATTTAACAATTAGTTCATCCTTACAAAACCATTAGTTCATCAAAAAGTAATCTGATCAACAGTTCATGATTGCATAACCATAATTTCATCATTAAGTAACCATTACTTCATTCTTACCTGAGCTATTTACTTTTTTTTTTTTAACTTTTTTTTCCAAATGTTCCTCTAGCTAACAGATCACCTGCTCTTATTTGCAAGTTCCAACACTCTTAAACTTTAAGAACTGGGTGCAACTTGTTGACTTTTTGATCTAATTCTTACTCAGTTCTTCAATCAAATCTGGGCTATTTACCATTTGTTCAGCTCATAACTGTAGTAATGAACAAATGACCATAAGACTTACTCTGTAATTAAATCATGCTCAAATAACCACTAATAGTTAGCCAGTCATAAACTAAACATATCCTCATGATAAGTTTATGAAAAAAACTTCACATAATTATGACAAGGTCATTATTTGTTCACCACTGGTCCATCCAAAGAGCATTTATGTGGCCCTTATTAAGAAGTAGTTTGAAAAAAGCTAATAAGCTGTAAGCCAGTTACAAAATAAAGTATTATTATTGAATTCATCTCAATGCATTAAAAAACAAAGAGAAATGTCTGAAGGTGCTTAGGGTTATGAAATAGGCACCCTTTATGCAACAAGAACAAAAAAATACTCATTAGTGGTACCGGCATTGCCCAGCAGCTCAAAGAGGTGATGTTGGAGTTCTGTCAAGCTTCACTGTCTTGCAGCAACTTGTTCACTGAAGCACATTTTCAAACAGGGGATGGTCCTGTCCTGTTCAGTGTGCTGTGCTGTGCTCTATCTCTACAGGGGGAATTAGTCCGCACAGTCTTCATGCAAATCACAGTTTGTGACTGAAAAGTTTTTTAAAAAACGGGCTAAAAACAAACTTTATGTGGTAAACTTCTCAGCTCCAGTGCCCTTTTTTATTTTCTTGTTCAAGTGAGATAGACTAGAGGTGAATCACTGACAAGATTTGGTTTCCATTCAGGGTACATTTATTTCAAGTTCACCTCACTGCACCTGAAATGCCTGTTTGTGACAGACAGGCCACTTTGCCAGTGTCAGACGATGGAAAGCATGAATGAACAATCTGATCTCACTGTGTTGACTTCAGACGGTAAAAAAAAAAAAAGTAGATACTCTGACATGACTCTGAGGAGAAGTTACTCCCAATGAGAGTGAATTTTAAATACACTTACCTAACCCATAACTTCCATACAAATAATTCACCAGATTGGACACCAGCCCAAAAATCTGCTTGCAAAACCTGTTACTTCTTGCTAGGTGATTTATCACTTTGATGCTGTTAATTACAGTCATATTTTTTACAATTAAGTGCTAATGTCTGATTTATTTGGATGCTTTAATCTTTTAGGAGGTGAGAGTTACAGCAGCTCAGATAATTATTAACCAAATTATACATGTTACCGTAATTTCCGGACTATAAGCCGCTACTTTTTTCCCTTGCTTTGGACCCTGCGCCTTAAACAACGGTGCGGCTTATCTGTGGCTCAGCTAACGGCTACCAAGGGGGCGCTATCAAAGCACCAGCGCACAACAAAGTATGTTTTGAAAAACTGGACTGCTGCGTGATGATGGAGAGTAAGAGATGACTGTTTGGGAACTGCTGTATCAAAATAAGCAGCCTACCTTGTTATGTCTTCCTCCTCCTGCGTGCTAAAACCATCAAAATCCTCTTTGTCAGTGTCAGAAACGAACAGGCCCAGAATCGCCTCATCAGCCAGTCTCTCTCCTTTGTTGTCGCTCTGAAAACCAATAAAATCCTCTTCCTCTTTGTCAGTGTCTGAATCAAACAGCCTCTGAACGGCTCAATCAGCTATTGCGCAATCCACTTCTATGGCCGTGTGTCGCATTTGCGCATGCGCACGTAATTTACGTGACCGCGATTCATAAAGCTTTTGCGTGTTTTACGTACGTGCGTTTACCTCGCAGTCACGTTCATTACGTGCGCATGCACAAACGCGACGCGTGGCCATATTAGAGGATTACGCAATAGCTTATGGAGCCCTCGTTCGGAGGCTGTTTTACTCCGAAACTGATGAAGAGGAAGAGGATTTTATTGGTTTTTAGAGGGACAACAAAGGAGAGAGACTGGCTGAGGAGGCGATTCTGGACCTGTTCATTTCTGACACTGACGATGAGGATTTTGGTGGTTTTAGTACGCAGGAGGAGGAAGACGATGACACGGTAGGCTGCTTATTTTTGATACAATAGTTCCCAAACAGTCATCTCTGTCCCAACAATCCCCTCTGTAGCAGGAACTCATATATAGAGTAATTAAACATTAAGGAACAGTGAGGCCAGCTAGTGCTGCTGGAACCGGTTGGGCTGCTTCGGCTTTCTCTCAGTTCAAGCAGCAATCAGTAGCTGCCCAAGGTGGTAAAACATTTACATACGAACAGTAGGCTGTGTCCTCAGAGCAGACAACAACCGTATTCACATACAAACAGACAAAAGGTATGTGGGTGTGAGAGTAGCCTCTAAGTGGCCTCCCACACACGCATACATATGGTAACTAAACATTAAAACACCCGCGGCTTATAGTTAGGTGCGGCTTATGTGTGGACAAATCTGCAATTTCCCCCAAATTTAGCTGCTGCGGCTTATATTCAGGTGCGCCTTATAGCCCGGAAATTACGGTAATTATTTCTGACAGCTCTTACAGCAATATTTATGTTCTGTCAAAGCTGATTAAGTACTTTCACTTTGTTTGACCATTTAATATCATGCACTTTTGCATATCTAGCCTTTTCCCTCCCTCACACCTGAAAAGAGAATCACACTCTACTATTGTTAATGCTTTAATTGAATTGTGTTTATTCTAGTTATAAAACGATACAGACTTAAATAATATCCATGTTCTATTTGTAAAACCATTTAGAAGCGTATTATTGTGTTTAAATGTTGAGTACATTTAAAACAAGCAAATGGTTAATTCTTTACTTTTGTGACACATAATTCTTTCATGGAGATTCCAAAGCTTTGCAGATCGGTGCTTAAGTAGGTGTGTGTATTGTCTAAGCAATGACGGATGAGCACTGAGGATAATGATAAGAATGTGTCTTTTGCTGATGCGCCCGTGCGTTTGCTCGCTATCAAGGATTCATGGCGTGTCAGGCAGAGAGTGGATCTCAGCGGTTAGAGCTGGGAAGACAAGATCAGCTCTGTAGCGAAATCATCCTGAGAGACACTGTAGCGATGTAATTAGCACATGAATTATTTCTGTGCAATGACTTGTTTCTGTGCCTCTCGACTTTGCTCTTGTGTGAAGAATGTCCCCATGTATATGGCCCAAATTAGACATCTGCCAAATGCCAGTCCTTAGCAGTCGGGGTCTTCTTCCCCCCCTCATGTAATCAAAAGTGGACACAGTAACCTCGGCCGCTCTCTCACAGAGTGCCTATTTTTTGTTCTGTGCTGGCAACCTTGTTGAAGTTAGATTTTAAGAAAAAAAGCTGCCTGAGATGTGAAGATATCATCAACTTGTTACTGATCAGACTGAAACCGACCTAAGTGTATTTAGTTTATTCATTTAGTCAGTGAGCACACTGGTATTTCTTAGAGGGAAAGTCTTTGCAGTTCCTTTTCCTTTGCAGTACGTGAATGTATAGTTAAAGGAGCTCACCTCTTAAAGGCCTCATTATCGTCCCCTAGATTTGTACTGCAGACGTGCATAAGGCTTTGCAGATTACTTCCCACCACACTGCACTCATTTTTCAGCCAGTATTGCCAGTTGTGACTTTGTAATGCGACAAGTGCAAATAGAAGCCTTGCAGCTGGAAGCGTGCTGTTTCATGTGTACTCATAGAGTGCCTGCTTGTCTGAATGCATGGCTATTCACGGTGCATTCGGCTGGATGTGGATCATCTCGTTTTGATGATCCTATTTCTGGGTTCTTGCTATTTCTTTTGAAAATGCACTTTGAGAAATTTTTTTGAAGAGCTGACGAGTCCCAGACAGTTTTACCTTCCCCTTGCTTTGCACAATGGACAGAAAAAGAGGCTCCTGTGCATGGTTGACAACTTTATCTCCCACCAGCACCATAAACTCCTCTAGATGTTGCATTTGGGGGCGTTATTTGTTAGACCTACTGCACAGAAATGTTCTCGTTGATGGGGGAATGCACTGAGATGTAGTTTTATTGTCCACCTGACAAATAAAAATGTCTACCTATTTTTTGTTTCACATATATTTTGAGCTTTCCTTTTGTCTTTAAACAACCTAAAACGAAATTTTCTTTATTTTTCTTACAAGCGTTCTTGAAGCTCTTGAGCCTTTTCTAGTTTCTAAAGCATACTCTAACACATCCTTGTTTATTTGCAATGTGATTCATAGGGACACAGGCAATTTTACATTTTGTTTGCACATTTTTTAAAAGTATAAAAGAGCAAACAAGATGTTATTGCAGAATGGTCAGTTTAAAGTAAAGCACATCGTCTCTGCCTTGCTGTGTCTGATTTTCTTTTACAAGGCAAATTCTGTGATGTGGGAGTTTGCAGGAGGCAGAATTGTTATTAGTTATGAAGCCAGTATGCATGCCAAAGGGATTCAGTACAAGATCTTCTTTGGAGTGTCTTTCTGGAGACTGCGTTTGTGTGTGTTGGTATCGTTTTCATTGTCTATTGTAGGTTTGTTTTTTCATGCCTGTGTGAATGTGTGCACAGGTGTATGCATCATCAAAGTGCAATGCCAGGCTGTGGATGAGGTGGCTTTGTGGGAGCTGATCCCAGAGGAGGGTTGCCTGTGCAGCTGACTGAGATCGAGCCAAAAAGAGCAAATTCACATGGGTTCTGTTTGCTCTGGCTGATACGCTCCAAAATGTCTGCCCAAAGCTTTGGTAAATGTTATTAGATTTTACCAGCTACTCTTCAGAACAGAAATTACAGCTTGAATCAGTATAAAGATATGGACATTTACCATTTTCTACAGCACATAGTTGCAAACAAATACTTTATTAAAGTTATTTAACACATTACTACAATGTTGTTCAACCAAATCATGTTTTAAATATTCTTTTCTTGCAAAATATAACTGGGCTTTGGCCTCTTTTTCCACCACTCCCTGTATACATATTTTGGAGACAGTATGGAGTGATGAGAATATTTCTGCTTCAGAGCATATAGGTTGATGCTGGGATTGTGAAGGGGCTCAGAAAGATACATTGTGCAGAGAATAGCAAGTAGTAGCAGCAGTATGAATGCATAGGGAAGGAAAGTCAAATTTTTTAGCTTAAAGTGAAAAATTGTCTATTATGAAATGTGTTTCTGTGTAAAAATTATAATTGCAAAATTATTTTCCATGTATTTACATGTATGTCATATGTTTTATATGCATTATTATCATAATTAAGATTGTTATAATATTGATTGCTTTGACTACCTTTGGGATAAAATATCCATTTGTTTCTCATTAATTTGGTCTGAATTCCCAGGGAATTTGCAGCCATTTTAAAACAATCTCTTTAATTTCACTGCAGCTCATGCAGCTATTATTATATAACCCTTTACACAGCCATGAGGTTTACATTACATAATTTTTCTGGCAGAAAAGTTATAAAAATTGCTATGATTTGCTACTTTTATACATGTAAAACATCATAATTCCATGTAGATAACCACTGAATAGTAACTAATATCAGGAGATAGTATCTTATCCATCTTATTTTTTAAAATTGACAAATTATAAATGGAAATAAAGAACCCAAACTTAGAAGTATATATGCAAAATTACATCTATATTTTATTTAATGTACATAATAAGTCAGATTCTGGGCGAGAACTCCTTAATGAACGCTGTGCATGCCACATCCACATTATGTCACTTTTTAGGTGTTTTTTTAATTACCATGCAGAATGATGTGAACACTTTGCTCGTGCTCTTCTCCTGTGTTTACCATCTTGTCAGCTTCATCTGCTCTGCCGTTTGAAGTTCACAGAACCTCAAGGTTTTGATCAAATGATGAATCAAATCAGTGTGCAGCGAGGCTAAGCAAAGGCATCAGCAAGCATCTGAACTCCAAATGCTAGTAAAGCCAAGACTGGTAACCTCAGATAAAATGCCTCATAGATAACGGCAAACTTTTTATACAGCTTTTGGAGCGCTGTTGAGTGTGAGAAGGAAGGGCTTACCTTTAGTCCAACAGGTCCTGAAGGTGAAGAAAATCCATATTTTCAAACGTAGCAGTGAGCTGGTCATCCAGACCAATGAATTCAATCACCCACCCTCATTCTTTTTACTTCTTTTTACCTAAAGTTGGCTTCTGGTGAGTAGCTTATACAGGGAAAGAAATAAAACTGCTTTTCCTGCGACTCAAACACCAAATTCAGTTCTGCGCTTTGACAGAGCCTTATCCTAACTTAGCTGAGAGAACCTATTGTGTTCAAACTTCAGGTGTCTTATCAAATTTGTAGTGTTGAAGAAATCGCTGTCACCACCTCCTCAAGAAAAGCTGAAATTGCAGACAGCACATGTGGCTGTCGTTGGGATATTTCCCACAGCAGACAATTTTTACTGTGCAGCGCTTCAGACGACAACAGAAATCCCATGATGGCCAACTTTATCTTACGAAAGCGGACAACTTCCATAATTTGATGCTCTAATGTTTACCTAATTATCACATTCTTCTATTATTAGCAGCGATCTTATTGGTAAAGTGGATATTTAATGTAAACAATGAGTTTCAGCACAGCACGATAGCCATACTGTAAATCTAAATGACACAATATGCTAAACCAGCACAGTAAGGTGTCTGACGGTACTTAGTATGTGTAAACTCAGACACATGCTGACTCTGTCTGTTAAATGCCTGGATACATTTCGCTGAGCTAATTGGGACTTTTTCCTCCTATTACTGCTGCTCTGTCAACATGATCACCAACAAAAGCAATCAGCAGCAGGGAAAATTAATTTTTATGGCTCACATAACAGAAGAAAGCTGAGTGGGAAAAAAACTCCTGTCAAGAAAAGCCATGCATAACCTGAGAATTTTGAGAGTAATTTGAAATATTTTATGAATCTGTCTTTTTTGAAAGTAGTTGTCAAAGAATGTGGTGCCCTTAATAGGTTTTCTTTATTTTAATGATTGTCAATCAAACAAGAGAATTCACCACGCCCCCGAAACACAGATAATATTAGAGAATATCATAAAGAAGATGTCACAACTGAGGAAGGGTACTAGTGGTGTGTGTGAGCAGTGTGTCTCACACACCGGCCGTAGGCTGTTCTCAATATACGCCAACTACTTCTGTCTCCTTTGACACCGAAACCCTCCGTATCCATTGTAATCTGCTAATGTGTCCTGTCCAAGCGTGTTCCAACAAATCAAATCAATTACACTATGCTCCATTTCTGTTCTAGATTTAACCTTTTTTGACTTTTTACAAATTCATTACATAGAGAATCAGGTCCCAAATGTCACATATTTGAATAATGGCACCTCGACTCAAAGCCTCCTGCGGTGTTGGTTTCACAGGTCACTTTTATCATGTCTGTGCTGTTTCACACTGATGTGATGTTGACAGCGAGCATGCAGCACTCCCTGTTTTGCCCCACAACTAATTAAAAAACAGCAAACATTTAAGTAGCAGATCTCAGATTATTATATTAATTTCTCTTTAGCGTCAACAAATTTAGAGCTAAATAATTCAATATTTAATAGATTTACTGGATTTTGCTGGGTATTTTGCATCTAAAGTGCTGCGTACCTGGCATTCCGTTGTAGCTCTTTGACTCTTTGTGACACTAATTTGATTTGAGTGGCGAATAATTGTATTACTTCTATCAATATGGGTGGTTGGTTCTCCACCACAGCCGCAAATGTAATGTGACTATAGAGAATAAAGTTTCTGACGGGCGATAACACCACAATGCTGTTACTTTACAAACATCAACCAACAAAAGAGAGCAGCTCTTAATTCTAAAGATATATTTTCAAAAGAAGTTTTTAAAATAAAGACATGCATACCTTGTCAAATATAATGAAATTTGTAAATTTTACAGGTCATATATGTTGCTGTGAAAACTTGTGCACAATAGGGTTGAAAGCTGCAGAGCGTCAGACTGTGACAAAGTTTTTGAGATTTGTCCCTAGGAGCTACACTTTCACTCTCTTTATGTTTCTTCTGCTTTCTGTTTGCTAAAAAAAAAACAAAAAAAAAAAGAAACTGAAGGAGCTGGTTTATCCTTGTTTTCATTCAGTGTCATGACTCAAGGGCGTTAAGGTGCCAGTAGCTTACTCTTTTGTGATTCATTGTAAACTGTTGGACAGTCCAGAGAAATATTTTGGACACAACAAAAACATCCAGGGAAATAGTGTGACAAACTAACACTTCTTCAATAGGAAGTAGCTTTTTATTTCTGCAGAGAAACGACACATGAGCTTGATGGCAACACTGCAGAGTGCAATGTCTACTGTGATCCTGTGTTTCAAAAAGATGAAACCACAGATGTAATTGTCTGTAGTTGTATTCCTGTAATCTTGCATTCAAGGCTCATAAAATGAACCACTAAGTGTTCAAATTATGCACAATGCTGCTTGCTTACAGTAGTCCACTGGGGTGAATAAAGTTGATGATTATTCCTCTTGTGTTAAGGATATTTGTCAGACTTGTCAAATTTTACTCCTAGGATGTGTAATCTCCTCAAAGGAGCGGAGTTGTATTCTTTTTCTTTTTCTTGTGTGTGAATTTTTAGCATTAAGCTGCCACACAACCACAGACTAGGTTAGCTGTCTGCAGCTTTTTGTTATGCTGCGTCTGTCTTTTGTGGTAGAGGGTGCTGCCACTCACTGTCATGTGCAATCTTTAGGAAGACAAATGAGGCGCTTCGTAGTATTAAATGTGAATTCTTTAGATTTGAGCTGAGTTTGTTTACATTGCCTTTGACTTTGTAGCTGTCTTTTCAAACCACTTTACAACCAAGTTGAACTTAGGATTTGAAAAACTTTATAAAATCTCATACAGCAACACAAGACAAGACAAATGCAAGTAGCTTTGGTTCGTTTAGTTTTAAAAACGTATTTCTAACACTGTTTAGCATAAAAGAACCTATAGCAAGCTGCCAAAACTGAAAAGAAAACGTCCTCTGAGACAGTAAAAAAAATTCACACTGAAGTTTATAACTATTTTTGCAATACTTTTAAACTCCTGTGTTTTACAGATATCATTAAACTGGAGAAACTGTTATCAGGAGCAGTCTGTCTGCTTGTGAACTGTTTACGGTGTGAAAGCAAAGAGAAGCCTAAAGCTATAGTTAGAATCTTTTGAAGTGGACTTCTGTGGAATTTTTATGAACAATTAATATCATTCTCATCATAGAAAGCTCTTTGAACGACATTGGGTTTAGAAAAACAGCGTATGCTTCCAACAGGATTGATAATCTAACAGTTAGTCTGAGCAGGACCAAGAACACAATGGACAGCTGTGATCTTCAGATAACTTCAGTCACCAAAAAAGTCATACAAATATATGAAAAGCCTATTTTTGATGTTGTCAACTTTATTTGAGATTTGAAGTTGCTTGCAAAACTCATCAACAAAAATCATGTATCCATTAGAAATATATGGTGAAATATAAGCAATTATCAAACATGATGTTGATATGGTGTTTAGTGATTTAGTGGTTTAAAATGTACAAGATTTTTCCTTTTTTGCATCTTCTCATAAATCAGTGACCATACTTTTATTTAGACCAAAGCCCTCCACACTTTGAACTAATGTGCTGTATTTTGTGGGAGATGTGTAGATCCTTAAAGGTGTGAGACTTCTTCTTGGCTCAGCCCCAAATGTTGTAAATACCCAAGGATTTCTTTGGCATAAACACACAATTTATTCTTCTTTGGTTATGGGAATTAACAGTGATTTGCAGGCATGGGGTTGTGTGTGGGGAGAGATGGGAATGACCCTGAACTATTGGCTGTATTTGTTATGTGGTCACTGTGATGTGTGGGTTTTGTGCAGAGGGTAGAGTTCTCTCATTTTCACTTACAGGGGGCTCAGACACAGAGGGGAATGACCAAAGAGTGGTCAGATCCAGTCAGCTTCAATTACGGCCCCTTGTAGTTTTCCCAGAGGTGCACTATAGCTCCTTTAAGGGAAAATCAATGAGGTGACAAATTGTTGTGGACAGCAACCCCTTTTATTTCTTACATTGTTGCATCCATGCCTGGATGCTCCTCTGAGCATGTTTGTGCGTTTGTTTGTTTGCGTGTGTGTCTGCACTTGTTTGGCATGCATACTTAAAAGAACAGCCTCGTCTATGATAATTGAATGCTTTGGTCCATTTGTGTTTCGGTAGTTTATTTTCTGCTCGCGACTTTAATGGCTTGTGATTTGTATAAACTTGTTTTTAAATGCTCCGTAATGGTTGCTCACATGCATCGCCCACTGATGCTTACTGCCGTTTTGTGCTGTTGATATATCACAGTAATGGCGCTGAAGTCTATTTTTTTTCCTTTCAAGGTTATTTTTGTCAAGTTCTTGTCATGCTTTCCAATGGCTGATGGCTGAAAAGCACCGATTTGCTGGAGTTTATTAAAATGAAAAAGAAAAGAGAAAGAGTTACTAAATTATTCAGTATTTTTAGATGGAAGGAGTTTCCAAATGGCTGCAAAAAAGTAGATCAAAGCAGATTTTGATGAAGAAAGTTCATTTCAGTTGTTTGTTCTTGTCCAGTGTTTTGGAAAACAAAGAAAAAACTCAGATTAGTCTCAAAGCCTGGATGATTTTCAGATGTAATAAACACAGCAAATACATTTTTAATTCATTTAATCTCTAAACCTAAATGAAAAAAACTATAATTAATCAAAGTTATCCAGTCGTTGGTGTAGTAGTGGGAAGGTTTGGTGTTTCTGCTGCTCAAAATAAACTTTTTTCATCTTTTTCTGAATTTGACTTTGTGAAGCTGCACTTTCAGGAGTGCATGTGTGTATCATAGTGTAAAATATCCTATATTGCTTATTTTGCACATGAATACTGCAGAAAACTGAATTTGTATTATGATTTTAAGGTGCTTCTTATAAAATAGTTTCATATTAAAGCAGCACTCCGGAGGATTTCATCAAGAGAGCAGTTTTTGAATCTAGCGTCCAAAGGCTCCTCCTCAAAACATCTCGACACGCGCGTCCGGTCGCGTGTGCGCGCGTGCATGCGGCGCATATACTTCGGACATGAACTGTACAGCTCAATGTGGAGGGTTTAATCACTCACAGTTCACAATCTTATTCCAACAACACTACGAGGGTCTGATGAGCCCTCTCTGTCCCTGCTGCTTCTGATATTAGCTCTGTTAGCAGAGAGCTGCTGCTGGACTCTGAAGCTGAACTTGACTCGGCCCTGGATGAACTTTCTGACCAAAATAAACGCATAATCCTGTCAAGCCTTGCCATTCTGTGAGGTGAAAGGTTTAAAAATAAAAATAAATCCATCTTTAGCTGGAGAATGGGTAGGTTTTTAGTAGAAATGAGCTGTGAGTCCTCAGTGAACGGCTGAGACGGCAGAGAAACACACAGAGCGTCCTGTACGACAGCGCCCCCTACTGGTACAGGTTTGGTCGATGCGTGTGCATGTTGAGAGAATGCAGAAATTTGAATTTCATTGGCTGAACAATGTCGGCAGCAAGAAATAATGGAAAGGGGTCTCTAGGAGGAAGGAGGGTCTTCATCAGAATGACAGATGTTGTGGAACTCAACCCATAGATCATAGTTTAGACCTGAAATATCATTTAAAACATTTAGAAAACTTTGATACAGAGAAAAATGCTCCAGAGAGCCACTTTAAGGTACCTGTCATTAAATCCATGAGTCATTTTTTTCAAGAAGATGATTTTATTTCCGTGTTTAGCTTCAGTTTAGATGAACGCTGTAAGAGGACATTAGGTAATTCTATTACTTGTTGACTCATGACATCATTGTATTCTTACTGTATAATACTTCACTATGAAACTAGTCATGGATTAAACCTATACTGTCTTTTTACTCAATTTTCTTCATTTAGATCTGAATTTGTGCTCTGATGCAGAGCTTTTATTGTGACAAACAGTATAATGAATTCTAAATCCTCATGTTGTGAACCCTTTGACAATGCACAAACCTTTGCCTGAAATCATATAAGCTCAATTTATATATGTATCTTTTTATTGAACTTTCATTTCCCCCTTTTTCCATCCTCAGTTTGCCGTTCACGTGCATGTAAAAGTGCATGGTGCATGTGCAGTCAATCAAGAGCAACAAACTTTTCTGTAAACTGGAATTAAAAGAAGATGATTTTACTCTGACTATATTAGGTTTTCACATTTTTATGTAGACTAGTTGGGAAATACCTTTCAAGCAGTAAGTAAATTTACTGTGATGTGACTTTATGATGATAATGTTGGGTGAATACATTTTGCAGCCCTGTCTTATACATATCTGTTATTTCTGTTTATAGAGATACTTGTTGAACATTTATTTTGGCTAGGAAGACCTTTAATATGTTCGCAATAGATTCAAATCATCTGTCCAAAGCAGGTTTAGAATCCACAAGGAAATTAGCCCTCCTTTTTCAACCATGGTTTGTGCCCTTTCATGTAAAATAGGTATTATTAGCATCAAATGTTCACAAAGATAAGATATTGGCAAAAAGAGAGATAATACGGAAGTTGAAATATTAAATTTGACCATTGTCATGTCTTTTAAAATGATTCTGCTGCAGGTGAACACTACTGAGATGAGAGAATGATTCAACCTCATCCTTTCATTTGCACTTCAAGCTGTTTTAATACCCCTTTTCACTAAATAAGAAATGAAGCTAGAACTGTTTCAATCAAGTGTGTAGCCCCATTCATGTTCTGTCATCTGAAATCTAACATGCAATATAAAAAATGTTTTAGTGGCATAGTGAATTTGATCAGCATAAGCTGCCACGATGATGCACCCTATTAAGAAGAGATGATTTAGTGAAAACCCAGAGTTGAACCAGCTGATTCCTCACTAAGACTCTAATCCTGCTTCGTAGTGCAGGACCCAGCTCTCCAATTTCAGTATGTTTATTAGTCCGGCAATTCAAGGCATTATTTTTTCCCCCGTTTTTTTTTTCAGACAGCTTGCCAATATGTCCCCAAGAGGCTACAACAATAATGGAACACATTTCTCTTTCTCTTGTCTCTGCAGGAAAAGAAGAATATGTTGCAACCTTCAAAGGATCTGAGTTCTTCTGCTACGACTTGTCCTTGAACCCGATTCAAAGCAGCAGTGATGAAATCACGTTGTCTTTCAAAACCCTTCAGAGGAATGGACTAATGCTGCACACGGGCAAATCGGCCGATTACGTCAACCTGGCGCTGAAAAATGGGGCTGTCTCACTCGTCATTAATTTGGGGTCTGGCGCCTTTGAAGCTCTTGTGGAGCCAGTCAATGGGAAATTTAATGACAATGATTGGCACGATGTCAAAGTTACAAGGAATCTACGTCAGGTAACAGTACAAATGGTGATGAAGAGACTCACTAAATTAATTTGAGGAGATGCTCTTAAATTATGACAATCGAACAATGCTTTTTTCTTCTCCAGGATGTAATTGAATTGCTAAATTGAGTCATTGTGGTTTCTGGTGAAGAATAAAGCAAAACCACAAAAGAGCAGGAACATCAAGGAAGGAAGCATCTCAATTAAGTTAGGTTTTAAGGGAGGACAGAAAGAAAACTTCATGACTTTTTAAAAGAAAGCATTGCTTTGAAATATCCTGAAATCACTGCTTAGGAATGAAGACAAATGATCAAAGTCTGTGCAAAAGAATTATCTATCTTTAATTACTTGTTCATTATTTTATGTTTATTTTTTGTTCTTGCTCACAATTTAAAACAGTAGCTAGGAGCTAGTGAATATTCATTTACTGTATATATGATGGCATTGTTCTGTGGCACAAGAACCTGTAAAAAAACGCAGCCAGACAATTTTCAGACCAAGTTCAAATTAAAATCAAACTTACAAAGAAAGCAAATCATTGAGGTATTAAAATCTATATTTTAGCACAGGCAATTCTTCTAACATGATCTATGGATGTTACAGTTTACAGCATTAAACACTTACTTCTTTATGATTGAATCCTAAGAAGCAGTGACGAGGTCAAATCACATACTTTGTACGTATTAGAAATATAATTTCACAGGTTGTACAACTTTTGTTGAGCAAAATATGAAAACTGAACAGTTCATGGGGAGAACTCATAATGTAGTTAGTTACCTAATGTCCAGAGTGGAAAGTTAGCATAACGACTGTGTATACAATCCACCTGGTTAAAAATAAATCTGCCTAGTGAAAATGAACACACACATAATTAATGACCAATAGTAAATAGGGTTCGTTTCCAGCCATCAGTCTACCAGGGGCAGACTTCTTGAGAATGATCACAGATCCTCATTAGCCTTAGCAGGGTGACCATGCTGTGCATTTGGAATTTGACCTCATAGACTAAAATCAGTGCTTTGCATGTCCTGTGAGAAAAACCGAAACATACCAACAATCTACGATTATGCTGGAGATGAACTTTAGACTTGATCATAGTTGCAGAAATAGATGGTAGGACATGTGTAGATAACACAATGTAGGAAATAGCATCAAATAAGGAGACATTTAATTTTAAATCTAAGACAAAATACCTTTTTTTTGTGGATATTTTAAATCATAGATCCTGTTAGACTGTTCAGCCTATGTTGACACTTCACACTAACATCACCGTAGCAAAATCCTTAGATTGGTCCTGCTCTTTTGTTGGAAAAAGGTTTATCTTCACCTCAGTACCAAAGCAGCTTCTTTTGCATTTTCCGCAAATTGTCTATCAACACACCTAATAAATTTGTCCAGCTTGAACATACTTTGCATTCAGAGTGTGAAAAAAAAAATCCAAGCATACTGAGTGCATGCTCTGCCGGGGGGATCAAAATGACCATCCTCCTCATTTCTTGTCAGGTCCTCTTTGCTTTGTCTCATTGCAGTAAAGTGATCCTAAAGTTCATCAGTAAGACCAAATAAGAGGTAACGTATTGTATGAGTGCCAGAAAGTCTGATACAGTGGATTGGCTGAGTGCTGAAGACTAAAACCAACAACAAAACAATAGAAATATCTGTAAAAAATTAACATAAAACGAAACTTTGCGATATTCTTGATGTTGGGATGCTTCAAGGAGGGTCGAGTGATGTGCTTTAGGCATTTTGATTTTTCTTACAAACCATTTGGTGTCTGTCAATCATAATCGTTTTGCAGGTAATCACTTTATTTTCTGCTCCTTAGCTGTCTTGGCACACACAGAAAATTGTGCAAAAATACCATGAGAAATTCAGGGAGTCACTGGTTGAGCTCTAGCTCCTGTCGTGGAGCCTTCTTGCTATTTTCCTTGGTCTGCTTTTTTCTTGTTAAACTTATTTTGCCCTTTTATTCTCTATGTTACTAACATGCTTTGGAAACAAACTAACATCATCCATGGAATGTGCCATTCTACTAACCAGTATGGTTTTTTGTCGTTTAACAGTGTACTAACAGTATTGACCATCATATATGATTTGAGTAACAATCGTTATTCTGTTCACAGTTTTTAATTTCCTTTCTCCCCCCTTTTCCACAAAGCACTCAGGCATTGGACACGCTATGGTAAACAAACTACATTGTTCGGTAGATATCATTCTAATTGTTTCTTAGTTTGGGTTTGCCGTGTGTTTCTTTTCTTTCTTTTTTTACTGTAGACGTCATTTACAAATTAAGGGAAACTGCGGTTGGTACTCTTCTGCTTACTTTTCGAACCTTTTATTTTAAACTTATTGGTTCATTCATTGGTTTCACCTCCCTCTTATTTCATCTGTTTTCTGTCCAATTCTGTTTGATCCACCTTTTTAGGAGCATCATTTCGAGCCATTTGCATCAAGCTGTGGTTAATAATGAGGACGTTCTCCTGTCTGGCTGGTCTGATGCTCTGTTGCTCAGCCAGTTGTTTCCCCATTCACTTTGCATGGCGTGGTCTTTGCCGTACATGTTGCAAATGTTTAACCTCCCATTTGCCAACATGAAAGTGGCAGTTGAGCTGTGTTTGTCAGTTCTTTTTGGTACTTTTTTAATTTCTTGATGTGCTTTTGTAGTGTCTATGAAATTCGCCAAGAGCATTTGCATGTATCTGGCTAGCAATGAAATATGGATTTTGTGTCCCAGTCAAGTACTGGGTATTTGGGAAAATATTCTTTTTGATTACCTTTAAGCAAAAAGAAAAGACAAATACATGCATGCTATAATTTTCTACACCTCAAGTCATTGTCCTATACGATACTGTGCTTCTTATAGCATGCGCTCCCTCTCTAACCTAGTGGCACGATGTGATTTCTTTTTGTAGAACTACTAAATGTACTAATATGAATTAGTAGTTAAACTAACCTAGATAACACTTTACTAACACCATTTTTGTGTCTGCTAAATAACTTTTGAGTTGCAGTGGAGGCAATACTAACACTGTAGTATGGGCAGTTTACTAACTCTCTAACTAGAACAGTAGTCTATTGAAGGCTTGCTGTCTTCCAACTAATCAAACTGGTCAAAATAAAAATAACAAAAATAACAAGAAAAAAGACACTAAAAAACAGACATGAAAATGGGTTTGAGAAAATATAAAGATAGGGAAACCTGTCATAGATGAGAAGAAAGAGAAAGGGGATAATATCAAAGTACATAGGCTGTCTCAGTATAGCGTGTCCTTTCCCTGTGCTTTGTTGTCTAGGTAACCATATCCGTGGATGGGATTCTGACCACCACAGGATATACACAAGAAGACTACACCATGCTAGGTTCTGATGACTTTTTCTATGTTGGAGGGAGCCCTAGCACAGCTGACCTGCCTGGATCTCCAGTTAGCAACAACTTCATGGGTTGCCTCAAGGAGGTAAACACCACTTCTATATGAACTCTTAGACTGGTGGGTGTAAAGGATTGAGTTGGCTTCACCTTAAGACACCAGAAACCGACTCCTCCACCCACATGCTGACCCTGTCGCATACTGAACACTGTACTTTAGTTTGTTTATCCTCTTCTCTTCTTGAGTGTGTACACAAACTTTTTCATACACATTTTCTTTATTTTCTGCAGTCTATAGCCTAGCGTTTAACATATGTATGCACTTTATGCACACACACACACACGCAATAACACATAGAGGTCTGTCTTGAAGTGGAATTTACCACTATTCTTCTAAAGCTCTGTCAGGTGCACATCAAAGAAGAGCAGTGATCCAAAGATCAGCGAGCTGAATTTTCATGAGGCACCTGATACTCTTAAATTCACTCTGCTGTTGAGGAACAGAATACCCAATTTACACACATTTATATATGTATGTACATAGAAACATATATGTGTACTAATATCTACATTTGGTGCCATTATTATATATGTGTTCACATGTGGTACATGGATGCAAAATAAACGTTTTAAAATACATTTTTCTAAACTGAAAGAAAAAAAATCCTTCACAATTTTTCTTAAGGTCTCATAATGAAAGAAGCCTGTGAATCTTGGCCATAACACACAGTACATTCAGTCCTTTTTTTATTCAATACACATGTGTTATACTAAAGAAGCATGGTTTATCTTGAAATCCTTATTTTGCCTACTAATGAAACGTCTGACCCAATGTGTTCGAATATTCTCCATGTGCTCCAAAATGACCCATTTATTTATTTTTAAATTCAAAAGCAAATTCCCTTTCATTCCTGGCCTTCCTCTTCTCCTTTGGTAGCCAGCATATTACATCTTACTTCAACCCCAGGCTGTCATCCTTAATTACATCTTTTAAAGGTCTGAGGCGATTTTGTTTAATGAGCAGAAAAAGGTGTGGATCACACATTCTCCTGCCACGTGCAAACCATTAGAAGTCTTGTTGTTACAAGGTCTGCCACAGTCTGAGTGCTGCGGATGTGGTAACAACGGGGTTAAGATTTGGTTCACCATGCGCGTGGTGATCACCCCCGCTGAGCTCTTTACTCTTGGGCAACCAAATATGAAGTCTTTTTTATAGATCAGTGTAATAAAATGTTCAAAGATGTTTAAACATTGTGTGTAAACACGCAAGTCTGATCATTATGATTGTGATGTTTTAATTTGAACATCTTAACAGCTATAAGCCAACAGCTACAGGGTGTGTGTTACAGAGCCACGGTTACAAAAAGGCAGTGATGTCTAATTCTGGACCTAGAGGGCCACCATTGTTCTAGATGTTTCTCTGCTCCAGCACACCTGGTTTAAATCGATGGGTGATTAACAAGCTTCTGCAGAAATTGAGGACATGCTGGGCAGGTAATTCATCCACTGAATTAGGTGTATTGGAGCAGGAACACACCTAAAGCATGCAGAATTTACACAATAATTTAAAATGGTGCTGGGAGGTTAAATTCCACACATTCCTCTGCAGTGCATCATATTTGACATTGCTTCCCAAGAGAACAAACAAAAAGGGAAAAAAGCAAAGACAAACTTGTAGTTGTTAAAGAAGATTCACAAGACACAGTTTGTGTTTCCAGTGAGCTGAAACTCATCTTTAGCATCCATTAATCCCACTGGTACACGGACAAGTGGCTGCTGCATGGTGGCACCAAACCTGGCTTGAAGGGAACCAGAATATTTGTCCCTCTCCTATAGGTATTCTTCCTACATCCCATCCAGTGCTTTGAGCTACATATGGGGAAATGATTGGCCTTTCTGATATGGTGCTGCACATTGTTGAGTTTATCATTTAGGATGCATAAGCAAAGGCTCATTTTTTTACTTGTATGGAATAAATTTTACATTTAAAAAATATGTTTTATTAACATTTGATCAAACCTGAATATATCACATATATTTAGACAACATATTATGCATATAATTATAAAGAAATGCAACCTGTAAGCTGCCTTTTTCTACATTGGCAAGCTGTATGCATCATCCTAGCCGACACTGGAATTTTGCAGGTGCAGGTCAGCTTCTGACTACGTCATGATGGCGTGTGAGCTATAGTTTAACAGCATGTGCAGTGGGCCCTGATTGATGGCATGTACCCCAAGTGGCTTTGTTGCAGAATTTGTGTGCAGATTTTAGTCTGAGCTACCATGCTTGTCCGTTGGATCTGATGGCAAAACAATCGGTGGTGCAGTAATAGCTCAGTTGTCACAACCATGGTTTGATGACAAATTAGTGCAGCACTACGAGTGCGGCGTGAGGCGTAGCTGAGACCAAAGCTTCTTTAACTCTGAAAGGTGCCCTTTGTCTTGACTATAAAAAATGGATTTAGGTTTATTGGCTGTATCTGTTCCACCTTTGTCTGTGTGACTTAAGTCTAGTTGGCAGATCTATTATCACTTATCCCTTTATTCCTTTCTATAATCTTTCCTTTAGATGGGAGTTTTTTATTTTAAAATTACCTTCTTATTTCCCGTTCTATTTCTTTAATATAAAAAAATGTAATTTGAATCTAGTCACGTTGAAGAACAGACTGTACAATTTTTTTCTTTCATTAAAGGAAGATAAAGATGTGGGAATAAAGGCTGCTTCCTGATTTTTATGCAGTCTGAAAGAGTAACAGCAGCAGTCATGAACAGCTAAGCCTGAGCATAGCTAATTCTAATGCACCACAACATGTTTCATCTACCTGAACTGTTAAACACAGTAGATCTGACTCGGTGATAAACATAATGCCCCATGCAAATGCAATCCCACTGGTGGTGTCCCCAATTTCAGGTGAATGCTTAGCATGACAGCAACTACAAAACAGGACTGTTTTTAGTGCAGGAATGTATTTACTTTGCATGCATGAACAGTTCAAAGTAGTTTGTATTGTAAACACATATACAGTGCTGTAAAAAAGTACTTTTTTTTTCACCTAAATGTTTCGGATCAACACACAAATTTCAATATCAGACAATAATGACTTGAGTAAATGCAAAATGCAGTTTTCAAATGATCATTTTATTTATTAAGAGGAAACAAACAATCCAAATTCACCTGATATCCATTAGAGAGTTAGAGAAAACCACTTACGACCCAAAAGAACAAAAAGATCTATTTCACATTAGGTAAAAGAACCCAACATCTTGTTTCCCAAGATTTCTGGAAGAAAATTGAGGCAACTTTATGGAGGTTTTGTTACATCTGGAATAAAAATACCACTGTATTTCAGAAAAATGCCTTTATACCAGCAGGCAAACATGGTAGTGTTACTGTGATGGACTGGGGTTGCTTTGTTGCCACATTGTTATGAATAAAACAATAAATTCTGTTCTCTATCAGAAAAATGTGAAGTAGAATGTTTGACCTCTGACCTTAATCAGGCAGTTCATGCTCTCCAATCTAAAAGAGTGGAACACATTTCCATAGCACTGTGAAAGACTCTTTTCCAGTTATCACAAAAGCTTGATTACAGCTGTTGCCACCAACAGTGTTTGAACCAGTAAATGAAATCACCATTTAAAAGCTGTGTTTTGTTTTTACTCAGATTATCTCTTTTGATAAGGACATTTTTTTGCTGGATGATAAAAATAAGTGTGACAAACAATAAATAAAGAAAGGACAGTTTTAAATGTTTGCAGCTGCATAACGAGGTCTAAGATTGTGTAATATTTAGCTGGCAAACTGATTGTCTCATAACATTTACACAACGTGTGTCTGGATTTCTGAGGTAAAAATATAACGACCACACTGACGTTTTAATTAAAGATTTCTGACATTTTCCTAAATGCTAATTAGTTTCTCATATGGAAATTAGAAACAACAGACAGAAGTATCCTTGTTATTGCAGCTGCACAACTGCAGTAGATACTGTTTCATTATGAAAATTGGATAATGATGAGGTTATGGCTGTCTCAATTTTGTTTTTGAAAGAGTGTTGCCAATTATAGTAGTGCTCTCATTTGACTTATGTGCAGTGTCATTAAATGTGTGACAACACAAGCTGTGGTAACCTTTTAGCTCCCAATTTTTTTTAAATAAAACCTTTTCTCAAACTTTAGAATTGAGATTTATATGCTTCTTAAGCCAGATTCCTATATTAAACAAGCAATAAAAGATGAGCTTGAAAGAATGAATTAATGACACTGGTTCCTTTGGTTCTTCACCTTCATTCTAAAGCAGCTCAAAGGTCACAGGTCAGATCCATTTCATTTTGTTTGACCCTCTCATGTCTGGGTTTTATTTTTTATTTTTTGCATTAGAATTTAATCTAATGGGTTTTGAATGAAAATACGTAACACTAGTTTTCTAAATCGTGCAAGCAATACTGAGTTTAGCAGAGTGGATGAGTGAACTCATGTACTTCTTTTAGATATCTATCATCTGCTCATTTTTATTATAATCACAGGCTTTAACTGGGGCCTTAATCAGCATTTTACACAACACTTGCAATCAATGTACTGTTTTAAATTCATCACTTTCCTCTCACTCCTCACAGACTCAAAAGATATTCTACCTGATAATTCTCTCCAAGACCGTTATATCAGTCCCTTTGTAAATTGAGGTTGTCACTTCTGTTTTTTAAAGTTAAAAAAACATGTCTCATCTCCTTTACACATCCAGAGCACACTGAGTAGCTATCCTGCAGGCTTCAGAAAGGAAGGGAAGAAAGCAAGGAGAAGTGAGTGACATTTGGTGCCACATCGGTGCAGCTCCATGTGTATAGGTGCAATGTGACAAAGTTGACCAGTGCTTGAGGCATGCAAACCCTGCATATGACGCAACTGTCCTCAGGGATTAGATGTCACATAGACAACTTCTGTTTGGTTGCAACATTTACTGAAATATTTACAGTACGTTCTGAAAGTCTGTTCTATGTGTGACTGTACTGTGGATTTAACCTTCAGTCTCTACTCACTTTTTCAGGTCGTTTATAAAAACAACGACGTAAGACTCGAGTTGTCCAGACTGGCCAAGCTGGGTGATCCCAAGATGATGGTCCATGGCACGGTTGCCTTTAAGTGTGAGAATGTGGCCACTCTGGACCCCATCACATTTGAGACACCTGAATCTTTCATCATTCTCAACAAGTGGAACGCTAAGAAGACGGGGTCCATCTCTTTTGACTTCCGCACCACTGAGCCCAACGGCCTTCTCCTATTCAGCCACGGGAAGCCCAAGCTACAACCAAAGGCTTCCAAAACTTCCCAAATTCTTAAGGTGGACTTTTTCGCCATTGAGATGCTGGACGGCCATCTGTACTTGCTGTTAGATATGGGCTCGGGAACTACAAAGACCAAAGCCGTCAACAAGAAAGTCAACGATGGTGAATGGTATCACGTGGATTTCCAACGAGATGGACGATCAGGTAACATTTAATCCCTTTAAGCTGTGTGTTCAATCATTAGATTAAACAACATGAAATATTCAAACACACACAAGCAAGAAAAGTTATCACAAATTTGACGCACAACAAATAGAGAATGTTTGAAGTCTTTCCTTTTTTTGTGTGTGTGTCTGCGTTCTAGCCTCAAGGGTCACCGCAGATATCAGCTTTTAGATGTATGTGTATGATGGAAAACATGTTTTATGTTCTGACTGACACATAAAGACTCCACTGCACTGAGTAGAGTCCTTGAGCTGGAGCTATTCTGTGCATCAACTGAATGAATTATTTAACTCTTAAAAAGAAAACTACTGCGGGATTAGAAGCGTATTTCCTGAGGGGGAAAAATGGAAGGGCTGATAATACATCACTATTAAATGACACAAAATACCTTCCCCTCTCTTACTGTGTGTCTTAGGCCCCTGGTTACCCCTGCTCAGATTTCAGTTGACGTGCCTAAGTAGCAATTTGTTACCATGTGCTTGAAGCCAGGGCCTTGCAATGTCATGTTGCCAATTCAATAAACCGTGTTTTCTACTTAAAAGGTGGGAATTACATTAACTGTTTCATTAACCCCCAAGTAAATTTGGTATTATTTTAAGAGAATGAGGTCTATTGAATTTGTTCTGCTTGTGCTGACAGATTACAGCCATAAACAGTATTATACAGCACAGGATGACTTTTAGTAGAGGAGGGAAATTATTCTTGACTTCTCAAATGATGTGAATCTACAACCTTTAGTTATGGGAGGCCAAACTATAAGAAACACATTTATGCTAAATTAGATCATGTTCATTATCCATCTACTATCCTCCTGTCATCCACCCCCACATACTTACCCACATGCAATCAATCTAACAGACACACACACACACACACACACACACACACACACACACACACACACACACACACACACACACACACACACACACACACACACACACAACCTCAAGTTCCCTCTACTCACCAGTCTCTCTCTGTCTACCCTACCCAAGTTTCCATGGAAACAAGAGGTGGTCTCTCCCAGGACTAAGACTGCATAGTGCTTTGCTGAGCAGTGTGCTAATGACGTTTTTGGAGTAACTTTTCCTCCTTTCCTCAAGTTTAAGACATCAACACTGCATTGCACTGGAGAGTAAAGAGGACATGAAACGGTCTCTGATGTCTTCCAGTGTGTAAACACAAACAAAACAGCAGAAATGGCTTCACTTTCACAGTTTTTTTTTTTACAAAGCTGTTTAATTTTTTAAATTAAGGTCTTTTTTGTCAGCCTTTAAATTTGAGCCAGTTAAATCTAAAATTTTCATGTTAAAATTTGGTAGAACTCTGCTAAAATGTAGTATTTCTACGTAAGAATGTGTCTATAAGGTATGTGAAGAAGAACCTAATTTTATTGATTTACAAATGCACATGTGAACAGATGAGTAGAGCAGCCTTGTTTTTATGTGGTTTTAAAATGAATCCTAAACACTTTGTTTATTTTGTCTTTGTACTGAAAAACTGTGCTTAATTTAAGGATCATGTAAAATGTCTTCAGGTAGATAGTTTCATTCCAATATGAAGAATGAGCTCCTGTTGAACCTTTAGTTTATAACTCTTCTTCTGCTGCCATTCCTGCTGTTTAGTGGTATTGTCTTCTCATTAATGATGCCTGATGTTTAGAAGGATAACTGCAGTAGTTTAAAACAAGGTGAAAGTGCTCTATATTTTAGAATTTATAATATAATTAAACTTTTGTTTAATAAGGATGTTTTTTGTTCATTTTTTTACATTATGTTGCAGTTTGAGTTATTGTTTGTTGTTTTTTAAGGTTTTTATCATTTTTAAACTAGACCAATTTGTAGGTTAAAAAGTAAGAAAATACAAAATTAGTCTATATTTACAGAATCTCTTTTTACTTTCAATATTGTTTTGCAATTTTAATAGTTATCTTGTTTATATATGATTTAAAATGTAATAAGGAGCAAAGATAACAAAGCTTATGCAATTTTTAAAGTATAAAAGTAAATAAATATTCAGTACCACTTATAGAATCATGTTAGACCTGCTTGTGCATACTGATCTACTCCATTGCCTGTTTCTTATACGTATTAATATTTGATTGATTTAAGATAATTTTAACACAGAAGAAAGAAATTCACAAGTCCCCTGAGAACACAAGTCATAAAACATATGGCACTCACAGCTTTTCATCTGCATGTCAGATGTTTTATTAATACACGCCACCGAGCGCATCACTCATAACAAAAATGCAACACAACAGCCAGACATAATTATCTACAGCCTGGTCTTCCATGAGCAACACTTCCTGCAGCTGTGACAGCGACAGATAATGATCCCTGCCCTATTTAGTTTAGTCAGTTCTGCTGGCAGGAACAAGCCTGCAAATGGACTCTCGCTCTCAGAAAACATCTTCTAACCTCAATGCATTAGAGACGCTAAGAGACACTGTGCTTTTAAGTGAGGGTTTCTGGGCTTGGAGTGCTGCGGGTCACTCATCAGGGACATTACATGGACAGTCGTGCGAGGGCACATGTGCCACTACTTCAAACACAAACATGCACTGGGAGTAAACAGACGGACGCATGTGCAGGCACGCAGACAACACATTCCCCAACCCTCACGGCCAACCTCACCAGCTTCCCTTTCTGCAGAGAATCCAATCACATGAAGAGATTTGGCCCCATTGCCCTAACTGGATTGCAGTAATACCCCGTCTGACATGTTTTGGGGATGTGTGAGTGGGGTTAGGGGAAATTATACCAAGTTGAGCCTGGCTGCTGATGCAGAAAGTGGGAGAAAGATCTGAGCTGTCCTCTGGCCCCCTGTGTTTAGGTTTGACTGCATGTATAGTATGTCTTTATAGGTCAGCTTATGGAGAAAAAGAAGACACGGTAGAGATTTGGTCAGATACCGATTGTCTCACTTCATTAATTCCCTTCATCGTCATTTTGATGAGCTCTCCTTTGCTGCATTCTTTCACTATAATACAATCCGCTGCGGTTTTGCATGTGGTTTCTTATCTGTCTCTATCAAACCCACTCTCAACCTCTTTCCAGCCATCTTTATCTCTACACTCTCATCTTGTTCGGTATCTTTTTCTCTTTTATGCTCAGTTGTGCATTCGCAAAGTCAAATCTATCTCCTTTCAGCCATGGTAAATGCTCAAAAAAATTGGCAGCACTACAGTGTGTGCATATGTGTTGTTTTCCAGGCTTTAAGCATGACAATGGTTCACGTCCCCAAAGGATTTTGTTCTGTTCTTTGATTTAACATATCGGTAGTTTGACGATGTTTACGCACTTCCTTACACAAATTTGACAAGTGAGCATTTCAGTCTGGGTAGAAGTCTTAGATGATGACATCCTTCTCATGTCTCTTGCATCACTTAGACAGACATGCTCACTGTAGATTTATAGTGTCCCGGTATGCTGTTTAGGACTTACTTCCAGAAAGGAGCCATTAGTTTGATGATGGCCACCTTGGAATTTACTTTGTGAATGTGTGATTCACAAAGCCTTAGTTCAAACCACTTCTTACTGCTGCAGGGTTGGATCTGTCAAAACTGATACTTCTCTCACAATTCACCCTGACCATGCTGATGTTCATTCTTCAGCAGGGCACCTGCTCGACTCTGAGAAAAGTTTTCTCACTAATGAGTTTGATGTAGTGAGCTCGTTAGCTGTAACCTGAAGGGAGCTGTTCTGGCTGCGTGACGGGTGGCCCATGCCAAGTGTGCAAAGCTTGGAAGTCTCAACAGCTGGTGCTGGAGAGTGCAGGGGCAGTGGGTGACGGCGGGAAAGTGCTAGAACAGATGCCTGGGGCCAAGACCCCGAGAAGAGAGCTGGAACATGCTACAGCGTACCAGGTTAATCATTGTGCACTAGGTCCTTAACTGTCGCTCCCGTGAACTTTTTGCACGAAGGTTATGAAGAATAACCAAGAATATTAGCAAATGTGATGATTTTGATGTTTTTCTTTTTGCAAAAAAAAAAGTGCAAAAGAAGAGACAATTTTTAAAAACTTGGATATTTATTACATGTATAATTAATAGTGGTTTTTACATCCATGCATGCTAATGGTAGATGTAATGAAATGTGAAATGCCCCATTTAATGTCTAATTTGTCGCTAAAATAAGCCAAGCAGCCCTGCTGAAAATTCATGTGTGGCTCAGGGCTTGTTTCTAAACACTAACACTTTGACTCAAAAAGTCACTTAAAAGCCACGGCCCTATCACACTTTCTAGCATTTTCAACTCTTGCCATTAAGCCCGAAGCAGGCAGCTAATAGCGTCGTCGTATCTGCCATGGCATGCATCTGCCACTCAAAATGTAAATTATTACTTCACGGCAATTGTATTTTTGAGCATCCTTAGCCTCCTTTTTCCCCCCGCTTTCCCTCCGCTTGTGTGTATCCTCAGCAGCAAAGTTTATAGATTACTCGATGAGGATGCAGGCAGCTGAGGCAGCCACCATTAATTAAAGTCCACAATGGCTCCTGCGCAGAGAGTGACAGATCCATATACAAATTAATCACCAGGTCTGAGTCCCACAGTAAGTCCTTCCTTTTCCAAAGCTTTACAGTCCAGTCATGTCCGCTGTTGTTTACCGTGCTCCAGATCGAGAATTAAACCTGAATGAGAGTGATAAATCATGGTGGGGAAACACACAAACTCCCATTGCAGGTTTACGTGTTGGAGAGGCAAAGAGACGGAGAAGACAGGGTGAAAAAACACGGCCTGCAGACCGTTAATCAAGTTCAAAAAGATGGTTAGAATTTAGGCTTTTTTCCCTCCTCCTCTCTTCAGTAGGGTAGTGGAAGAGGGCGTCAGCAATGATAAAGAGAGCAATGATTTTTCTTTTCCTTACCTTTCGTTTTATGACCACTGCTTTATAGATAAAAAAGATTTATTAGGGGAAATCTATGGAAAACGGAGAGGATGCTCCCAGGGATCCCAGATTAGGTTTCTAATTGACTAGCTGCCCTGTGATTAATAAGTCTTATCAACACTCATCAGTCATTCTAAATGAAGAAAACCCTGATCCTGCTCAGATGTATAACCCTAATTAGGCTAATTTCTTCATCAACCCTTTTTTTTCAGATAGACCTTCTTTGCACGTTTGCATTTCCACAGTACATACAGTATAAGGTCTTTTGACATTTGAATAGATTAAAATGTGTTCGAATACCCTCAGAGTAAATGAAAAGAAAACAAATATGCAAAAATGCTTTCCTAAATCATTTTTTCCTCATATATTTTCAGGTACTATCTCCATCAATACTCTCCGTACGGCTTACACCGCCCCTGGGGAAAGTGAAATCTTGGACTTGGATGACAATCTTTACCTTGGGGGTCTGCCAGAGAACAAAATGGGGCTGGTGTTCCCCACTGAGGTTTGGACAGCACTGCTCAACTATGGCTACGTGGGCTGCATCCGAGATTTATTTATCGATGGACAGAGTAAGGATGTCCGACGCCTGGCAGAGATCCAGAAGGCTGCCGGGGTCAAACCCTCGTGTTCTAAAGAGCCTCCTAAACAGTGCTTGAGCAACCCTTGTCAAAACAACGGGATCTGTAGAGAGGGATGGAACCGATACGTTTGTGACTGCTCTGGGACTGGATACCTTGGACGCTCCTGTGAAAGAGGTAAAACTTTGTCCTAGTTTGTCTATCCAACTGTTTGACCCCTCCGAATGTTACTCTGATGGGTAAAGCTTTGCTTCAGTGAACTGTTGACAGTAATGCTCCCTAATATCCTTCCTCATCAATCCAGATGTAGACATGAAGCTATAAAATATGAGTACACTGTAGTTGACATAGTGGAAAACTAAAGAATATCTTGAGAGGGAATCTGATGAAACAGGACGATCAATGTCACTAGACAAATGTCTTTTGGTGGTCTTTTTGTCAACTCCGATTGTTGAACCTCGGCAGCTTAAACGGCAAACTGAAAGAAATAAAAGGTAGAAAATGTGCTTGTGCAAATAGACGGCTGCAAAGAGGCGGACAGAATGAATCAGGATGTGCAGGGCTGATGTTGGACTCTGTTGAGTGGCAGGTGACTGATGCACCACTGAGACACCGCTGGTCACGTCCACCGTACACACTCGCCTGTAAATTGGCTGTCTTCTTCTAACCATTTGCCTCATCAAACCACTCGCTCATGACCAGACCTTGTGCAGAATACTTATCTGTGTCTCCTCCAGAGAAGAGAAATGGGGGAAGAGTGTGTCATACAGATAAATTTTAGAGCTCCATGTCTTAGCGGGAGCTGAGTTACCCCTGACCCCATGGAAATTAATTTTATGGCAAGCAGAGATTTCTTCTTTTTTTTCCTTTTGGTGATATCAATGAAAAAAATTAAACTTTTTCTTGCTGGTAGTTTTTTAAAGGAAATTTTAACCAGAATGTGTAAACTTTATATAAACATTCATGTTTCTTCTAATTTTCATTCTAGACTGATTTGTCTAATTGGCAGGAATATGAGTCAACGTTCAGCAGAGTTTGGATCTTGACTTGTCATTCTCTTCACAACTGTGTCTCCACATCCCATCTTAAAGCAGTTAAAAATATGTTGTCATGTAGCTGTACAGCTTTGGTGACAACCATCACACACATGAATAAAACATTAGCCTTCAAATAGTAAAATACCATTTTCAGGCTTTACTGAGTTTATTCAAAGTTTCAAAACAATAAAAACAGTAGATGGTTAAAAGGTTTGTCCAAGAATTTCAGTTTTCAAGAGAATACAGTAACATACTACATAACAGCTGTTAAGTGTTAATGACAGTTTTCCAACAATTCATAAATATTGCACTATATCGTACTGCTTGTAGTATCGCAGTATATCATGATGTATCGTATCGTTGCCCTAGTAGTGATGCATATTGTATTGCCAGCTTCTTGCCAATACACGCCCCTACTATACACTGTAAGTACATTAATTTTACTATAAGCAATACCAGCATGTCCGTGAAACTATGATGAGAGATGTATTTTGAACACAGCAAAGGGTGTGCTATGCAGGGAATGCTGAGAACAACATTATTTATTTGTTGTTTAGAATGCACAATGGCCATGTGGCTTGTTTCTTTTTCTTTTTTTTCATGTGTTTAAATGTGTTGCTGGAGATTGTTTCAAATGCTGGCCATGCAGAACTGCACATGGTTGATCAAAATAAATCAATCCAGTGGGCAGGAAGGCTAAGTTGTGACATTGAGCAAACATCTGAACTCTGTAGCCAAATCAGTTGCTGCCAAATCAAATTAAAACCCCTTATGGACTGAGACAAACATTTTTGTACAGATATGTGTGATATAATGTAAGAAAGTCAAACTCACATTGACTCAGCAGCTTTAAAATAAAATATAAAAATGATGCTCAACCATAGAAATGACTGGCTACTCAGAGAAATTTATTCCATCCACCTTTTAATAATTGTTTTTATTTTTTTCTCTTTGACATTTCCCTTGGATGTGTATCGATTTATGATTTGTAGTCTCGAATTTGGCAGTTAAGGGAACATAAATGTTTCTTTTCTGTTGTATAGAAACTTTGTCTTGTTACAACAAGCTTATCAGATTCAGACATATATTTATTCTGTAAGTCTTTAGGTCATCCAGACAAATTCACCAATTTCCAACAAAACAAGTGGCGATGTAACAATAAAGCAGACGTGTTGTAGAGCTTAATGCACTCAGTGACCTCGACTCCCATCAGTCTAAAATGTCTTTTTGATAGCTGAATTTTGGCAGATTTTTTCTTCTTTCACTGTTGTTATACAGTCAATATATGAATTGTGACATTTCTTCATGATAGTGGGAGTACATAAGTGAAAAATAGTAAACATATGCATGTTCAAGTCAAATGTCAAAAAGAGCTCTGGTGGTATGTGACACAGTTGTCACAGTTTGACAAATCCGTTCAGGAACAACAACAGGGGCTGGTTCTGCCACAAGAAAAAAATCAAGTTCAGATGCATAAAATGTGATTCTGTGTTTTCTGTAACTATAGACTCTTCTGACCTGTCTTGTAGGATGTTAGTGAGTTGTGTAGTTTAAGGTATCTTTGTACTGTATGTATTATTTAGGAAATGATAATGATGGGAAAATGCTAATTTGGTTTGTTATGGTCATATTTCTGTTAGTATCAGTTGTGATTGATAATACTAAATTATATGAAAAAGTTATTTTGTAAGAGATGTTAAAAATATTTGACAGTTTATGAAGTTCCATCTCAGATTAGTGAGACTTACTTGTATTTAAACACCAGATGATGGTTTGACAGGAATAAGAAGATACTGATTGAAAAAGAAAGTCCGACTCTGACTTTCATCTGCAAACAAAAAGACAATGCTCAGTTTTGAATTTGGATTAGTTTCACATTAGGCGCTGCTGGAATTTCCACCACGTGACCTTTTGTCCTCTCTCCGAACACTTAAACGTCTTTTGACGTCTCTGCTTGTCTGTCCAACTCTCGTTTTCTTGGCTGTCTCTGCGCTTGTGGATAAGACTGGCATTAGTGAGAGTGTGAGTGGGAGCAGTGGCATGGATGGGCCCTGGCGTGCTGCCAGCTGTTTTGATGGCTCCAGATTGCCTCTGCACTGGTAGGATGAAGCAGGCACCAGCAGGCTGAGGAGCTGTCAAAAGAATTACGCCCGCTCTCACTTAACCATGCATGGTGTACCACCCGGTGGCAAAATACAGCTACTGCATATGGCAGAGGAGGAGGACGATGACGATTGGAAGGAACAGGAGGTGGAGTTTCGGAATAGATGCATGAAGCTATTCGCCCTATTTTGAGACAATATAATTAAGCAGACAAAGCAATTTTCTTTCATGCATCCCGAACGCCTTCCTTTCCCCTTGTTCCTTCAGTTGTTAATTAGCCCAAATATTAGTCTTGCAGTGTGAGGCTGAAGCAGCCTCCCAGATGGTGTAGTAGGTGGATTGCAGTGCATGCACAAATTCCCTAATGAGATATATGACATGCTGGATTCCTAAACTGACAGCATCTGTATTGACTCTAGGCTTCAGATCAGTGTTTACTTACACCCACCTGCTATAAAAAAAAGCAGATGATGGAGATCAATACCTATCTAGACAGGTATACAAGTGTCATTGCGATATACAACACAGGTTTGACATGCATGCAAAATTTATTGACATTAGGACACATGAACCGACGCTTTAGGAAGGTATTAAATCACAGATGCTAATGCTTTGACTTGAGTTCAGTCATTGCAAAAAGATGTAGGGTATCCTGCTACAAAACATTGTGGGGAAAAAGCAGTCATTATGTAAATCAGTGTTAAAAAAAACATCTCAGCACATTTGATGCTTTTCAGAGCATAAAGCCATTTGCCACTGGTCTAGAGAAAAAGCAAAAAAGAGAAGAATGGTATTGCATAATTGCAAAATGCTGTTAAAAGGGATTATAGCTGAGTTTTAGCATTTAGACGTGTTTTAGCCTTGTCCTTTGACAGCACTCTGCGAGTTAGTCCCCATTCGTCACACACAAAGCTAAAAATTAGAGAGAACTTGTTGCCCTGTTTTCCTAAGGTTTGCATGCAAACGCATAAAGAAATTAGTAGGAGAAGGATGGAAAACGTGGCCTCAAGAGTAGTGAGGATTGATTTTTTTTTTTTAATGAAGCTCAGATGGTGAATACAATTTTTTTTATGCATTTTTCAGATGTGGTCAAATCTGCATACCTGAGGAATCAATTAGTCACATTCTATTTAAAAAAATGATAAAGATGTAGTCAGATTTTTTGGATATCTGGTCTTTTAAAGAATTCCTGTGGAAATGAGTGAGAATGAACTTGTAAATCATTCACCTATTAGCATCTTCATTGGGCCGATAAATGTACACACACACACACACACACACTAGATCTTTATTGTCTTACACTTTTGTTCCTGACAGCACAAACTCAAGTTGTCTACTCCATCACTCTGAAAACTCTTCTTTTTTTTTTTTTTTGCATTCATATCTTTTCTCAGATGAACTTTCTGTATAGTCATAGTCTCAGATGTGAAGTGGGCCATAATGTTGTTACTTCTACCAAACTAAAAAGTTGTTTCCCAGCTTATAAAAACCCACTCAGCTCACAGGTTGTTTTAAAAGCTCGAGTCTATTTCTTGGACTCTGCATGCTAAGATTCTCAAAGAAGACTGCAGTGAAGAAGACATAAAGTGCCTTGAATTATTTATGGTATATCTGAGCCGTTTGTGCTGCTTTATTATAAATGTTGAACACATATACTTTCCAAAAGCCTTTAGCGGTTTTTTCCAGCACATTCGGAATTGGGTTGAGCCTGGTGCCCTGTTACTGTGGGACATCACAATCCGTGACATGCAGCTGACGGCTCTCCCTCCCCGCTGAGCCTCCTCTCCTCAGGGGGAAAGTGAAAGATAACCGTGTTCCTGTTTGCGATTACCTGATTCTCCCTTGTTAGTTGTGCAGCCGTCTTTGTTACTTCTCTGAGAGTGGTGCTCACTTCAGCGACTCCTTCATCAGAAAATCAGAAAATTATCCTGCACTGTGCTTTACAAGGGAGAAAATAAATAGTTTAGTTTGCTGTCCCCTGTGACAGCCTCTGGTTAGGCCGGTCGAGGCGGCAGCCATGACTCTGGTCCCCTCAATTTATTTTGATATTGAACATGGGAATGCCATTAAAAATGACTGGGCTTCCACAATTGGATTTCTGACAGGTGCTCACTTTGCATTAGGTAATGATTCCCTCACAAGTCTGTCTCCATATTTTCATATCTATATCATGGAGCTTTCATTTCAGATAATCTTTTATATGAATCTCACATGAATGGAGCACTTTGAAGAAATTCAATTTTCACCACACAAGTGATTAATGTTTTATAATTTTGTGCGCATTTGATTTATAATTTCTCCATTTATTTTCTACTTCCACACCATAGTTGTGTATTTACACACTCTGATGTCAGTCATTTTTTAAAATTTGTTTATTAGACGGACATTTGAACAAAATTAAGATATTTGATTATTTTACACTTTGCCTTTTTTTGCTTGAGCACTTTTAAATCTATAATTATGTAAATTGTGCACTTTCAAAAGATTTTCTGCATTATTAATTTACATGTTATGTTCTTTTCAAGTTTCTAATCTGTTACTTTTTGAAAGTATTATCATAATAAGGCTGTCTTAAAAGTGATTTCATTTACCCCTCAAGTATTCCATGCCTGAAAAGTTGCTCTTTTTTTCCCTGGAATCATGTAACAGCTTCCAAATGCAGCTTTTTTGCTGTAGTTGCCTGGCAGGAAGCAGACAGTTTAGCAGTGAGAACCCGTTTGTCACACGCTCGATCATCTGCAGCATACCCCAGGAGGGCGTGGAGAAATTGGATTTGGGTGAGGAATGTGACAGAGTCATCCCAAGGGATGGATGTGACATTGGCTCTGTGTGACGAGGATGTGGTGATGAGGTGGTGTGAGTACATTGGTACCCTGTCACCCACACCGCTCTCTGTCTCCCATCTCTCCAACACCCCTTTTTATGTTTCTCACCACTCCAGCTGCAGTAATAGCTTGGCGATTGGCTCGTGGTTTAGTTACACCGCCGGAAATGTTGTTACAACCTCCTGCCAGCGTTAAACAATCTCCACAGCATTTCTCAAGACAGGCACTTATTGCGTTTAGTAAATGCATTCACCGTGAAAAGGAGCTCCATATTCAAGTCTTTTACACTTCTGACACTATTTTTATTCATTAGTTTGTTTATTTGGTTCTTATTTAGTCTATTTGGAGTTTTGCATATAACAGAGATGAAGGAAAGTTTTGTCTGCAGCTGAAAGGTGGGCGATGATGGTTTTGCCTTTATGTGTGTGTGTTTGTTTTTTGATGCTCCTATAGAAAAACATTTTATTAAGCACTGAATTGATTGTGATATAACTTTCAAAAGTAACGATTGGCTATACATCTGACAAACAACTGAATAACTAATGAAGTTGACCTGATTCAAGATGGCCACCAAAGCTTTACAGATATGGAGCTACAATCCAGTGTTAGAAGCTGAATGTCATTCAAAGCACATCTATTCAGCTAATTGACCCTGATCCAATATCTCCAGAACCACTGGGCAGATCTGAATGATTATTTAATGATTTAATAATTAATTACAAATACAGCTTAAATTTTGGATTAACCCAATTTAAAATGGCTTCACAAATAATTGACTTTTACCAACACATCAGTTTTACAGCACACATTTTTTTTTTTGTTTTAACTGATTTTATCAGATCTTAATTTAAAACATTGTCATTAACTATTGGAGGCAACCCTGATTATCTGTTAGCAAAAATCTGTATCTAACAACGGCTGGACTGTGTTTTGGAATCAAGCACAGTCGAGACCTGATCAACCTTTTCAGAGTGACTGAAACTCTAAGATTCTTAGAGTCTAATAATCTTACAGAAATGAAGCTACAATTAAATATGGCAGTAGCTGAGAGCCATTCACAACATACATACTCTGGGTTCTAAGTGTCAAATCTTTCATTATTATATGGGATTATGAACCACTTTTTTTCAAGCTTTGACCAAAATGAGATAAGATAATCTGAGCTTTATGAACTCATTGCAAATATTGTATGTGTTTTTCCATGAATTGGTTTCTGACGTCTGCTCTACTTTATATAACTGCATTATAGTTTCAGTGATGGAGTCCATAACCCAAAATTGGCTCAGAGACTATACTTTGGGTAGCTGTCAGCTGCATGATTCAGCTTGATGTTGATGTTAGACATGTGACGTATTCACTGCTTTATGCTATCTGGAAACATGCCATTCAGTCACTCACATAATGTGTTTATAATGGGTTGACTCTTTTTGTATTATCCTTGTAGCCGTAGTAAGAACATAGAATAAATATTGGCTCAGTCTCCTGATGCCATCATAGAAGCACATTTTGCAGCCAGCTGTAGGCTCAATCTTGACAGCAACAGTGCTTCAGTCAATCACAGCTGTCGGTTTTTGACTTGTGACGCAAACAAGAAGTTGACTCTGTTTTCTGCAAAGTTTTCTCCTCTTGCTGTCAACATCTTATAATTTAATTTCTTCTCTCAGACAGTTGTTCAAAAGCAACACCAAAGGAAGTACAAGATTCTATTTAATGAAAGAAGAGTACATTTTGATGTAGATGGACTTTTGAATGTCGACATTTTTTTTGCTGTGCATTTGTGTGTTGAAATCACTGTCATTCAGTCCAAAACAATTGAAGCACAATAACGGAGAAACAAATCTGTCAATCCCATTTTCTTTCTCATAAATGTGTCTCTGTGAGTGGTTGTTTCCTGTTGAGTAGATGCATGTAGCTGGATTGCTATAGGGGACTACTTTCTCCCCAGTGTTAGATATTCTTATGGAAAAAAGTGTGATCAATTTCAAAAGAAAATATTTTCTAAAAAATAATTTAAAAAATATTTCTTATTCCTTGTTGGTAAAAATGTCTTTCGAAATCACTTTATGTCAAAAGACTTGCTTTTGAAGATCAAGACTCACAATGACTTTTAGTTTTTGAGAGATGTGAAAAAATTTTATTGAAAAAGGAAAAGAAAAAAAAATCATGTACGTCACCTGTCAGAGAATAACATCCAAATTTACTGTTGGAAGACTGTAGCTGTCCTTGTGCCTCTTAAGTTCATCGATTCATTGTTCCTCTGAGACCGGATTGAAGGTCGCAGCACTAAACTGTGTCAACAAACAGAACATCACTTTACACTGAGTCGACAGCCGTGGTCACTGGTTTACCATAAAACTGCTGCAATCCATTTTACCGCTCACTCATCTTGTTTTCTTTCTCCTCCCCTCCGCAGAGGCGACCATCCTCAGCTATGACGGCAGTAAGTTTATGAAGGTGCAGCTTCCAGCAGTGATGCCCACAGAAGCGGAGGACGTGTCTCTGCGTTTCCGCTCCCAGCGAGCCTACGGCCTCCTGATAGCCACCACGTCTCAGGACTCTGCTGACACCCTGCGACTAGAGTTGGAGAGCGGCCGCGTCCGGCTGACGGTCAATTTAGGTAACGCCTCGGTGGAACAGCTCGGTTGCAGCAGCAGAGCTTTATAGAACTTTAAAATCCCTCACTACCCCCTATGCCACCAATTATTTGTATTTAGCTTTGAATAGAAGGAGAGGCTGTGACAACTTTCACGGTCTGAGGTCTGCAGCTCTTGGCTCACTGCCAGCTGAACACACAGAGCCCATCACCCAGCAGGGAATGCTCGCTGCCCACTATGTCCGCTAATTCAGATCCATAGATGAGGAATATTCCTACATCCCACACAGGGATGTTACTCTGACTATTATTCAAATTAGGGTCATAGAAATTGAGTCAAATATCACAATCCTTGGGTCTAATTACAATCCACAGCTTATTTAGTTAGTGTGAATGTGGGTTAATAATTCCAGTGATGTCTGAGGAAAGTTCAATGCCATATTTTCTCTTTTTACTGGCTAAACAGAAATAAGCCTCCTAAGTGGAGCCACTTAGTCGTTCATGCAAAGTACACAAGTGTGTATTTGCTGTCAACCTCAAATAAGCATGTGTCCAGCTTTGGAAAACAACAGCGCCACGCACTGACAGTGCTGACATGTCAGATCACCGACACTACAAGAAGATGCCCTCTGATGTAAACAAGAGGTTGCCCTGTTTTGTTTTCTTTTGAAATCTTTTTGACACATTTAAGAGTTTTTTGGAGTTTGTCTCCGGCCTCGAGCCCTTGAAGCCCGTCCTCCTTGTCCCTCACTCAGAAAACAAAAGCCGAGCATTCTCTGTGAGGGTAGGCTCATGTTGTTCTCTGGCTGTTTGCAACCACTTTTCTACTGTGGTTGACAACACATGACAAGCAGGGCCAAATGGGAAGGAGCGGTGGGAGGAGGTTAATCTGGGTCACCTTTCTCAGAGCACGGCACAAGCTCAGAGCTAGGAAACAGTGAGGACAGATTTGGACTTGTGATGTGTGATTGAGGATCAGTTATGTATTTTTTACAGTACAGCTGACTAGAACTTGTGTGATCACATTAGCAAAAAGTATTTTCTCCCAAAAAACATTAATACATACTACTATTAATACTAATACTACAAGGTCTTCAAATATTTAACTTTTTACATTAAATTTCCAAAAAACATTACAAAATAAAAGCATTATTCACTCATATATAGTGACCCTCTTTGTATGATGTTTATTTTATTATTAATTGCATTATTCAAAGCAACATTTCAGTCCTATACCCATTACTATAGAAATTTATACAGTTGGTAAGAAAATCAGACCCTATGCATTTGTAAGAAAACAGTTATTATTTAAAATAAGAGTGGAGCTCTGACAAAATAGCAGTGATTATGTATAATGATTATGTCGCACTGAACTTTAAAAGGTAATTTGAGCTACTTTCTATGATGATATCTAATACAATGCAAAACATGCTGAACTTTTTATAAGTTATATTTATGTTTTGGTTAAAAAAATTGCAAGTATTTGTTAAATAAAGAAGTCAAAGGATCAGTGAGGTAGAAAAACAGCACCTGATCTAGTGTTTTTTTTTTTTGCCTCAAACAAAAAAATACTTTATGCCATTTTTTTATACTCTGAGCCTAATCCTCGTGTACTCGTGTTAAATGTTCCTTTAATTTAAAGAAAGATGAATAGCTAAACAGAAACGAGAGGAAACCTTCCAGTTGGCCCTGTGTGACCCTGACCAAAATCTGATGCTCTCATAATGATGTAAAAAAATGGTGAATAATAGCAATAAAAAACTACATAAAACAAAATAAATCATCTGCACTGCTGATTCTATTTCTAGTTTGCTGTAATATGAATTCTAATGAAACACGTTCTGACTCTGCAGAGCTTTTACCAGCTCGCTGCAGCTGTAGTCCGTGGGTGAGAGCATCGGAGGACGGACAGTGTCCGTGTGTGTGTCCCCAGAGGGGTGGACTGTATGCTTTAATGATGTCTGCAGCTGTAACGTTGAAAGATGAATTTATCTCTCATCTATTCTTCCCTGTCTAGATTGTATCAGGATAAACTGTACCTCCAGTAAGTTCCTGTTTCTTCTTCTCTGTCTTCTGCTTTTTCCAATGCTTGCTGTTTTCTATTTTTACTGTTCTCTAAAAATGTTTTGTCATATACCTGTTTGCTTTTGTTTCCTGCTGCTATATAATGTTCCCTCAAATTGAAAAAGAACAAAAAAGAATCAAAGCTTCATATTATCATAGAGCAAAGGGAACATGGGATATACTAAGTGGATTTTAGAGATTGTATATGAGAGGAGAGGAAGTGGAGAAAGGCTTGAGTTAATGATAAACTTCAATATAGCAGCCAGCTGTTACTTTACACTGAGCTGTTCCTAATAAATGAACCTTTTCACTCATGAATTAGGGATGATATAAAAAGCATGCAGAAGCATAGGTACGTTAGACATGGATGATTTCCTCGTCTTCCTCTTTACTCTCTTTTTTCTTCTATTTCTGTTTTTTTTCTCAGTATTTCATGCCAGTTGTAAATTGATGAGGCAAGTCCAAGCACAGAGGAAATACAGAGTGTGATTTTATTATTGTCATTAACCTGCCTCACAGAGCAGAAAGAATGGGATGAGGAGTAAGGCAGAAAGACTAGATCCTTTTGAGGCGGTAAAGATGTGTCTGTGTGTGTGTGTGCACGTGTGTGTGTGTGCACGTGTGCGTGTGTTTGTGTTTAAACAAGGTTACATTGCAATATTTAGGGAGGTAAATATCCCTGACATTTATTATTCAGAAATCCTGATGAATTAATAATTACTTCACCAGAGTCATAATACAAGAACTGTTTCCTTTTTTCTTTTTTAAGAATTCTGATGAGAGAAACTTCACATGTTTCAGAACAACAAACAGATCTAAAAATCAAAGATAACCTGAGTAAATACAAATTACAGTTTTCAAATTGTGATTTAACATATTTAGGGGGGAAAATTCAGACTTTATATGTGAAACTTAATTGACCTCTAAACTTAATAACAGTTTTTAACACCTCTGGCAGCAAAAACATAACTGTAATGAGTCTCTCACAAGAGTGTGGAAAGAGTTTGGTCCTGCTCTTCTTTACAAAATAATCTTCATTCAGCCACATTAGAGGGTCTTCCAGCATGAACTTCTGTTTGAGGTCAAAGGCGACTTTCTCCTTCAGATTTTTGTAGTAGAGACCAGAATTCATGATTCCACAAGTTGTTCAGGTCGTGAAGCTGCAAAGCAGCCCCAGACTATCCCACTGCCACCACCATGTTTTGCTGTATGACATTCCTTCTCTAAAATGCAGTTAGTTTTACATCAGTTGGAATGGAACGCACACCTTCCAAAAAGTTGTTTTTTAAAAATCTGTCCACTGAACGTGTTCCCAAAAGTTTTGGATATCATCAAAATTTCTTCTTTTTTTGGTAAATGTGACATCAGTCCTTGTTTCTTCTTGGTCAGCAGAGGTTTGTCTCTTTGAGCTTTACCATGGAAGCCATTTTTTCCCCCTCTCTTTCTATTTTTTAAGATTTAACCTGAGATGTTTTGTATTATTTTGTTCTTCAGGTTTTTTCTTATAAGACGTGTGTTGCTTTTGAGATCTTTTAGCTGACTTCATGTTGTCAGAGAGGTACTGAGGAGATGTATTAATTCTACAGGTCTAGCAGTTAATCAGGTCTAAGTGTGGCAAGGAAAACTGACCTCAGCCTTCCTAAATGAGTTGTTCACAGGTAATTCATGATGTAACAAAAGAGACAATTGCTTCTCATAAATGCCGAAGGTGGTTTGGATGGCCCCCTACCTCAATCAATAAAATCTTCTTTAGGAAACTGCATTTTGTATTTACTCAGACTATCTTTGTGTGAAATTGAACAAAAGGAAAAAAACTGAAGAAATCTGTAAGGGAGCAAATACTTTTTCTGAGAACTATAATGATGAACTGTTCTCAGAAAACGCCAGTGTTGTATTTCAAATGTGAGCGTTAGAATCGTAGAAGGTCATAGCTTGATCAGAAGTGGAGACTTATTACAAGAAAACGCCTTCAAACACACACACACACGCATGCACACATGCACGCACGCACGCACGCACGCACACACACACACACACACACACACACACACACACACACACACACACACACACAATTACAAGACATGACCTCCAGACAAGCTTCTTTTAACCCGCCCTTTTTAGCATCTTTCTAAATGCTAAACAGTGTTGCCTGTGCATGCTGAATTGCACCCAGTGTTTGTGTATGCAGACAAAATGCACTAATTCCTTCATTTCACTGTCTTAAAAGGTCATTTGTGAATGAAAGCAAAGGATATGCATATAGAAACACTGTTAAGTAAACATTTACTGATTTTTTTTTTTTTTACATGTTTACATCTCAAAGCTTCCTACTTGGGAAGAAATGTAATTAAAATAAAAAGTTACTTTTGGTTGTAGAGAAAAGCAAAAAAAAAAAACCCTCAACTTATCTACTCTTTTAAATAAAGAAATAAGACAAGTGACATATTTGCAGATAACTAGAATGTGCTGAATCTTTCCCACATATTTCATTCAGAGGTAAAATGTATTGATTCTGTCCAGATATAGTTTAATGTTGAAAAGACGTCTCATATCCAGGTAAAATCAGTGAACACAGAAGCAGTGGGTCTTCCTTTAATAGTTTCTGACCTAATTGTGTCACAGGAAAATGTTTAATTGAAGTTCTTGGAGGGAACTGTGTTATGCCAGTACATTTCCACTCATAAGGCGTTGGCTTTTAATTATATATATTCAAGGTTGTTATTTTTATCCTCCTTTTCTTTTTTTTTCTATGTGTTAATTAATGTGTCTTGTCAGGCGCTGCAGCTCTGGTCAGCTCGGTGGATGAGGAATTTCAGCACAGACTCAAAGAACACATCACTGTCAATTAGGGACCTGGTCTCCCCGGGGCTGCTCAGACCTGTCTGAAGAAAACGCTGCCGCTTCGACTTAAACACTCCTAACAGGCACTGAGTGACAGTTAGCAAAAAATATGACCTGAAAATACCTTGTTATAAATTAGCTGTTTTTCTTCTTTTCTCTTTATTTGGGACCGGGCTTGTCCTATATTAATTTAAACAGCTGGAGTTCCCAAATTTACAGTGTAGTGACTATGATCTAGAGAAGAAGTCATCTTTATGTGATTATTATCTCCACACAGGTTTTAGTACTTTGAGTGTTGTTGTTTTTTTTCTTCTTTAACGTTCTTGTTTTGGGACTGCATGGTGGCACAGTTGTTGGCACTGTTACCTCGCAGCAAGGAGGTCGTGGGTTTGCTTACCCGACTCAGCAGCCTCACTGCGTGGAGTTTGCATGTTCTCATGCATGCGTGGGTTCTCTCTGGGTATTCCGGCTTCCTCCCACAGACCAAAAACATGACTGTTAGACTGGTCATGGTAAATTGTCCCCAGCTGTGAGTGGGTGTGTGACTGGTTGTTTGCCTCGTTCATCTTTATGTGGCCCGGCGATAGGCTGGCGACCTGTCCAGAGTGTCCCCGCCTCTCGCTCCTTGACCGCTGGACTTAGGCACCAGATCCCCACAACCCTCTGTGGAAGATGAAGCGACTACAGAAAATGGATGGATGGAACTTTGTTTCTTTTTTCCCCAACTAATAATATAAACAGGCTCCTACAAATATTTCATTTATGTGCATAAAATATATTTTTAGGCAAAAACTATTTTTCAAAAACAGTTTACAAGTTGATAAAGTGTCAAAGTGTGTTTTTAATTGTCCAACTATCAGGTTAACCACTTGCTAGATCACAATTTAGTTTCAATGTTTTATTGAAGCAAAACTGGGAGTAAAAAATATATAAATAGCCTGACATTACTATTACTAATGCTATTGGTTACATTAGTTATTATTACCATAAGTTATTGCCCCAAATAAAATATACAATGTGCATACTTGTTTATAATGTATATCATGTGTCTGTATGCATTTATATATATGTAAATTAAGTTATATTACATTACATTTACATTATATGCTCTGAATAAAAATACACAAATATTGTTATAATTGTTGAAATATAATAGTTACATTGGATTGTATGTGTAATCTTTAGGTTTTATACAGTCTTTATTGCATTTGGTATTGTGGATTATTAGTCTCAACCCCGACAGGTTGTGGAAACGTATTTCACTAAACTGGTAGATGGTTTAGGTCCCATGATAATGAACAAGAGCCAAAATGTGAAACCTGTAGAGAAGCAGGGTATAAAATAAATGAGTCAGGGTTTATGTTTATGCGTTTGTATTTTGTGACAAACTCAAACTCCTTTACTTTTTCTGCAAATTCCAGAAGAAAATGCTTGATTTTTAATGTAAACAGGGACCTGTAACTCACAGCAAGATAACAGACTGAAGAAAATGTAGTCAAGTTAGAAATGTAAAAAGGTTTATTATTTCATTAAGTGGTAGGAGTGAATAAATATGCCTTATATATAATGAGTTTTAAGTTTTGCCAAGAAGCTGCTTCTTGGAGCTCAGTGAGGACTTTTCTGTTCACATTACTCACAGTCATTATCGTTAACAGTGATTATATACCAGCATACAGCTGATTAGTTTAAACCACTGTATACACATATATATACCAGTAATTGAACTGCTCTATTATTAACACAGAGCACTTTCTCACTAATTAGAATAGAGGTTTTAGTCAGACGGTGTAATGCAGTTGGTGCTATTAGCAGAAAACAAGGAGCTTTTCTAATAAATAGAGGAATCTGTTCAGTAAACACATTTATCATGTAGTTTCAATATTGAGGGAAAATAAATCTGCATCTATAATGAAATAAGGTACCTTTTGTAAACAGTTTTCAGCCTTTCTATTATATGAAATGCTCAGCATCCTTTTTTATAATACATTTTTGAGTTAATTCACACATATTTAAATATTAAAAGGAAAAAAAGTGAAAGTTAAAATTCTCTTGATAATATATAGGAATAAATAAAAACAGAAAAGAAACTTCTCAAAACTGATCACATTGAAATTCGATGCAACATTTAATATTTTCAGCTCTAATTTGAATAAAAAGTCATGGTTAGACAATCAGCTTGCCTTGTGCCTTAGCTTCCTAACTCATGATGCTGCTGAGGCTGGTATTTTGTGTTTTATGTGTCGGTAATTGAGCATAGTGGCATAATGCTTGCTCAGTAATTTCCTTTTTCCCTCCACCTGTGTGAGTCATAGTGTTGAGGCAGGATACACCCATATCCAACCCCTGTTAAAGCCAGCATGAGCTGAATGAGCGGAAATCACATCTTCTAATGCTGCACAGTGTCATATTTCTGCCATGCTCATGTGAACCTGAGGTCAGGGAGGCAGGTAGGGATTACTATTGATCCATCACTGCAGACACAATACCTGGACTAATAAAAGAAAAAGAGAAGGAAGGAAGGAGAAACTTCACAACCTGGGCTTAACTTAGTAAATTTGTTGGCAACTTTTAATGGAGAAGTACTTACTGTATGTGATAATGTTTCACCTGGCAACAGATTATATAACGCTAACTGCTGCAGTGAGTAGTTTATCTTTCTTTAAATAACCACGCTACAAAAAATCCCCCTGCAGTCATAGAAAAAGATTTATTTTTAAAAAATGACTAAAGTTGCCTCAATGCATTAACCAAATCTAATTCACATCACATCCAGGTTCAGGATAAATGCTGTCAATTCAGTTAATTTGCAATAAAATCAGATTCAGTTCATTTTAAATGATCAATTTGAAAAAGTTTTCCTCTATAAGAAAACCAGCAGATTGCACCATATTTTTATTTCAATGCAATCCCCCATCCCAAGCAAGCACAGGGGTGGTGGAGAGGAACAACCTTGTTTGTAACAGAATGAAAATGCCAGCAGAACCAGGTCCAGGATAGTTTGCATTCAGGCAGGAATCGGGGTGAACAGGATTAAAAGACAAAGACAGAAGGTGTCATTTCGTAGGAAAATAAACAAAGAAAACAAAGTCAGTAACAGTAACTGTATGCAAACATGGTCCATGTCACAAATTCCAAAAAGTTAATTATGCAACAGGAGGAGTATCTCAGTTTTTCCTGTTGTAGAGTAAATTTGCTCTGTAATAACATGGCATTCAGACCCAGCAGACCCAGGTTAAGAGTTAAAGTAAAAACAGACACAGAGTGTAAAGGATGTGTTCAGGATGTGAAGCCTTTAGAGAGGTTTTGAGCTAATTAGCTGAGTCGGGTGTGACACCATGAGATTTCACAAATTTCACATTTTCTGACACACTGAATTTTATTATCTGTAAGCCATAATCATCAAAATTACAAAAAATAAAAGCTTGGAATATTTTCCTCTATGTGTAACAAATCTATATGAAATAGAGATTAAAAAGGAAAGAAGGTCATGAAATTAAAATGTTTTTGTCCTGTAGGGCAAAGACAATGACTGGAACTACTGGAATTGGCTTCAAGTTCATCAAAAGCATCATTAAGTCCTAGAAAAACAGTAACAATGAACAGTCCCATGGTTTATTTCATAAATGTTGGCACATCTTGTGGATCTGACCTTGTGATTATTAAGCAAGGATGGCTGTAGAGTTATGATATTGCATTACTAAAATTTAACCACTGCAAATGTGTGCCATACCAAAGATAAAGGACATCCAACACCACATTAGAGTGCCATCGGTTGAGGCGCTGGCAGAGAGTGGAGATTATATTCTGAATATTTAGTGACAGCATTGATTTGGACCAAACTCTGCACCATTAAAGTAAAATCAGCCCATACAAACATGGACATGCAGTAATTTATGTCAGTATACCATTGCCCTCTTTTTCCTCTTCTTTTTTTACTTTTAATTCTCCTTGGAGAGTAACAAGGACAGAATGATAGAAGGTAAAGATCAAGCATGCTTTCAAGTCCAACTCCATCCCATTATTTCATATCTCCCCTCCTTAATCCCTCGCCAGTCGTCTGGTTTCAATCCCGCCCCAGTGTTTAGTGCTTACAAAGCATAACTGTGCCTCTGACATTGAGTTCGCCCTAGTACTTTGGTACCCTCAGATTTGCATACACATTGCTTCAGAGCTTTGAAGATTGTCAAAATGCAGGAAATAAATAGCAATAAATGGGTTCAGGTGAATGAACCTGGCACCCTTCTGAGACGCTCCCTACAGCAGGCAGTGTAACTGGAGCTGGAGGATTTTAATACGGGCACAGTGGCGTGCCCTTTTCGCCCCATTTTGTTATGTCTGCACAGCAGGAGAACATCAGAGCTTTTGGGCAAATAGAGGTTTTTTGGGATGGAAAATGCATGGAAAAAATGTTTTGCCCCAGTTAGACCAAGATTTGGATTTCCTAATGGAAGAATGCATCTGGGCAATGCATTTTCTTTTTTTTTTTTTTTGTAATGAAAAGCAACGTTTGAGGGTTTTTCCCCCTGGGAACACTCTATGACATTACATGCAGTGGCACACACTTCATAAAATAGGAATATTCTGATTGTGTACAGTTAAGTAAAGGGAAAAGTATTCTAATGTGAATCAAAGGGTAATTTTACAAAATTTAAAAAATCACATTCTGTATTTCTTCCCTTTTTTGACGTAATATCTGAATTTGAGGGGTTTTTATCCTTTACTGTTGTTGGCTAACCACCAAGAGTTCTGCTTGTGTGACGTAACTATTTCCCTCTGAATCATTATCCCATTTCATGTAGTCCACGTTAGAGAAATCAAATACTGAGACGCTCTGTTGCAGGTTAACAAGATGGAGAGCGATGCTTGTTAGTGAAGTGGATTGCTCACTTTGGTAGTTATCTGCTGCCACCAAGTGGAGTGTAAGGGGAAAAAATTCACAGGAAATCAAAAACACGCCAGGTCTAATTTCTTTATGGTTGTGTTAAAACAAAGGACCAATCATCTGTAAGAAATTTAAGAGGAATACTTCAATAGATCTTGTTATAATTTACTGTCTATTGTGCTCCATGTTCTGTTTGAAGACAAATGGAGTTCAATGAGAATTTTAAAACGTGATGCTCTGTTTAATGATGCTGCAAATGCAAGTCAGAGTGGTGCGTTTTTATGGACCATTAACTATGTTTACCTTAATGTTTCTTGCCTCTGTCCAACTATGTCATATTTTCACTGTTTTCTTTTATTATTAAACCTTTCTCTGTGTGTGTGTGTGTGTGTGTGTGTGTGCGTGTGTGTGTGTGTGTGTCTGAATGCATGCCTGTTAATCGCTGTCTGGACTGTCCCACAGGCAAAGGTCCAGAGACTATTTTTGCGGGTCAGAATCTGAACGATAATGAGTGGCATACCGTACGAGTGTTCAGGAGAGGCAAGAGTTTGAAACTGACTGTAGATGATCTTCCGCCTGTGGAAGGTACTTCTCACCCTTTTTCTAATCTTGGACAAAATGCATTTCTAGCAGATTACCTTCGACAGGCTTTAACTTTCTTTATAGGCTTTCAGAGTCTTTGCAAAACATGGTGAAAATCAAAGATCAGTTAGAGTTTGAGGGCTCATTTTTTTATTAAATGTTTTAAATTCACAATACAATCAGATCTGGAGCAATGGATATTACAAGTCGTAAAATGTAATATAAAAAAAGCAGATTTTGGTCATTAGTTAATTTTCTTTTTGGTCTACAAACAGGATGATCCAATTCTGCCACCCCTAGCTCCCCTTTAACCTCCAAGTTCTCCCAGATAACAACCTCTTTCCTCCCTCTGGATCAAAGGTCAAATGGCCGGTGACCACACCCAGCTGGAGTTTCATAACATTGAGACGGGCATAGTGACAGAGAAGCGCTTCATGTCCTTGGTACCCTCCAACTTCATTGGCCACCTCCAGAGCCTCTCCTTCAATGGCATGGCCTACATAGACCTCTGCAAAAATGGTGACATTGATTACTGCGAGCTCAACGCCATGATTGGCTTCAAGAACATCATCGCCGATCCCGTCACCTTTAAGTCGCGCTCCAGTTATGTGACTCTCACCACTCTGCAGGCCTACTACTCCATGCACCTTTTCTTTCAGTTCAAAACCACCTCCCCTGATGGCCTCATACTCTATAACAGCGGTGATGGAAATGACTTCATTGTGGTGGAGCTGGTCAAAGGGTAAGCAGATGTCTCCAGTTTCATTCTTGGGTATAAAATGTGCATAAATAATTTACAGTAAGAAAAATGTAAAATTGAAAACTACACAAATGTACTTATTTGCTAGGAGACAAATGTGCTACCAAACATAAAGTCTACTAAATAACAAGCTTTAATTTGTATTGAAAGCTTTTACTGCACTGAATTAACATTTTATTTATGTAGGTGATGTTTGTTTATTCAGGAATCCCAATATAAATGGATTATAACAATAATAATGAACCTCTCATACATTTGACAGTTTTTCTTTACATTTTTTTCTTATTTTTTGAGAATTCAGGTTCTTTTCTTATCACCTCCATGCCAGAATGTTTACTAAAAATAAATCAAGCTGTCAGCTATTACTGTGCTTTTTGATCTTCATAAAGGCACAGTAAATACCCAACATGAAAGAGAATCAACCACACAAGGGTACATTTCTTCTTGCAGAAAAGTCGTTATAAATTAACCTTTGGTGATGCCTGAAATGAGTCCTTTCAGTGTCTTAAACATTTAATTTATGCATTTTAATTAAATGAGCATATAAACTATAAATCGCCTGTGGAAAAATCCCCGAATGTGTTTTTCCTTCTGCTACCTGCCAATAATAAACTTCTGCAGACACCTGCTCCACAGATATTGTACTCCGTCAAACACGACTCACAAAATAGACACAGAGTGGGTGTTTGGAACCCAGAACCGTTCTCTACTTGCATTGCAGGAAATGTGTGACAATTTTGGGGAAAAGTAGGCAACCGATCGCAAATGAAATGAGGATGAATTGCAAACAAATTGAGAAATAATTAAGACACTATGTCATAAATTATGACAGAAAATTTTGGATGACTGCAAGTTGTTTGCAGTTATGTCATATATTCCAGTAGATGACACATGTTTTGTTATTTTAGTGTTAATCTGCTATACTTTACCTTTTAGCAGTGAACTCTTTTTTTTTCTTTTTTTTTTTAAACTCATTTGGAGACTTCCATGGTGCCAAATTTGGTCTAAATGCTAAACCTATGCTTCCAGTTACCTTCACTATGTGTCTGACCTGGGGAATGGAGCCCATCTGATCAAAGGCAACTCCAATAAACCATTAAGCGACAACCAGTGGCACAACGTCATCATCTCCAGGGACACCAACAATCTCCACACTGTCAAGATCGATACCAAGATAACGACACAAACAACCACAGGAGCCAAAAACCTGGACCTAAAAGGTCTGTGTGCTCATTTATAGTCAAGACAATGATGGTTGTGTATTGAGTGAGGTGGGTTTGTGATTGGAATGTTGATGGTTGCTTTGCTCCCACTCATTACCAGCACATAGGTAGCCTTGAGCAAGAATTCATCTGCTCTTTGGACACAACTAATGATGTGTATGTGTAGCAGGGAGTTCATAGAAAGGGCTATTTGTGCTTGGCAGAGAAACCTTGGTTACACTTTTTTAAAGGAATTATCTATTAGAAGCACAAAACCCTTTTAAACTTGAAGTAAATGTGTGCAATTATCGCTATGCTTTGAAGATTGTTGCAGCTTTTCTTTTTTTAAAGTAGACAGAACAAGGCATTTAGGAATTTTTCTGGCACAGACATCGAAAAAATTACAATTAACACCGTTTGAAAGGTCTCCTATAGAAAAGACTGGTGATAATTAAGCTTTTTTCTGTAAAGCTCCTCATTTGAACAAACAATGGAGTGTTTTGTCTCCACCAGGGGTCAGCATTGTCCTGTTTTTATGGTCTTCACAGGTAACCTTTACATTGGTGGAGTGGCTAAGGAGATGTATAAGGAGCTGCCTAAACTGGTGCATGCCAAGGAGGGTTTCCAAGGTTGCCTGGCATCCATGGATCTGAATGGGCGCCTCCCAGACCTGATGTCAGATGCTCTGGACTGTGTGGGACAGATAGAGAGAGGGTGTGAAGGTGAGCACTCTTTCACCCAACATTAAAAAAAGAATCTGTTGGTGGTGTTAAATTTCTACAAGCAATTTATCAGTCTGTGAATTTGTCACCCTTCATTTGAATTAGGTAATTTCTGTTTCTAGATGTTATTAGAAGAAATGCAATCTATCCAATCTCAAATAAATCTCTAATAAAATCAGTCACACATTGTGGAACATAAACACAAAGTAGGCCACACTGGTAACCTGTGGCATGTAATCTGACATCCAGAAAGTCTGTTAGTATCCCGTCAAAACGCATCAAGCGACAACACTCCTCCACAGGCAATCATTTCTGTTCACTTGGCTTTAATCTGATTATTCTCTTTGCCATATTTGTACTGCCAGTGTTACTATCCCTATTCTGTTTTTTACGCTATGCATGCTTACTGAATCTGAGGTTTTGCCCAAAGCACTTCTTTTGAATTATGTATGAAGCCTTTGTTGCTTGCATGAATATCTTTTCCCCGGTCTAATGTCTGCACCACATCCAGAGACAATATTTGATTTCTTTCTTTCTATTTTTTTTATTTTATTTTGTTCAGCGACAGTCAGTTTAATTTCACAATTCATCCACTCTGTCACCACTGTGTACTTCTGATCTTTTTCATGTTCCAGCGTATCAAATGTAATCCAATTCAGCACTCATAGCAGCTGTGTTGAACTTGTAAATATCACTTTGTGCCACACAGAATCAATGGCTGCATGCAGTGGAGATGAGAACGTGTTTATTGGACTGTGATGATGAAGAAGCATGCAGTTGCTAAAATTTTAACAAAAGCAGAAAGCATCCAAATTATAATGAATATAAAGAAAGCATCCACTTAGTTTACACTTATCTAATAAAATAGCATGGCTTTACTTCATTTTGATGGTATTTGGAGAGAAGCTGCATTTAAAGTTTGGCTTACTGTAAGCCAGGCTTCATTATACAGAATGATGTTTCCCCTCTAGCTCTTCCTGACAAACAAACACCCCCCTCCCTGTCTCTCCTGCCCCTACAGTCTGCATTTCTGTTTCTCCGTCTCTGACATCTTGGTGCTCTTACTAACAGCTGGTATGCTTTGCCTCTTCCTTTCTTATTATTTTGCTGACAAAAGTTGCATTGATGAAAGCTGACCTGCAAGGTAGAAAGCTTTGTCTGTTTGATACAGAGTCTGATAACCCCTCCAATCCCTGTTTTGCATCAGTGCCTCTGCCCTCCACTGTCTCTTTTTTATTTTGCCACCACAGTTTTCACACGTTTCCTAACGAGATGACTGCCAGTACGGTGTACGGTGTACATTTTAGGACATCCTCAGGTCTCAGACAAAAAGTCCTCAGTCGTCAGTCCTCAGACCAAAAGTCCTCAGTCCTCAGACCAAAAGTCCTCAGGTCTCAGACAAAAAATCCTCAGTCCTCAGACCAAAAGTCCTCAGTCCTCAGACCAAAAGTCCTCAGGTCTCAGACCAAAAGTCCTCAGGTCTCAGACAAAAAATCCTCAGGTCTCAGACTAAAAGTCCTCAGGTCTCATACAAAAAAGTCCTCAGACTAAACGGCCTCAGACGAAACGGCCTCAGGTGTCAGACGAAACGGCCTCAGACTAAACGGCCTCAGACTAAACGGCCTCAGACTAAACGGCCTCAGACTAAACGGCCTCAGACGAAACGGCCTCAGACGAAACGGCCTCAGACTAAACGGCCTCAGGTGTCAGACGAAACGGCCTCAGACGAAACGGCCTCAGACTAAACGGCCTCAGACGAAACGGCCTCAGACGAAACGGCCTCAGACGAAACGGCCTCAGACTAAACGGCCTCAGACTAAACGGCCTCAGACGAAACGGCCTCAGACTAAACGGCTTCAGAACTCAGCCTACCGCCTCAGAGAGAAGCTTCCTGCAGGTGGCGCCTGTCCCAGGTGTAGTGCTGGTTACCGTAACACGGTACACAGCCCCTCCCTCTCCTCTGAACAGTTACGGCAAAAAATAAAGAGGCAGACCCGAATCCGCAAGCCGCGACCCGGGTCTGGATAAGCAGAGGGAGACGAAAAGTAAATCCTCCTAAATAAAACAAGTACTCGTGGCCTTGCAGATTTTTTTAATGCAATTTTAAAAAACAGCGCATGTGTTCTGCTTCCTCCTGAGGAGATCGGTTGCAGCTCCGACGCCTCAGCAGGTGAAAACGGTGCTGCGGGCTTAACTCTGAACAGACAGGTGTTCGGTTCTGATCTTTTTAATCTGCCGTTCTGACGGTCCGGTCGGTACCAACGAAAGTGTTTAAACAAGAGAGGAAGGTCTCGCCTCGTCTCCCTCTGCTTATCCAGACCCGGGTCGCGGCTTGCGGATTCGGGTCTGCCTTTTTATTTTTTTTATTTTTTGCCGTAACTCTTGGGAGGAGAGGGAGGGGCTGGGTACCGTGTTACGGTAACCAGCACTACACCTGGGACATGCGCCACCTGCTTCTCTCTGAGGCGGTAGGCTGAGTTCTGAGGCCGTTTCGTCTGAGGCCGTTTAGTCTGACACCTGAGGCCGTTTCGTCTGACACCTGAGGCCGTTTCGTCTGAGGCCGTTTAGTCTGAGGACTTTTTTGTATGAGACCTGAGGACTTTTGGTCTGAGGACTGAGGATTTTTTGTCTGAGACCTGAGGACTTTTGGTCTGAGACCTGAGGATTTTTTGTCTGAGACCTGAGGACTTTTGGTCTGAGACCTGAGGACTTTTGGTCTGAGGACTGAGGACTTTTGGTCTGAGGACTGAGGACTTTTGGTCTGAGACCTGAGGACTTTTGGTCTGAGGACTGACGACTGAGGACTTTTTGTCTGAGACCTGAGGATGTCCTAAAATGTACACCGTATGCCTGGTTTATTATTCACCCACCTGCCATCAGGAATGGCCTGAGTCTCATGGAAATACAAGTATCACCCTCTTGTATCAAGACTTATGGGACTCAAGTTTTGGCATTATGTTACTTCATGGTGGTTTGAAATACACTTTTATTCTTAGTGTTGTTTGATTTTGATTTTATACTTTCTATATTTGCATGCCTTATAATGGTCTCAGTCAAATCAGTTTGCATGGGTTTCTTGTTAAGACATTCAAGTTTGAAATTACTACTATTTTTTCCCTTTATTGATTGTGCTTTTAGCATCTTGAGCAGCAGAAACAGTTAAAATATAATGTATGTGACAAAAAAGTAATTAAAGTACATTAGTAGATGGAATAAAAAATAATAAACTATTAATAAAATACTAATTATAAATAATTATTATATATCTTTTGGAGTGAATCGTTTCTCTCATTAGGTTGGACTTTTTCAGATATGACACACTGATCCACAACATTTAATAATAGTGTTGATGATTGTTTTGATCCTATAGGTGGTAGAGTTGGGTATGAGTGCATTGCAGAGTGCAGTAAAGCTAACATCTAAGTGTTTGAAGGATTTTTTAATTTCCTGCAGAACCTTTGAACCCAATAACTGATGTTTTGATTTCATCTGTGATTGAGTTTTAATGAGGGAACTGATGTGAACACCAAACAATCCATACTCCATTGCTTTAAATGAATGGGATTTAGCTTAAACTGTACTGTTTTCATACAGCTGATTCAAGGCCTAGCATTTTTTGAAGAGATGCATATAATTTGTTGTGTTTCATGCCATAACATAATGGAGAATCTCACATGTGAGGATAATCAGCACTCAAGGCGTTATGACTCTTTTTTTAAATGTTATGACTCTAAACAAATACAACACCACATTTGAGCTCAAAATCTGGAAACTTATTTAAATTTTAGTCATTTTTTTGTGTTTTCTAATGTCAGTTTGCTATGAAGGTTCTCTTGAATTGGAATTTAAATTTAATTAGGGGTTGATCTTACTTGGTGGGGGGGGGCAGTAATAGTCAGTCAGTGCAGTTAAAATGTAGGATTTTGAGAATTTATGGTGGCAACACATAATTTACAATGTTTTCTTTAAAAAATATATGATTTTTCTTGAAATTAATTATCATGCAATATCTCACAAAATATTTTCAAAGAAAAGAATAAATGCACTTTTCTACACACTGATCCTTATGATTTATTGTGTAAATAATATGAAGTATTACAATCTAAAATCATGTGTCATAAATCCAAAGGTGAGATTATAAATGTCAAATAACAGTGATAACTAAATATTCAAAATTAAAAATATACGGTATAATTCAGAAGAAAAATGTAAACATTAACATGTGGATTAACCTTTTTTTTCCTTCAACAGGGTGTTTATAGCTGGTGATTTGATTTTAGGTGATCAGATTTCAATCAGGAAACGCTTAATATAGATGTGTCAGATAGACTGAGGTCAGATTGTTATTTGATCACCTCTTCACAACTGGTCAATAAAGCTAAAAAAGACGCATGTGGACTTCAGTAATATACTGTAAATATAAAAGAATAACATGACATATATTGAAAGCCTTTACCATAGTGTTAACCATATACTAAAGTAATTTTGAATTGTTTTGAGCTTTAAGGTAAAATATGCTTTTAAATATTTAAATTACTGATGTTAGTTGAGTCCAAACCTTAAAAATCCATTGATTTACATCATTATCTTCCTTTAGGCAGTCTTGTCCTGTAAAGTTAAGCATGTATGTTTGTTGAATAAACTTTAACTAAGTGAGACTTTGAGTGAATTCCTGGAAACGAATGACTTTTTCAACAGAATCCGCAGGAATTATTACAAGATGTAACCCTCCATACAACAAGTTCTGTATGTTTGTTCTGTGTTTGCCTCCATTTAACGTGACTTTTATTCACATTAGTGAATTTGCTGACTGTGTATTCCCTTCCCGCGTTCAGGCCCCAGCACTACGTGCCAGGAGGACTCGTGCGCTAACCAGGGTGTGTGTCTTCAGCAGTGGGAGGGATTCAGCTGCGACTGCAGCATGACAACATTTGGAGGACCACTGTGCAACGATGGTAGGATTCATCTCTCTAATTCCCAGATGTCCGTATAAGTTTTAGTATTTGATTTCTTATACAGAGTAAACAACAGTTTAACACAACACGTGCACATTTTTCAGTAAGAAAATTGTTAATTTTTGTTTTTTAAACTTAAGTTTAACATGTGGAAGAAAATCTTGGTGCCAGATGACAAAAGGTGGGTGTATTTGACCACAGCACTTTTTAAATGTATCTTTTGGTCTCACACCTCATTCAAATTCAAATTCACTAATGATTTAAGGCTATGGTTGGATTCATTTACACAATCACGTTTTTAGCTTGTAGACACCAACACCATGTTCTTCAAATAACTTGAAGAGAATCAAAGCCTGTTTTTATTTGATCCTTTCTGCTTTCAGTGTGTTGTTTATAGTGGTGGAGCTGAACACCTATTGAGATTATGCATGATTGACTAGTGAAAGCTCTTAACATGTCTGAGAGATGCACCACTAGAGGGAGCAACATACACATGTTCTGCTAAATAAAAATGTCAACCAATTTAATTATAGTGACAAAAACATATTTATATTATATTTAAATAATTTAAATCTTTGTTCTTGTTATTACAGGCACATTGAAGCGTTTTTGTTCTTTGATCCATTTTGTTTAGCAGTTTATTAGTTTAATTGTATTAATCTTTTTAAAGCATGGATACTTTCTTGACTGGCTCATTAACGTAAAGCCTCTTTAAGATATGCTCCATATTTTAAAGGGAAAAAAATAGGCTACTTCTCTATGCAGTACATGTGAAGGGCAGTTTTGTTTGGTCATTAATTTCTTCTGCAGCACTTCACACAGCAAGGGGCGAATGGGCAGTGGGCTGAGCTGCACTGAAAGGAGGAAGGAACAGAGTGGACTATCCAGTAATGTCAGAGGAAAGCAGAATAAATGTTAATGCATTCTGCATTTGATAAGGTCCTGTCTTTTGTTATCAACAGGATGCATTATTAGACTCACAACCTGAACAGATGAACAGTCAATGAGAGCATTAAAAGGATTCTGCTGTCTGTAATAAGCAAGCTTTAGAGCCCTCCTCCGCTCTCCTGCTCTACCTCTCGTTCCTCAGACCGTGTTTGCATCAAATAAGAAATATGGCCACGCTCAGTGGATATTTCTGTTTGTGACCTTCCTATGAACCTGGTTCATATTTTAAAGGATAAGAAATGCAGATTATTTCCCCCGTCATACATATTTATCTTTTTCAGAGGTCATTGCTGGTAATGGGAGCAGAAAAGCTCATGGGCCCTCTTTGCTTACGCTGTATGTGAGGAAAGTGCCCCACCTACTGAGTTTAGTTACTGTAGCTGGTTTTATTATTCCTGCTGACCTGACAAACAATAGGTTGGATCAATGGGCAGGGTTTGGAATGCAGAAAGAAACCACCAAAGCCACACTTTCAAGGAATTCTTTTCTCCTGCAGAACATCTAGAATAGTGAAGCAAGACTCTGCTGCAGGAAAAGGAGCCAGGAAGGTTTTATCTGTGTTGATAGATTGTCAAGAAAAACAGAAGATTATCTGAAGGAAAAATACTTTTATGAGGTTTATTTGCATAAGCTGAAATGCAATTTCACAATGAAGAAATGGGTGTGCAACTTACAGTGGGCAGTCGATGCAGTTCTAAATCTTTCTTCTGTGACTAGTTCTTATCACAAAGAGAAGACAAAATCCATTTCACAGCTTCTGGTTCTCTAACATTTAAACAAAATGAATTGTACAGCTGTTAGCCACAAATCATAAGAAAATTCAATTTCATCTGTGTGAATCAAAATGCACATCACTTTTTTAATCAACGCTGTCACTTGTAGTTTTTCAGTAACTTAGAAACTTTAGTTGTATCTATGGGTTCAAATCACAAAGCTGTATTAGATAGCAAAGGTTTACCGTACAGAGGAGATCAATTGTCCTGTAGCTGACCAGTTCTTAATCACCTGTGCATTTTAGAAATTACTTTATCAAAATGTTCATTTGTTTTGCCTTAACTGACCATGTGCAATCAATTCAAGCATTTTGCAAAAATGCACCAAAACTTACCTTTTGTTGATCTTTAGTTGCACAAAACATTAAAATGCCAACTGTGATATTGTAATTTAGATTTTAATTTAACCATCTTATTAGCCTAAATGCTTTGCTCTGTACTGCGTGTGCCGCCAGTCTCCACACCCTGGAGTCTATTTTTCACCATTTTTTGGCCGTGCTATGAGCGTGTTACTGTATGATAAAGGATTTCAGCCTCTCAGAACAGTGCTGCACCTTCTCTATTCAAAGTGATTGGCAAGATGATGAAATGGAATGAAAAAAAATGTCTGTCTTTTTATCATTCCTCAAACACTTAATCCCAGTGATGTGTCCATGGATTTTTGGACATGAAGACTTGCCATGCGCTGGCAAAAAATGAGTCCTCCTTCTCTCTGAGAACAGCCTTTAAAACGAGCAATGAGCATTCTGAGAGGTGGATTTCTCTTTATGTCATTAATGCTGTGAATATAAATAGAATTAGATTGTTAAATGTATTTAATTAGTAAACTTGAACACAACACAACTGAGTCAACATCCTTGTTTCAGCTTCTATGTAATGTCTACTGGACTTTGTAGATTGTTCTAGATTTGGTTGGTGTGTGTGTGTGTTAGTGTGTGTGGAGCGAGGGCGACTTAATCTCCACTGTGGACCTCCTGAAGGAATCAGCCTGCAGTGGTCAAGCATCTGAGGGTAATGTACAGAGACAAACTGAGTGGGGTTTGTTGTCGAGCTGAAGTGGGTCGTATAGAGGCCAAAGAAAAGGGGGGAATCTGGACTTCATGCATTTTTTGTCTTGCTTGGTTGCTCCACACAATCTTATTGCCATATTAGGGCCATGCCAATATTATATCAACAATAGAGGTTGTTTTTACTCTGCTGCCTGCAGCCGAGGGGAAGAAAGTTGACCCTTTCACTTGATTTCTAATGCTTCAAAGTTAGAGCTCATTCCTTTGTCCTTATACCTCTAGGAGATTTTGCCAGAGCCCCAGATTTGCCAAATCATTGAACAAATTGTGTAAAGTTGGGTAGCCTTGACTTGGGGGAAGAGTGCCTGAATGCTAAGGGTTGCTGGTTCAATCTCAACATTACTACATGTACCCCAGGACTACAAAAGTAAAACTTGAAGGAACCTTCCTGGTGAAATACTTGTCCAAAAAAAGATAAATGTGTAGCTTAAGTACACAGAAAAGTATGATAATGTTTTATTTTAATAAATATTGCATATGCACATTTTCATGTTTTCTATACATAACTAACAATTACTGTAGATAAAATCACATTCATCCATCCATCCATCCATCCATTTTCTGTAGCCGCTTAGTCCTCCACAGAGGGTCGCGGGGCAGCTGGTGCCTATCTCCAGCGGTCAAGGGGCGAGAGGCGGGGGACACCCTGGACAGGTCGCCAGTCCATCGCAGAAAATCACATTCATCTGCAACAAAAATATTTTTAAAAGACTTGACGTAAAAACATCAAAATAATTAAAGATCAAATCAAAGATCGATCTCCACAGACTAGTTGATTTCTCTGGTCTTAAAAACAAGACTGCATCAAATCTAGTTTTGCTTGGATTCATCAAACGTTAAATAATAAAGAATTGTACAAGTATTTTGTCTCCTGCAGCCTCTTGTAAATCTCAGCCATTCTTTCTTTTTTCTTTTTGGAAAATAGAGCATTTGAGGACCTTCGTGCCGGTCTCTTATGTGAACACAGACAGTTAGGAAGTTCTCCATAAAGTTGTGTCCTGTTTCTTCATGTTCGCACGCGAGGATTACACCACTTCCATTTGTTTCAACCAGTATAAGGAACACTCACACCAGCAGTTAGGCCAAAGACGGGGGATGGGAGGAGGAGTAAACATCATGCTGTTTCATAAAGTGACATGATCTCAGCTCTGAATGTGCTCCTTTTTAATGCATCTCTGCCAAACAAATCTATGTCTCTGAAAATATTTGGGGCTTGTGTATTGAACGCTTGGCCTAGCTTCAAACAGACATTGCGCCTCGAGATATGAGAGAATCAGTCTTAAGTGCTTTTGTGCGTTCACTTCAGTGACCATTTCCTCTAGTGTGCATAGATGCTTGCAAGAATTACAGCTCATTCAGCGTAAAGACTAACTGATTGGTTGTGGGGCGATGCATGCTTAGATAGCTAGCATTCTGTGTTTTCACTGCTGAGACATTCTCATTGTATCACTCTGTAAAAATGTTAATAATTGGCAAAAAATGAAACATAATTATCAAAAAGAATGAGAAAGTGAATGTATACATGAAAGAAAACCTTAGAAAGTAGGTCAACAATAGAGATCAACAGCTGATCCAATACAAATGAAAAGTCCCTGATTTGGACATCAATCTGAAACTTAGCTTTAGATTGTGAGATATAACCCTTCATTCATAGTACTAGCATATCCTGACTCAGTGTCACAGACAGAACAACAGAGTGTGGAGTCATAGATCAGCTCTCACCTCACAATCTCCTTCCTCTATGTGGCAGAAACCTAATTGAAAGCATCTGATGTTATGCTCTGTTTGGATCCACTTTCACACTTATCAGACAGTAGGGTTCAGTGCTGGCAGCTGTTTGTGAGGATGTTGATCTTGCCATTCTCCTTGACACTTTTTTCACAGTTTCTGTCTCCAAAATGGAGACTATTCACAATTTTTGTTATTTTTGTCCAACATGAAGAAGACTTGTTTGTTTTGGATCCATTTGTTTAATCTGCTTTTTAATTTTCACTTATTCCACTTCCAACTCAGCCTGAGTGGTCACTATCTGGCCTGATTATATTCAGTAATTTTCTATGCAGATCGAGTATCTGAATTCAAATGGGTTTCTGTGCTAGAGAGCAGCGGCCATGTGTGGGCAAAGGCTGTCGGCATGGAAACAAGGTCTCCGTTCTTCCCACCCTGGATGCTGTAATTCATCTGTACCTTTGTAACGAGATCTCTGTGGGAAGTTGTGTATAATAACCTACATCTTTGAATGTCATGAGTTTAAGTTCTACATATTCATGACTTATTGTTCTTCTGCCTTCGCGGTGTAACATAGACTGCAGCTGTGAGAAGTCATAAAGCTTCAAGTCTTTATTATGTGATTTGTTTTCATGCTGGCAGATTGGTATTAGTGGGAATGAGCAGCAGCATCTTGCTTACGGTTGAATTGTCAAAATCCCAAATGAAGAGATCTATTGTGTTCTGGAAAACAGCTCGGCTGGAAAGAGCATCCCTTCTGTCTGTTTTTATTTCCTGTTTAAATTCTGCTTATGTGTTCATTATGTGATCACAGAAACAAACAAAAAATCTACTTGTCTTCTTGTTTGGTATCTGCTTGGATCAGAAACCTGTCCAGCGTCGCAGCACTGAGAAACGTATCATGTTTGAGATGTTTTTTATTAATTGGCAGTCCGGAGAGGCGTGTTGAGAGAAAAGAAGGAGCTTTTGTTTCTCAACAACACAATGCTAATTAAAGTGTTGATGCAGCGTCTCAGCTAAACCACCCTGCTGGGGGATATGGTGACTCTGTGAATATTCCCCTCTCTCATAAACTTTGGCTGTTGAACATGAAACCCAGGAGAACTGAAGAAAGATGCTAAAACATTCATCAACTTAAGGTTGCCTGCTTATGGTTAACTGTTTTAAAATTATAAATGGCTTCTGTTCATATGTGTCCTCAACTTTTCCGGGTCTGGGTTGTTGGGACAGCAGCTCTAGGAAGTCCAGGCCTTCCTCTCCTCAGCCTCCTTCTCCTCTGGTGAGACTCCAAATAGTACCACGGCCAGAGATATACCATACTGACCTGAATATAGGGTTGGTATTAAAAGTCCAAACCACCTCAACTGACACTTCTTGACACTGAGGAGTAGTGATTCTACTCGGAGTCCCTCTAAGATGTCCTCATGCCATCTCTAAGGCTGAGCCTGGCTGCTTTGCAGAGGAAACTCACTCAAAATGATAAATGTAGTAGTTAGAGTCAAGTCATTCCCAACAAACTCTAGGAACTACATGTTGTGAAAATATTAGTGCTGGCTTTGATTGTTGGAGTCAAAATATTTCATGTCCCACTGGATGGATTTCATTTAAAAAGCTCAGAAAATATTTCCTGGTCGTGGATCTACGACGCTTACGTTTTGGATTCTATTAAATTCAAGATGGCCACCACAGCTAATTGTTATTAGCAAACACAAAAATGGCTTAAACTCAGTCATTTTTACATATTTTGAACTAAAGCTTGATATGGTCGCTTAAAGTTATGAGGAAATATGTTTCAAATATCAGCCAGTTAACAGAACTGGTTTTAGTTTGTCTGAATATTGGTGTTTCAATAATAATCAGAACAGTCTTAGAGAGTCCTCCTGCTACCGAGGGAACTGCTAAATACAGCTGGTTGTTCCTATTGCTCTTTACCTCAACTCATTTCTACAGGGTCACAGATGAATAACATCTCATGAGTGATACTAACCAGGTCTCTTCTGTATAGAATCAAGCTGTGTTGACTGAATAGTTTTGAGATTAAAACTGTAAAGGCTATGAAACACATTTTGGATTAAGCATTCCGTTTGAACAGCTGCCATCCCACTTGTAATTTACACTGTAAAAATAAATAAAAAGCTTGTCAAATTACATAGAATGAAGCTTTGCATAAATTAGACTGTCTGATGGGATCAAAGTGAAAGTAAAATATGCTTAGCTTTGTTGTAAACCCTTATTCTGCACACTATAGATTTTCATTCACACATTTTAAATGTGACACGCTTTTCACTATTACACTTTGCTCTTTCTGCTTTAGCCTTTTGGCTGTTTGTGTGGATATAAATGGCTCTGCTTATTCTGGAAGGGTCAGTGCTGGCTTAGCTTCCCTCTGGATTTCTTGTTTCCATGTGCTGTTATCACCATGGAGGAGCCGGCCCTGTGGTAGAGGGTGCAGCTAAGTGCATTTTACTGTACATTGCAAGTGTTTACTTGACCTCTTTTTGCTGTGAAGCTGTAGAGCTAAATAGTTTATTTGATTTTGGGCAGTTAGGCGACCAATAAATCACTTTTTACTCCATAAAAAATGGTATTTCAAACAAAAAACCCTCAGCACTGAGCAGCAGTATATGTTAAAATCTCACAAACCTACAATTACCCATTGATTACACTTACTGGAGTGACGCAAATGAAAATAAAGGAAGTTGATGGCAATTTTACTGAAATGTTACCAAAATATTGTTACAGCTGAACAGAACAAATTAAATTAATTTAACAATTATTGCATAAGTCCTCCTGAAAAACCTAACTTTTTTTTCTTTTTATGGATTTTAATAATTCTACAGTATTTTTCTTTTCTTTTTTTTTTGTTTGCACTGTTTATAGAGTGGTTCATTTTAGAGTTTGAGTCAAATGTTATACAGGAAAAAATGAAGACATATACAGCTGATTTGAAGTCGGTCTCATACCTACGTATATTTTGAGCGTGCGCCAAAACAGGAAGTAAATCGCGGGTGTGCAACTGGTCCCGACCGACCAAAAGTTACCATTACTGCAAAAAATGCCCAATGGTGTCATGTTTTGGTGTGGTAGAGAGGACCCAGGTGCAGATGTAAAGCCAAAGTGCATTTTATTCCAGACACGACTCAGGACTCACACAACTATGACTAGGAACCGACAAACACAGATGAGACAGGCACGCTTAAATACACAGAGGGAGGTGATGACAAGACGAGGCACAGGTGGCTGGATTACAATGAGGATCACCTGTGTGAGACAAAGGGGAGAAACATTAGTACAAAGCACAAGACAGGACACTAGAGGGAGACATATGACCACAGGAAGGTGACATATGACAAACGGTCAGTCCAGCCTGGTCCACATCCCACAGATCCAAAACAGTTGTCGTCGGTGTGAGTGACTCGGCGTGGGCCACTGTCCAGGGGGAGGGGGGGAGGGGGCGTGCCTGGCAGCATGGATCGCACCATGCATCCCGGAGCAGATGTGTCTCCTTCCCACTGGACACAGGTCCACGCACAGCACCTTGGTCCGCTAAGCTGCACATATTATTGGTGGGGATGCAGCGCTATTTCTGCACCTTTGGATTGAGTTATTTGTGGGGACAATTCAGTGATTGCTGGGTATTGGTGGGAACACGTGACCCCCCTCCATTCCCAATCTACACACATGACTTATGCCAAATGTATTTTCTAGCAAATTAGAAACAATTAGAATTGATCTGCATGCTCTAAAAAAATGTGAGAATATAACTTTAATGTTGGTGACCTAAACAACAAAAACTGCCCAACATAGAGGAATCAGCTCTATTTTGTGTCACATTGTGCTAAAGTCAAAAAACAACAGGTTTGTAAATGGAAACTATTCCACAGATTAGAAGCCAGATCACTTTTATATTCTAATTTTAATTTTCCCTCAGTTTGGAGCATCTAGAAGGAACTGGTTGGACTCTTACTGTGTCTATGCTGCAAGCAAATAAAATGAAGTTCCATCTACGGTAGTTGCAGACGTCTCCTCTGGAGTTCTTCTTTTGGATTTTTAACAAGTGTTGTACCTTTCCTTTCTAACAGAACAGCTTTCCATATGAAACATGTGTGATGCACTATGTGTCATGAAAGTGAGCAGCACGCAATAAATCTAGTATTAATCTCTTCATGACTTAAAATAGAGCCAGAATAATTACATCCATCTACAAGTTTAAACATTCAGTGAGGGTTCCACTTTGAATAAAGAACAGAAAAACAGGAGCATTATTATTAGTTTCCAAATGAAATGGTTTTATTATGCAATTTTATGCAAATTAATTCACACTTGATGGACGCTATAGCATGTATTTTCAGTTAAAGAGTTAATTGTCAAAGCCAGAATGAAATTGTGTGCGTTTGTATGTCTTATCAAACAGAGTAGATATTTTTCCTTCAAGCTTAATTTAATACTTTTACACCAGAAGGAATAAATCTCAATCAAAGCAGGTTAGGAAGGAGCAGAAACGGTTTCAGAGGCAGGAATTTTCTTTTCCCTGCTAAGCCTCTTTGTTGTCCCAGTTAGCTGAAGTGCAGCAGAGCGGTTCTTTAACAAAGATGCTGTGGACTCCTGAAGTGAAACACATTCTGTCCTTGACCTGTTCAAGAAGAAACGCTCTGAAACAGGGGCTGATCTATTTAGGAAAAGATTTCAGAGGAGACATACAGACAGAGACAGACGCCGTGGCCCGGTGGCCCACTGCATCTTGGGAACTGTCAAAGGAGATAGAGAGAAAGCCTCCGGAAAGCTCCTGACCTGTGACCCCTATCTCTGTCACTGACAGTTAGGATTTGGTTTATGCATTCTCAGACACATCATCATCATCATCAGCGCACACCGCGCTTACTAACACACACTTAAGAGTCTGTGCACATGTGCGTGCACAACCTTGTGCGCAATGATTTCTGAATGTTATATCCTCTGCCGGTTGCTTGGATGTGTATTTGAAACGATTTATGGAAATGAATGACATGTTTAGGGGATCATCTGTGCATTAGGAGAGGGGAAAAAAGGCACATTTCAAGCTTTTCTTAGTATCAGAAATTCAATGAGGTATTTAAAAATATAAATGGTGCCTGGTGGCTACATGCACACAGCTCAGTTTAAAACGGAAAACAAAATTCCATGTTTTTCCCTTCTGTACAATTTGGACTCAATCTATAAACACAGTGCTCTGTGGAGTGTGCACATAATATTTCCTGTGCTTTTATTTTTTTCTTTCCCAAGAATAAAAAATGATATTTGACCTCAGCCACTGGGCGTTTGTGATGATAAACTGGTGCAGACAAATGTCTGCAGTAGTTTGAGCTGGATGTTCATTATAAACTATAAACTTTCAGTGCAACTAAAATGTATTTTTAAATGAGCTATATTTAACTTCACTTAGTTCCTCCATCAGATTAATTTTGATATCTCAGTCACCTGAGACAGAATTAGCATAAGGGTGAATAAGAACTGTTTTCCTAAATAAGAAACAAGTCGTCAGTTTTCATTTAACAAAAATGAAACCTGCTTTATTCCCTATTAGTGGATTGTTTTATCAGCCCGTGTGCCGTTATTTATGTTGCACCCACAGCTTGCATAACAAACAGGATGAGCGGCACAAATCCTTCATTTGCTTGCTGCATTTTAAAGCAAATGAGACATTTGGAGATTTTTTTGCACATATGCTCTATTTCTTTAATGTAATAATCATCCAGTGTGTAGCAGCTGTGTTTGCATGAGAGACAGATATTCATAGAAAGTGCTAATCACATAATGATGAGGAGTCATGGCTGCAGTCATCATTTAAACCTAAAGTCATGAGGCTTCACGTCACAAGCAGGAGATGATGAAGTACAGATGAATTAGAAACCAGCAGGCTGAAACCTCTTTGCCCTGCGCTGGTTAGAGTTTACTCTACTTACTCTAATCGAGTAATCAGACAGACAGACTCTGTGATGTAACGCCTTCCACTAACACAAACAGTATTGACACCCTGGCCTCCCTCTGTGTGGAAACACCACACAGCCTGTGTGTTTGTATTGAGTGTTGACTCCCTGTGTGTGTCTGTTCGCATCATGTCACGTCTTGGCGTGACTAAGACAGCATTCCCTATTCCTGCCCCTTTGCGCACATTAGCGTCAGCGCATTGTGGCCTCTGTAGTATTTGTGATGCACCCTAGTAATGACACACTTGATATTCACTGAAATACTTTCTCATAAAAATACCACCTTTTTTGGGCTTTTTTATTCCAAATATCTTAATACAGTAGGGTAGATAAAATTATGTTTTCACTAGAATTGTGCAAAATGTAATACAAGCAGACGTGATTGTTGTCAATGCTCAGATGAACAAATCCAGTTGATAAAAATTCACAATTCCACCAAGGATCATTTTCCTTTGTTTCAACTTGTTACCCATGCTGACCTTAACTGAGGCAAAAGCTGCATGTGAAACATCAAATCCACCTTTTTCTGACTTTGTGACCAGTGCATGCTCTACAAACAGCTTAGCATTAAATCTTCAGAGGTCTGTGCGACTCAGCTGAAGGACTGACTCATTTTATGCAGCTCAGAGCTAAAACCTCAAGAATGGAGTGTTCTATTCACCTCTGAGAATAAAATGTGGGGTTATTCATTTGTGAAGGTAGCAAATATGGACAAGCAATCCATCTGGCAAAGGATGATGTAATCACAACTTCGAAACTCATTGAAAAGTCATCCCACCACCATCAACAGGATGCCTTCTTGAAACGTTCATTAAACACCAGAATAATTCAGATTGTATCAAGTACATACAGGATAACTGAGCTCCAAAAGTCGATTTGATATCTTGAAAAATGATTTTCTTGGAGCTTCTAGCTTCAAGACACTATTATTAAAATGTAACTTCTTTACACCCTTTACATTTTTCAGCTCATAAACATTTCTATAGGTTGATATTTGAATTGAGAGATGTCTTCCTCACTACTGTATTTTGCTCATACCACAGTACAGAATACTCAAGAGACACAGGCATGTTGATGCTTTTATTCACGAGGACGCATGTGTGATGCAGATGTGCCCCTTTACCACAGGTAAACGATATCTGGTTAATGCACGAGTTAGCTGCATTCAGCATCTGTTCAAAGCAAACAATCTCATTTAAAACACCAGGCTGCACCTGTTCAGACAGCACATTGAGTTCTGCTGTTGTAAATTTCCCAGTTTCCCTTAAAGTATGGGTAAGAATATTACATCATTAGTTTTCTTAATGCAGTGGCAGTTATTGTGTTTCTCAAGGAGGAAAAGTGATTTTGCTGAAGAGCTTTAAGTGTTTCTCCCCATCTAGACGGTCCATCCGTGTGGGATAAAAGTGTTGTTTGATGGCTCTTTAACTGATTTTAAGGCCTTACTTCAGTCAGGTCAGGTGCTCTTAGGCCACCCATCTGCAGCTCTCCCTCCAGTTTTCCTTCAGTCCTCCTAAAATCATTTATCAGCTCAGTTCACTGTAGATGCACTTCTGCTTTAGTAACAGAGATTGCACTCGTCCTCGTTTAGGCCTTTTTTTCTCTCTAAGGTATTATTAAACCCGAGACAAATCTCTCCTCACATCATTGATCACTTAATTTAGGGGCAAAAAGTCAACTGCAGTTTCAGAGAAATGGTGTACTTTTATTTCCCCTTTGAATTTCCAATTATACTTTGTGCCTCGAAAAGAAAAACAAAAAAAAAAGTGATCTAGCAGAGATGTGCTCAAAGCATCACTTGCATCAAAGACACAGTCCTTTGGGTCTAAAATGGAAACAAAGACAAGCTGCGTTGGCTTTCTGTCAAGAAGACATCTGACTCTCTACAAGAGCTGCAGTGGGAACGCGAGGAAACCAAGTCTTTTAATGGCAGATGTTTACTTTCAGAGGAGGGTTTTCTCATTTTGTGGCCGACACTCTATAATCATCTGGTTAAAGCAGCTGAGATCTGTAACTGTGCTGAAATGAGTTTAGGCTGCTGTCCCAGGTGTTTGCTTCAGCGCAGGCAGAAAGAATTCAGCTGTGGATGTCTTCTCTTCATTCCCTTTTTTGTATTTAGCTGATCAAATTTCTAATAGAATGACTGAAGCCACCAAGGCCTCTTTGTAATTCTGGTAGAGAAGATTCTAGGAATTGCTTCTAATGAGAGCAGGGTATGGGATTGCAGCACTGTGTCCTTTTAAAGTGTAACAGGAGGAATCTGATGCAACAGTGAGGCTTTGAAGCACTTTGTGTGTTGTTAAATCTTTTTTGAGTTGTGGTCTTTTTTTGGCCTTCATTAAATGAATCAAACTACTGGCTTTTTACAAACTCACGTAGTTAATGCACTTTTGATTTTCACCACTTGGGGGCACACATGAACAAGTATGAAACCTGCTTTAGACATCACATAACTAATGATACATTAATATCACATGGTTTGATAATAACAGTGTATTTTACCTACATAGAATGAGTTTGATGACAGGTGCAGGCATGCATCCTGATATTAAGCTTTTGCTAATAAAGATCCAAATGCATTCCTCTGCAGATAGTTTGCACTAAAAAACACAATTAGTGAGGTTGTTGTCCTTGGTTAAAAGCCATGCTTTTCTTATTAAAATAAATTATTTTAAATGGAATGCTGATAATTACACAAGTGTAAAAACATTCAGCAGGAGGAAACTCTTTTACATTTTATAAAGAACTGAGCTGTGGTGCTATGCTGATGACTTTTTTTTGCACCAGTGGGCTCCTTCAAGGTTCTAAAATACAAAAAGAAAAACATGATTCCATGATTTTTGCTGCATTTTTGGGGAGGGGGGTTGTTATGCAGATGTCTTTTGTTAATCACAGAATTATGTGCCAAATATGGATAAGATGGGACCAGTTGACAAATCTGAGATGTCTTAAAAAATGCTCTGATCTTTTGTCCTGCACGCAAAGGTTTTAGGAAACTATTTAAAACTGGTTCATGTTTAAAATTGGCCTCATTCCTTTTCATGTAGACCTCATTTCTTGTTTTTATGTGAGCATTCAGTCAACAAAGAAGCAGAAAATATGGAAGGATGCATTATCCTGCGTGTAACACTCACTAAGTTGATTTTCTTTGGCCACAGAATGCCTCTGCATTCCCTGTAAACCATAAAGATTAGCTCAGCAGTGCTTACACTGTTGTTTTTTTTTCCTTCTTCTTCAGCTTAGAACATAGCGTTTCGAAAGGGAGGATGTTGAATGGGCAGCGTGCAAACAGAAGCAGGCACACTGCAGCTGAGCCTAGTGTTCCTCAGCCTCAAACTCCAAGCACTGAGCGCTCTTCCCAGCTGAACCAGATTGTGTTTATCAGCAGGGCTTTTTATGTCCACATGTTCCCTACTTTCCTCTAACCCCGCTGCACTCCGAGCCTGCGATCAGCCTCTCGTCTTCTGTGGGAAATGGTCTTTTATTAGCAGGCGAGGCAGACTTGCCCAGATTCAGCACCCTCTCTGTGGACAGTTCTCAACTGCCAGCTCTGGCACTGTGCGTGCTTTGTTTACATATGTGTGTGTGTGTACGCATGTGTGCATGTGTGTAGACATATGTGTGTGAGACACACACACAGAGAGAGGGAGAGAGTGAGTGAGAGAGACAGAGAGTTGCCCAAACTACATAAGCTGCAGCAGCATCATTCCTTTAAAATCGTGCTAACGATACACTGCAGAGTAGTTAAGACCTCATAGAAAAGACTTCTGCAGAGTGACACAAAGAAAAGGACTGGGTTGGACTATATCACCACAATTCTACTATTACACAACTTTAGTCAAGGAAAGAGAAAAATGAGAGGGAAGGAAATCCGAAGAGACGAGATGCTAAAAGTAGAAACATATGAATCCAATTTGTCCTGCGTTTCCTTTTGCTTTTCTTCTCCTGTTTTTTTTTTCTTCTTCTAACTGCTGGAGAATGTCCACACAGGAGAGTGACTTGAAAAAGACTGAACAGAAAGAGTAAAGATTGATGGTGAAAGGAATCAGGGCTGGGGGACATAGCTTCAGTCCCTGCTATTCTGCCTAAATAGGCTCTTCCTCTGCAATGCACTCAGGCTCCAGTGATTCGCTCTGTGAATGCTGCCCATTTGCATAGCCACTCTCCCTCCTGCTTCCTGGCTGGCTGTTGAGGCTCCCCCTCCCTCCGTCCTCCCGCTTCTCCTCCTCCTCCTCCTCTCTCCCATCTTCCTCTTGCGCACATCTTCTGGAACGGCGCTGCTTATGTTGCCTGTGTGTGTGTGTGAGCGTGTGTTCTGCCCAGGGCTGCTCTCAGGTACCGCCGCTGCAATCGCTCTGTCTCACTGAGAGCAGTTATCTCTAGATGGGGAACGGGTGCGCTACTTGGCACAACTTACAGGTGCAATCTAGCCGACTGCGCGCTGCCGCACATGCAAATGAGCTGCGGATTTAACTATGGTCTCGTTCCTCTGGATGTCCTTTGAGACCACTGGAGGAGGAAAAGAAGGGAAACTCACAATTTATGACTTGATTCTCTGAAGAATTTCACTTTGGACAGGTGCTGTCACTCTCTAAGTGAGCTGTCCTTTTTTTCATGCAACTGATTTTTGGGGGAATTAACAGGTTTTTTATGATGGGAAGATGTTTCTAATTGTATGAGGGCTAACTGAAGGATAAGGAGAGAACAAGGAAACTAAGGGATTTGGAGCAAGCTGGGATTTCTCCATTTCTGCTTGAGGTTGCCCTAATTTCTTGAGTGAATTTTTTGGCGTGATGTTTTGCGATACTTCTTAGCCTGCTTGGATTTTCGATACGGATCTCTTAACCTAGAAGAAAAATCCAGCAAGTGGCTTTTTTTCCCCATCACACCGGACATTTTTGCCAATGTCCCATTTTTACTTTCGCTTTTCTTCTATTTCTTTTTCCTGTGGATCTGTTTGAGTTTTAAATCTTTCCAGTCATTGTGAGTTTTGGTGAGGAGAGAAGCATGGGGCTTTGAGACTAGCTGAGGTTCCATCTTGATCTGAAGCCTCGTCTGGCCACTCAGGGAAGATGTTCAGGGGCTGGAGTTCACAGTTGGCTCCCCTAAGGCCTGCTGCGGAGCCCCTAAAGTGGAATTCAGTGACACTCAAACATCTGGCCTTGTGGATCTTTGCCGTGGGCTTTGTGGCAGGGTCAGAACCCAGTGCGGTGGAGAGTCTCCACCACATTCACCCGTCCCATGGAAACAAGCGTCACCATGTAGTGCCTATAGCTATCCACAGATCACCTGCATCTCTAAGAGCAGGGCACAGTAAGTATCTCCTCATCAAGATGCTTTTAATCTTCAATGAGTGACAATTCAAACCTGAATTATTATATATTTAATGTCTCCTATTAGAGTTTGAGTCTAGTTTCGATCGTCTCCTGTTTCCCGTCTCAGCAAACCTCCCCCTCCCATGTCTAAGATTAGCCATATCCATGTCTCCAGATGCTCCACTGTGTCCAGATTAGACCGGATTAGAAGGTTGTGGCGCTCCCCGTTGCCCCTCAGTGTTTGGAATAGACAAAGATGAGCAGCCTGAAGCTCTGCAGGGTGTCGAGCTGTTTCTGGCCTCTGCACAGTGCAGAGAGAGAGTAGACGAGGTCCCCCCCTTTATTTAGTGTGGCAAAATAGCTCATGACACAAGAATAAAGAGAATCTGTGAGGAATTATATAATCTCAACTCAAAGCGCTCATGGTAGACTGCAGTATGGGTTCCTCAACACAATGTGTGATGATGTGTTTTTGCTGTTATTCTGATTTAGAACTTTTCTGGATTTTTCCTGAAGTTCTCCATCACAGTACGATATGGTTTGGCACCTAAAGTACTCTTTAGTTTTCCCACTGCCCAAGCAGTTTGAGTGACGTAATGAATACTAGTGTAACGCTGACGTAATGCTGAGGATTTCACTGAGTAGACGGCATGCAGCGAATCTGTTTGTTGTCATGGATTTTCTAAAGTTTAGCAATGAAGCATGAATGGCAGCTCAGTGAGAGAAGCTCCCTGACATTCTGAGGATGTTTTCCTGTTGGCCACTGAGTAACTGAGGAACAACACCTTACCCTTGAAGACATGGGCATGTTTAAACCTGCACCAACAGTCAGTACACCTAATGGGGAATAATAGAGGCTCGCTCACATGGAAAACAAGACAGGCAATTAGGGAAGGCGCCCATGACCCACCTTGAGCAGACACGGCTTTGCATGTCCTTTGATCGGCCTGAGGACCCAGGATATAACGTTCACATCATTGCTGTCATAGTAACATGATTAAAGTCTTGGTTGATCTGCAGGAAAGGATGTGTAGAAGCAAATTAGAATGAGATGCATTTAACAAAGTGTTGTTGTGTTGGTAGAGATTTTATTTCCTTAGAGTTACTGAAATAAGTCATCTATTCACTGCAGCAATTAGCAGTTTTCTTCCCAGTTCGCTCCCTAAATAAAGTTTGTGTATCCAACCAACACTCAAAGATTTTTTTAAGCAATTAGCTTTTTTTGGGCTTTGTGCAAATTATTTTTACGTGTTGAAACGAGCCTTTACTGCTTTCAAACCTTCCAGTCTGACTGCCAGTGTTAAAATCTAAATATATATTTGTGATAATCACACAACCCTACCTATCTGTCACTGCTTTGGTTGCACACACCCAACATCATCTCATGTGATTCGACCAAACAAAGCTAATAATAGTCACTTTCGTTGCTGCATTGTTTTCATGTGTGCTGAACATAATCCAGTAATCCTACCTGCCTTGTGGTGAGCTGATCTACGTTGAATATATCATTCATTTCTCCTGATGTATGGGTGCAAAATATTAGTGATATCAGTGGGAAAAGATTTGTAAATATCAGTTTAAACATCCTCGTTTCATTTGTATTCTACTTGAAACTTTGTCATTGATTTATATGGAAAGAAGGGGGGGAAATGGCCACAGTCAGGATGTATGAAATTGAGTTGGAGTGTGATGCATTGTTTGTTTAGGGCTAGCAGTAATGAGGTTCAGAAAGTATCAACTGTGAGCCGCAGATACACCATTCATCAAGGATAGACTCCCAGGGGTGACTGTCCTCTTTCCCAGAGATAGATATGCTACTTAATACGCTGGATAACTAGGTTATCGTGTATTTTTTTTCTCTACCTGCTGCTCTTAATCATTAAGAGTGGAGTGATGAGATGCTGGGATCAATAGGAGAAGTGTTTAAACGCTCTAAACTATGAATCTCTGGGCATTTCCTAAAGCATCTGCTGCATACAAGAGTGTTGCAGAATCTTGTGACCCCCATCAATCTGACAATTCCTATTGTCTAAGCGAAGTACTTGCTATGTTTTTATTGCTTCCTCTCCTCATGTCGGGTATATATTTGTCATCCAACAGGAAGAATGGCCCATATGCTCATGCAGGAAGTCAACTTCTAGATTCATGCATCCTGCTTTACACATCTACCTAACACCTGCTCCATCAACCGCTGCACAAATCGCTTTTGTATCTTAAAACTGAGTTTGATCAAAGTCACTGAAGCAATTTAAGTGATTATAATCAATTTGAATGCTCTCCAGCTTCGGAGCTAATGGCTGAATGGGTTAGAAACTGCGCTCGTCTGTGCTGGCATCGCTGCACAGAATAGATGAGTTGGGGAGAGGGGGGGTGATGGAGGGAGAAAGAGGAAAACAACAGCTGAAGAAAGTGGAGAAAAGGAGGAGGGGGAGAGGGAGAAGAAGGCAAAATTTGATGATCTCTGGTGCTGCCTTGCTGCCAGAGTGTTGTGGGCTTGTATAATATAATTACTCCCATGTCTCTGAGCTGATGTCATTCTGCGATAGTGTGAGGATGACAGTATCTTTGCCTCTGTGAGGCAGCAGAGATGATAGCTGCCCTGATAAGGATCTGAGTACATGGTCCTCAGTTCTAGAGGGAGCATAGGCAGTTATTGACCCACAAATGAAAGAGTGAAGATTGCAGTTGTTTCATTCCCCTCTTCCTCTGATGTATTAGAGGACAAGCACCCTCTTTATTTGTGTGTGTGCTTTGGGTCTTTAACCCTCCTTCCTTCCTTCCATTCCTCTGCACTTCACCTCTTCTCAGTCGCTCTGCCTGGCTCATCAGCCTCATTGGTCTGCAGAACCCACCCAAGCAGAAAGAGTGGGCAGCCTTTTGCGCCTGTAGTGGTCTGCGTGTGTTTTCAGCGGTAACCAGGCTATGGTTGGCATAAAGGGAAATGAGACCTGACTGTGCGTGCGGTGGGCAGTGAGAGGTCAGCTGAGTAATGTGTCCAGTTTCGGATTAGAGACTTGGAAGATGAAGAGACGAAGAGAGATAGAGAGGCCCCCACTACTGACTGAAGGGGATGTCTGTTCCTCTCACATGCATAAATCCTGGATGAGTTGGAGTTAGTGAGCTCTTTCCCCAAAGGGCGTGAAATGATTCACCAACTGCAGCAGCATCTTTCTTCATATATTCTTCATTCCTTGTTCTGCTTACTTTCCTGGTCTTCTTCTGCAAAGGTGTTTTTTTAAAGTGGCTAGTGTTTATTGCTGGTATTATGTGTGTGAAATATGATCCGACAAGTGTGACAAGGAAAACAGAAAAAGAAAATTAAGGAGATTAAATATTAAACTTTAAGCCGCTAATGTCAGAGCTTGTTTTGGCATGATGCTGTTCCAAAAATTGACAGACTGCACCGAAAACATGTAAAAGAAAAAAAGATATTACTAGGTTCAACAGAGGAATGTTGGTATTTTAAGGTCTTATTTTTATAAATTGCAAAGATTTTTTGCATTGTAAAATGTATACATTTTATAAACATAGTATTTTTTTTCTCTACAGTCTCGTATCAATAACCATATTATGATTCTGTGTTTTGCCCAAGGGCAATATGAAATAAGATGGGGAATCAAACTACCAATTTCCCTGTTTTGAGGATGATTGGTTTCCATCTGAGTTATGGCTACCTCCAGAGCTTGTGTCAAAGAGGACATTTAAGAAGAATATATTGAAAACCCCACATATAATGCCAGGGCTTGTTTGTCAATGAGAACTGGTTGAAACATAATGGCTGAAAAAGAGATTCATTTTATTGGGAAGAATTTGAAAACATTTGTCATATTTAATGCTTATAAGAAAAATACCAGACATGCAAAATAATCATCAGAACATTGATGACAAAAGAATAATAAATTTAAAAATTGCTGCCTGCAGTACTTTGAATGTCCATCAGAGGGCGCATATATAGATAAGGTAGAACTTTAACAAGCCGTCAGGCTGAAGAAGGAGGCCTACAGGGCGTGGCTGGTCTGTGGGTCTCCAGAGGCAGCAGACAGGTACCGGCGGGCCAAGCGAAGTGCAGCAGTGGCAGTTGCCGAGGCAAAATCTCGGGCGTGGGAGGAGTTTGGCGAGGCCATGGAAAAAGACTATCGGTCGGCTCCAAAGAGGTTCTGGCAAACCATCCGGCGCCTCAGGGGAGGAAGGCAGCAACTTGCTCACACTGTTTACAGTGGGGACGGGGAGCTGCTGACGTCAACTGGGGCTATAGTCGGACGGTGGAAGGAATACTTTGAGGAGCTCCTCAATCCCACCGACGCGCATTCCGAGGAGGAACCAGAGCTGGGAGACCTGGGGATGGACTGTCCAATCTCTGGGGCAGAAGTCGCTGAGGTAGTCAAACAACTACGCAGCGGCTGAGCCCCAGGGGTGGATGAGATCCGACCTGGGTATCTCAAGGCGATGGATGTTGCAGGTCTGTCGTGGCTGACACGTCTCTGCAACATTGCGTGGTCATCGGGGGCAGTTCCTGTGGAGTGGCAAACCGGGGTGGTGGTTCCCATTTTTAAGAAGGGGGACCAGAGGGTGTGTTCCAACTATAGGGGGATCACACTCCTCAGCCTCCCTGGAAAGGTCTACTCCAGGGTACTGGAGAGGAGGGTCCGGTCGATGGTTGAATCTCGGATTGAAGAGGAGCAATGTGGTTTTCGTCCTGGTCGTGGAACTGTGGACCAGCTCTTTACCCTCGCTAGGGTGATGGAGGGGTCATGGGAGTTTGCCCAACCAATCCACATGTGTTTTGTGGATTTGGAGAAGGCTTATGACCGTGTCCCCAGGGGCACCCTGTGGGGGGCGCTCCAGGAGTATGGGGTTGATGGTCTTTTGTTAAGGGCCATTCAGTCCCTGTACCAGAGGAGTGTGAGTCTGGTCCGCATAGCCGACAGTAAGTCGGACCTGTTCCCAGTGAGGGTTGGACTCCGCCAGGGCTGCCCTTTGTCACCGGTCCTGTTCAGAACCTTTATGGACAGGATTTCTAGGCGCAGCCGTGGTGTGGAGGGGGTGGAGTTTGGTGACAGGAGAATCTCGTCTCTGCTTTTTGCGGATGATGTGGTCCTCCTAGCTTCATCGAGCTCTGACCTTCAGCTCTTGCTGGGGAGGTTCGCAGCCGAGTGTGAAGCGGCTGGGATGAGGATCAGCACCTCCAAATCTGAGGCCATGGTTCTCGACCGGAAAAAGGTGGATTGCCAACTCCGGGTCGGGAGAGAGATCCTGCCTCAAGTGGAGGAGTTCAAGTATCTCGGGGTCTTGTTCACGAGTGAGGGAAGGAGGGAGCGGGAGATCGACAGGCGGATTGGGGCAGCGTCTGCAGTGATGCGGACGCTGAACCGGTCTGTTGTGGTAAAGAGAGAACTGAGCCAGAAAGCAAGGCTCTCGATTTACCGGTCGGTCTACGTCCCAATCCTCACCTATGGTCATGAGCTTTGGGTAGTGACCGAAAGAACGAGATCGCGGATACAAGCGGCCGAAATGAGTTTTCTCCGCAGGGTGGCCGGGCTCAGCCTTAGGGATAGGGTAAGAGGCTCGGACATCCGGGAGAGACTCGGAGTAGAGTCGCTGCTCCTCCATATCGAAAGGAGCCAGTTGAGGTGGTTCGGGCATCTGGTAAGGATGCCTCCTGGACGCCTCCCTCGGGAGGTGTTCTGGGCATGTCCTGCCGGCAGGAGGCCCCCAGGTCGACCCAGGACAAGCTGGAGGAAATACATCTTCAGTTTGGCCTGGGAACGCCTGGGCGTCCCAGCTGAGGAGCTGGTGGACTTGGCCGGGGAGAAGGTGGCCTGGGCTGCCCGACTTGGAATGCTGCCCCCGCGACCCGGACCCGGATAAGCGGAAGAAGGCGAGGAGGCGAGCGAGAACTTTAACAAGCACTGAAATTGATGTTTTTCATTATAAACATGAAAATAAACTAAGTCTAAAATGTCTGCACCACTGCTGATTTGAACTGCAGTGAGGTCAGGAGGTGTGCGACAGCGATGCAGCTGTAGTTCATGACAAGGTGTTAAACATGCTAATGAAACAGATCTGATGGCTCTCCACAGTCCATTCAGATCGACTCAACAAATGCCTCCACGTCCCTCGGGGAGTGGCGAGGGAGGAGTGGCATGAGAATGAAAAATAAATTAATAAAGAGATATAAATAAAATGAAGATCAAGAATGCAAAAGCCCACATTATTTTATCTAATCTGAATTGAGTTCAGTCACCCCAGAGAAGCCTCATTCTCTGTCATCATAATGAGGCGGCAGCTATCTCTGCGACAGTTGAGCCTTTAAACACGCTCACGCGCCTGTGCACACGCACTCAGGAGCAGCCCGCCGCACACACAAAGAGCGACACTCCACCAAATCATTTTTCATCTCTTTGATCACTTTAAATTATTGTCACAACCGAGTGTGAATGAGGAGAGTCGAGGCAATTTGCAGAGAGAGGAAAAGTCTCCTCTTTTTTGTGCTATAACATATTGCGGGTTGGAGTTAAATAGTGATTGTATAGATGCACTTGGAGATTTAACAGTTCACATGCATGTGTACTATATTTATCATAGAGTTAATGCAGCTGTGGATGATAGAAACCCCAGAATGTGAGGCTAAAATCTTTCAAATGTAACAAACTGATGAACACAAACCTGAAGGAGGTGAGATTTTTGTAGCTGCAAGTTTACAGAAGTAGAAATGAATTCTGGATTATCTTTTTTATTTAAAAAAAAGCTCACTTTTTCTCCTTTTATGTAGATGGTTTGATTGACAGTGGTGTAAATATTCTTAGCTTACAAATCATTAACTAACATCTTCCTCATTTTGTATCTTTGCTTAATGAAAATGTCAAATAAAAAGAAAAAAACGAGTTTAAATGATGAATGGCTGCCGTGTGTCACAATAGGAGTCTTTCGCAGGAACCAAACATGTTATAACCATTCTTCTTTTTCTTTTTTTTTTCTTGCAATTTACAATTGCTCACCTGCAGCAGTCTGGCAACAGAAAGGAAGCTGCCCCCTAATCCACTCTAATAGGATTGTGTGGGATTTCACCTTTCTCACTGCTCCCTCCGTTTCTTAGCGCCTCGGGCCTGCTGGCATAGACTGATAAAAACATGCCTGCCTAACACCTAAGTGCAAGCTAATATTAGCATATATTTTGCAGCACAGTTTAAAAATACAATGCATACCCACGCACGTTTATTTATTTATTTTATCTGTTTATATATTTGTTTGTTGGTAGATTTGTGGCATGGGCGCTCAGCAGAGGATGGCAGGGCTTAACCGGTGCTCTTACATTTTTTGCTGATAAGGGGGCGGCGTTGCTGCACATACAGGCAGCGGCTATGCTGCACAACAATACTCCTCGCACAGATCACACTTCTTGGCACGCCATGTTTTCTCCACATTAATTTGATTGTACAGTATCATTTCCCTGAGATATTCATCTAATTAAATAATATCTCCCACTTAGTGAGCTTACTTATGAAGTTAGGCTACTCTGCAAAAGGCAAAGCGGATGCTTAATCCTGCAATTAATGCTTGTTGTCTTGTGGGCATGGCTTACAAATGCGTAAACAGTGACATGAAGCAGTGACATACATGGAAAAACATGAAAAATGTGTGCACACATTTGCATTGAAATGATGTTTTTCATGGTTTTCCCATTAAATGCGCAAACCATTTAAAATTGTGTCCACATAATCTTCCAATAAATGTAAACTTACATTTGCTCAGTTGATTTATGTACATGCTGTGCTCATTGTTTGCACCAGTGCATTGAGCAATGCTTCTTGTTTATTGGAGTGTTTATGCTCCACTTACCTACTACTCATTGCCACAGGCTAAACAGAAGCTTGATGAATGGGAAGACAATAGCGAATAATGTTTTCCCTTAAATGCAGGTGCAGAAATGCAGATGGATTAAATCATTTTGCAAAGCCCACCTGCAGCACAGGCATTCCACTACAACGCAGGTGCAGACTGAATGGTGTTTGTGCTGGATTGGACTCGGTAAAAGTACAGTGGCTCACTTCTGTCTGAAAACAGGCTTGTTGTGGGTGAAGGATTTGTGCTGATGCAGTTCTAGCTGTAAATGATGAAGATGGGCAGCTGGAGCTAGATCCTGTCTCGGATCAGAGCTTATCCATCGACGCTTTTGGGTTTCTGCCTCAATTTCAGCATGGAATTATCCCACTTTTGTCAGAACGGCAGTCAGTCGCCACATCTGTTGGCTCCCTAATGAAAGCGACAACTTTTACAGACCATTTGGAAGCTGTGATGTTTGGCTACATGTTGGCGCACACACACGATGAAACCAAACGATTCTCTGATGTGTGATGGCACAAAATCAGTCAAATTGGGTTTGAACAGAACATGAGATGAGAACAAGAGAAAGAGATGTTTTGATGTTTTCTTTAAGTTTACCTTTGATATCTTTTGGCAGGTACACAAATTAAAGTCTGGATGCAGAAAAAGCTAATCAACAAATTACTGGCAAACAAAATGGCTGACCTAAACTAAAAGAAAGAGAGCATTGTGTCTGCGGAGCAAATGAGGCAAGTGATGATGAGAGAGTAAATTAGAAGCTGTCGATACTGTGAGACACTTCTATCAGAGCCAAGGCTGTTGGCGGGGGAGGCAGATATGCAGCTGGTCGGGGTAACAAAGGACCCGTTTGGTGTATTGCCCCATTAAGACACTGGGTCTTGTCAGCTCTGCCTGGATGCCCCATCCTGTTCCACAAGGCAAGGGCTCATGTATCAGTTTGGATTTAAGGGAGCTGAGCGCAGCAGGAGGAGGGGGCAGATAGGTGTGAGTGACACCGGTCGACTGAGCATTCGTGGCGTAATGTTACCAACCCAGGGGGTGGAACTTTACCTCAGCCATGAAATGATGGTCTCCTGCCATGAAGAGTGAGGGTGGTTGCAATAGCTGCCCTGGGGCCCCGTCATGATGAGGTGAAGGCTTATCTCTTCAGAGCAGTGAGAGGGTAAAATATGGTAAGGTACTGCAGCAATATGATGCAGGGGCAGATGTCTTCATGCACAATTTCTATCAAATACAGCTGTTCAGTGCTGCTTAAAGCACAGAAGGCTGGGCTAATGTTATACCAACAGGGTGTTTGCATGTTGAAAGAATTACTGGTCACTCTGATTAATGCTGCATGAGTTTGCACATCCTAGCTCTACTGAATAGCCCATTAGGACAAGATCCAACAGAAACATGAGGTTCTAATGTCCAGCATTTAGGTGGAATACATTTATAACCAATGATAATTTTTTGCAGAAAAAAAAACTAGCCTCATTGAGACCCATAGTTCTATGTTCCAAATGTTAATAAAATCAATAAAAACATTCACGCTAAAAGACAATTTGGGTAGTAACATAGTTGTGACATTACTAAAATGCTTAAATCAACAAATGTGCATTTGTTGTTTAAGTACCTCAAAAGGCTGTTCAAAATGTACTAGGGTTATTGGGTTGGATACTTTCAGGTTTTGTTGTAGAAAGTACCAGGATGAGGAGGTTACATATTAGAAGGTTTTAATCTCAGCCCTGATTGGACAGGTGGAACATAGGGGGTTAAAAACTTCTGAGATTGCAGACTGTGACTGCAATGTTTTTAGAATATGAAGGTAGTCAGGTATGACTGTAAAAAGGAAGATATTGATTTGTATATTAAATTAATGGAAATGTCTGTGTATAGATAAGAATGACCATTTGACCAGAGAATACAGGGTGCATTGGTATGTGAGTAGTTTATGTCCTGTTATGAATATTAAAGCACCGTAGTAGACATCATCCAACAGCTTCAGACAGCTGGCAGAAGCATTCTGTATTTAATGACCCTATAATCAAGAACAGGTAGTAAGGTGGCATCAGCTGGGTGTTTTCTGGCTTTAACTTCTAGACTATTATTATAAGTTTGCATCAAACCAGTTCTCAAAATAGCATAGTGGATTAATATGTTCATCAAAAACCTGCCTATACTGTACATGTTTTTTGCCCTCTGATGGAGGATCTACAAGTGGGAAGTGCCCATTTTACTTCAATATTACTATTACAGTATTTTGTTATATAATTGCATAATATAATAAAACAGGTGTTTGTATAGTTTTGTTAGCTTTGTCACTAATAAATGTTCAGTTAAAGGCATACTCAGTAGCCAGGTAAACAAACGAGGTCTCGCTAGCTATTTTACAGAAACACGTCTCGGTGAACTCACCCCTTCCGTCGGGTAAAATCCTTACGCCAGCCTCCCGCCGACATAGGACCATGGTTTGCAAAGGTGACAAAGCAGAATATAACTCCAGCCGCAGAAATGTTCCCCCAGCTTTGCCTCTTTTCACTTCCAAACGTTTTTAGTTTTCTGCTAGCTGAAAAGGTGTTTTTTGGGGGGGACTCTGGTATTTTTATCTTAAAATGGAATCACCCGCCGACTCTCTGTCCTACTTCTATTTTCACTTTCACTTCCGGAATGTTCTGCCCCAAAATGTGTCCGGGCGGATTAATGCCAATCCAAGCAATGAGGAAATGTGGCAGACAGACAGCTGGATTGTCCAATCCTATCGTTCAGTCAGAACGATAGGATTGGCTGAAGTTTTTAGAGAACTGCGGGACAACTACTTAATTGATTTCTTTCGGGGTTTTTTTTAATCTCCATAATATATTTATGGCTATACTATATTAGAACATTCTTAAGAGGCTTTAAAAAAAAACATTAAAAGCTACATTGTTTACCTGGCTACTGAGTATGGCTTTACATTTTTTTCACATTTCAGGCTTTGAATGGTTAAAAAAATCTAGATCTGATTAAAAAAAGGAACCAGGTCTGAGTGTTAGTTAGTTTAACAGCTGGTTAATCAAACAGTGTCTCCTTTTATCAGAGTTAAGAACCAGTTAAAGATCTGTCAGTGATAATAAATAACATCAGACACATTCAAACACTGAAGTATATCAAATCAACAGTATCATCAGCAATGAAATGTATTCAAAATATTTGATCATTGATGCAAATAGTTAATAGAGTAGCTGTGGTCTATTAGTGGCATTAAAAATATTAATATAATTTTAAAAAAATGATTGGAATTAAAAAATATCATTTAGCTAATTTTCTGAGGACAGGAAGCCATCTATAGATACATATATAGATGTGGGTTTGTTTCATTGAGTCAGCCATGTTTCTACAGTAGCTGGCTCTAGCGTGGAGGATGAAATCACGATTACCTACAACCTTCAATTATAACTCTAACATTTAGCCATTTATCACCATGTGGGGGTTTACTGATAGGATCAGTACATGGCAGCTATGATTAGATCTCCAATTTGTTAACAACCTAACAGTGTAGGCCCTTCATAAAAAAAACTATTGAATCCTATTTCTAATATTGCCTGCATAAATAACGGTGTTTAAAGCAGTAAGCCATTCCAGACTCGTTTCTTGCTCTTTGCAGTAAATGTGCCAGGAGATCAGCTGCTACGTTTGCAGTTTATTTAACCTACAGGGTAAAACAAAGGGCTTTAAATGGAAAATGTCCAGGAGAAGTTTCAATTGCTGCAGACATTTGCATTCTTACATAGAGAAAACGTCTCCTTCAGGACCGCAGGACTGCTCAGTCACAATAAAGCTTGATGAGTTTTCAGATTTGTATTTAATTACATGCTTTACTGTTTGTCAGAAATCATACATTTTCCAACCTCTATAAATATAATAATTTTGGTTTTATTTATGTTTATTGACTTGCTGTTGCTCTGATAAACTTGAAGCTGGCGCTTTATCCCTTCTAAAAAGGATGACCAATCACTGGGTCAAGTAGCAAAACCTCAACTTTAGTCCACTTAATTTAATTACATCAAATTAACAAGGTGGGGAGAAAGGAAGCAGAGGGAAAGGATTAATCCTTTGCAGCTTAAACAGGCAGGTTGGACACTGTCAGCTGCCCCATCCACAATGGCTGCTTTGGGATCGTCTTCATTAGAAGCCTTTCGGCTCAAAGGTCACTGGATATTGTTAAAACAATCCTGTGGAAAGAGACTCATTAGAAAACATTTGTCCTCTGGCCTGCGACCTTGGCTACCTGTTTTAGGGCTTTCAAAAAAAAAATTCTGCTGTAATGTCTTTTTGTCTTTATTCAAATAATTTTAGGAGAGGGAATTTCAATTTTTAGTATTTCTTGATGAATTAAAATTGGTATAAATTAAGTTTTAATCTCTAACATCACATATCAAATGATCAAATGTTGATCATTTGGAGATAATATTGTACAAATGCATGGTTACTATCCTGTTCAGATGCCAATATGCCTATGCCAAGACAAAATAAGCACACAGTCTGCATTTTGGGTTCATTTAAAACTTCTGTCCACTCTGGGTTTTTTGCTGACTGCAGAAAGAATAGCTTAGCTCCAGCCTGCTGATAAAGACTGAAGGGAGGATTTATTTAATTTTAAAAAGTGGAATGAAGCAGAGCAGAATGGGGCAGAAAATGCAAAACTTTGTGTCACGATTAGGTTTGATTACAGGACTGCAGCAGATTTAATTTATACATGAATGGGAAAAGTGGTCAGTTCAAACTTTGTGCATTAAATGTTTTTTTCTCTGCATGATTAAAAAACTGAAATTAACCCTTTGATGCGCAACATATCCACACCCCTTCTAATGCACAACATGGGTCAAAAATGACCCGCATTCATTTTCCATGTTTTTTCATGCTGGCTGAGTTTTTCTTTGTTCTATCTTTTGAAATCATTTTATTTTTTGATTGAATATTCCATGTACTCTTTAAATGTCTTGTTTTAGATTATCACAGATCATTATTTCCATTTTTCCTTTCATAATTTATGAACAAAAATAGTTTTTATTTTGCTACATCAAATTTACACACATTCACACAGTCATCCAAGTGTGGTTTAAAATTAAATTACTTAATACTAAACAATAATTTGTTTTAAGTAATTATTTTAGCAGTGAGTTGGGTCAAATATTTATGTATTTAATACTTGCAACATGTTTATTTTCATTTTGTCACAACGCTATAAGAGCATTGCTATTGAGCTGAGCTGTATCAGTATTTTAACAACCGTAAACTGGTTGAATGTGACTCAAGAATATAAATTGCCACCACAATTTTTACATGTCTCACAAATTAAAAATGCTTCTATGTGGTCTGTTAGTCACAGAGCCCTGGTTCTCTTGTCGTCAAACCATATGACACAGCGAATATCTTAAAATCTCTTCAGCCCCATGGTGGCCTTGTAAATTTGGTTTTGCAGAGGATTCACAAAAAGCTCTCGCAAGGCCACATCCCAGCTCTCCTCCCCCTGCAATCAGGGCCAATAAAGGCCATCAATTCTTTTTTTTAAATCAATGTTTCTCCACTCTTTCCCTTTTGTTGTGGCTGTTCTTTACCCTTCTAAGTTGGTGCATTTTAGAACCTCCTCATTGATGTTGTTGCTTATGAACATATCCCAGGCATCTTTTGGTAAAATAGCTGTTGATCCAGGGGTATATAGGGCCTGGGCAGCTTCTGAGAATGTTGTGGCTGCGTGTTCTGCCATAAAGGGGGCATTATCATCCCAGTACCTTCCTTTTTTACTCAGCCTACTGGACTGTTTCCTCTTCAGAAGATTCATCAAATGAGTCTTCTGAATCTTGAGAGGACTTTCCTTCATAGTAAGTAAGCTGGATTTCCAGACAGCCCCCAACTCCAGCTTGATCCTGTGTCAATTATTCTGGGTCATCATCATCAGAAAGGTCAGACTCTGAATCTGTAAAAATGGCCTCCTCATCTTCATCTGGCTGCAGCAGTTCTGCAACCTCATCTGCAGTAAATCTGTGAACAGCCGTACGCTGGATAAAGAAGATCCAAAGCACAATATTTTCAAATGCACATCAATAGCTAACTAGCTAATACTAATTTTTTTCATTATTCTAACAAATAATGTACTCACTCTCAAAGTAAGCTAAACCTAATCAAAATTATGTACCGTTCACAATTTTCATCAAATATGTTTTGGGGTAATGTTTGAACGATTGATAAACAATACATACATGTATTGAGAAAAAGAGGGATGAGATCTGTGCTGAGCTGTGAACAGTCTTTTCTTTTACCTCCAAATGCTAAAACTAGGAGATGCATGTGGGTCGTGTGTAAAGTAGGGGAGAAATACAAAAGCTGTGCTTATTCAGATCATAAGCAAGGAAAAATGAAAATGATTATTTGTTCTAAACAAAAGCAAGATTTTTGTCACATAGTTGGAAGAGTAACTGATAAAATTAATTAATTTCAAAGATATATCATAGAAACACGGAGCTATATAAGAAATAACATAGAAAATGGATATGGGTCATTTTGGACCCATGTTGTGCATTAGAGGGGTACTGATACAAAAATGTGTTTTGTTCAAAAAAGAAAGAAAGGATAAATAAAATAATCATGTATTATAGTAAAAAACAAGTTAATTGAGGAATACCTTGACTACTAAATAATGAGAATAATTTATTGCAAAGATATCAACAATAAAAACTCAGCCGGGTCACTTTTGACCCATGTTATGCATCAAAGGGTTAAGCACAACATTCATGAAATAGTCAAACAATATGCACGCGGTTCCTGTTAGACAAATTGTATTCCCCTCATGTTTAATGCAATTGGTTGCAGTAGAAGTTTTTCCTCTGATCTGAGTTCTGTATTCTACAGAGCTGTCCCAGCTTCACACTATGACACATTTTACTCCTGCCTGCTGCTCCTGTTCTGTCTATCCTATTATAAGAGAGGCAGTTGTTTGTGCTAGGAGAGGATTAAGACAAGTCAACAATCCATAGTCTCTTTAGTCTCCCAAAGGGCTGCTCATAGAACGCTGAAGGTAGAGAATGGCTTCTTCCCAGAATCGACACTCCTGAGCCAGGTTTAAATTGTTAAAAGTGCCTCAGTATAACACAATAGAACAATGCACAGATATAGAAACAGAGATTGGATTTGGGGGTGCTGATACATTGATGTTAAGTTCTTATTGTCCAGGTGAATTTTGTTCATCTGTCTCCAAGAGACATAAAACCAGGGGCTGTAGTGAGGCTGCAGTGTCAAAACAACGGAGGTACAAACTGCTCTCATATTCTTTAAAGCTGCTGTTGTGAAGAACGTTTCATAATCTCAACAAACAAAAGGCTGCCAGTCAAAACTGACAGGTGGTTTATCAAGTGACACAACATGGGTGGGTCTGTTTTAGCTGCAGGCTCATCAAATCTCTTGAAATTATTTTAGATTCATCTTGTTTTTTAAACACAACTAAAGTTGAGGTTTAAACTTCTAAATAAAAAGAAGAATATTTTCACTTTCCAGACAAAATATTATGGATGGATGGATGGATGGATGGATGGATGGATGGATGGATGGATGGATGGATGGATGGATGGATGGATGGATGGATGGATGGATGGATGGATGGATGGATGGATGGATCTGGTTAAAGCAGCTATCTGGAGCATTTTTCTATGTGTCAGAGTTTTCTAAATGTTTTATTGATATTTCAAGTCTAAACTATGATCTATGGGTAGAGTTTCACAACATCTGTCATTCTGATGAAGACCCTCCTTCCTCCTAGAGACCCCTTTGCTTTCTTTCTGGCCACCAAACTTTTTCAGCCAATAAATTCAAATTTCTTCATTGTTGGCTTTCTGTCAACGTGCATGCGCTTCGAGCAAACCTGTAGCAGTAGGGGGCGCTCTCGTACAGGACGCTCCGTGTGTTTCTCTGTTTACCATCTCAGCCATTCATGGAGGAGACAGAGCTAATTTCTACTAAAAACCTACCCATTGCCCAGCTAAAGACGGATTTATTTTTATTTTTAAACCTTTCACCTCACAGAATGGCAAGACTTGCCAAGGATACGCGTTTATTTTGGTCAAAAAGTTCATCCAGGACCGAGTCATTTCTGTGTTCAGCTACAGACATAGTAGCAGCTTGCTGCTACAGAGCTACGTATCAGAAGCAGCAGGGAGAGATAGGGCTCTTCAGAGAGTGTGGGAACATGATTTGTGAACTGTGAATGATTAAACCCTACAGTTTGAGCTGCACAGTTTATGCCCAGCTTATAGACCATAGAAATGTGCCATGTGCACGCACGTGTTGAGGTGATTTGGGGAGGAGCCGTTGGACGTTGGATTCAAAAACTGCTCTCTTGATGAAATAATCCACAATGCAGCTTTAAGTCCCATTTTCACAATGGTGTATTAAGGCCAAGTGAAAAAAGATGTGTATTTGTTTCCCACTTTTCAGACTGATATCTAAATGTTAATGTTTTTTGTTTTTTTTTGTTAAAATAATTCTGGATTAACCTTGAAATGTCAAAGAATAAATCTAAATATTGTTTGTTTGTTTTTAAGCTGAAATCTTTCTAAGAGAAAAATGAAATATCAAGAAAATATTTAAAAATTTCAAGAAAAAAGTCAGAATACTATCACCAGAAATCAGTTTTTCAAAAATCTAGAAAGAAAGAAGTCTTCATTCTTCTTTCAGAATAAATTAGACATTTTCGGAGTCTCAGACTTATACTTTAGAATACTTTTAACACATCACTAGATTGTAAAAGTAGTTGTTATTTAAAGCAGTATATGTGCAAAAATAATTCAATAATAAAACTTGTCATGGAGTAAAGTCATTATAGTTATTACTGGTTTTGTAGGTCTTTGCATCAGTGCTGTTTCAGTTGTTGATTCCCCTTCTTATTGTCAAAATAGCAGCTTTATTATTTTACCTTTATGGTCAACAATTCAGCTTTAATAGTGATGGAAGGAAACAAACAACAACAAACAAATCTACTTCCTAATTGTCTTTCCTCTGTAGCCCAATACACCATAGGTATGAATTATGATAAACTGATAAGACTTCTAGTGGATGTGGGCTTTATGACAGGCTAAAGAAGTGTTTTCACCACATAGCTCTGACAAATCAGATGACCAAAAATGAGAACAATTCACTATAAATATTCTCCTTTAACAGAAAACCAGTGTTCTTTTAAAAAGTTGAAAAGTTGCCACGAGCAAAAAAATGTGGCACTGAGTTTATTTAGTTTGGGAAAACTCGACTTTTTTAGTATTCTGTGCTGCTTTGGTGCCAACAGCTTCAATGCAAAATGAAAGAAATGGTTCAATGGAGTTAAGTTAGGAGCTAGATGGTAGCAGCATCCAGCTCAAGGACAGCGTGGCTATGGGGAAAAAAAAGTGCATCTACCAGCCTGTTCTTTATTCATAGTACAGCCACACATAGTTATGCTTGAAGTAAAAAGTAAAAAAAAAATCTGTTTTTTCTTGCTTGAGGGAATTACATCAAAGTCAAAGTGGCCTACATATCCATAAATGGATTGGTAAGTCTATAAGCAGGATCTGCACATGCTCATGTGGTTTGGTAAAGTGGCCCAGAGATGTGGCTGCAGTGCATCCGTGTTGCTGTTGTGGATTTGGAAAGTTGCAACAAAAGGGCTTTAATTCCATGCTATCTTGCTACTTTGGAGCAGCGGAGTTCACAGCGTGTCGCCAGAACACCACACAGGCAGACACAAGAAAAACCTTGACAGGAATGTCACCTTGCCAACACAAAGTCTCACCGTACACTGACAGGAAAATACGGTGCTGACGCTCCAGGAAAATCTGGAAAGGCGTCCTCTGATTCACACAAGAAATATTTTACATTTATATTAGCAGCAGTGGGTAAACTAGAGGCAGAAAGTACTGTAACTGAACAGACAGGAAAAAGATCAGACATTTCAAATCAATAGGAAATCCCCTTCAAAGAGCTGTATGTCACCACGTCTGCTGTCAGTGAAATCAAGAATCAAACAGGTGATCAACTTGACAAAAATAGTACAAGAAATATATGGTAACCCATGAAATTACAGTGTTTTAAACAACTTAACCATTAAGTTATATCTAACAATACAATACAATAAAGAAACAGAAGTTTAGAAATAAAGAAAATTGAAGAAGAAAATCACATTAGCTCATGATTTTCCCTCATGGCACTAAATCTTCAGGAGCATTGATCGAAAATAGCTTCTCTACCAGATACCGTTAGTGTTGGATCGGACAATAGTGTCCTCATAAATCCTGTTAATGATTTTTCTGAAAACTGAAATGGTAATCCAATAGACATCATTAAGCTTCTTTTAATTGTACACCTCCCTGGAGGGCATGTAGACCCAATATAAACCCAAACGATCTTATTTCTAATATAGTTTTGTCCTTTTACATGGTCTGAGTATGTACATCAAGTAGCAATTAATTGAGCTCTTCACACACTTATCCATGTTATGGTCACAAGTGAGGGATTCACAGATCTTATGGATGTTGTTCTCGTTAAACTCTTTCATAAAAAAACCCACAACAAAGTCAATAAACCTGAAAAATATAAATATGTTGGAATGAAGACATAGTTATGAAAAGAAAATCTCAACTCTTTCATCCTTGTGATACCATTCAGGAGCCTGATGAAAATGATCAAAAATTAATTTCAAAAGGCAATACTATATGTCACATCTCTGGTGATCTATTTTTGCACAGCAGTCATTACGGGAATCCATGGCGGCAGATAGAGAGAAGCGCGAGTGCTACGTGCTGTCAGAAAACAGATCTATAATGTCATCTCTCCTTTTCACATTTCCATCACAACTATGTAATTATGATTGGATTCCTCCCCAGTTTCTCGGCAGAGGCGGTAATATGAAGCTCGTTGTGATGGCTGTTTTGGAGGTTAGAGGAAAGACAGTCTGCAGACCTGACCTTAGCTAAGCAGTACTGTCAAAAACACAGCCCGGTTTGTGTATTCTTCTCCCTCCCACGACTTCAGCCAGTGTGTTTTCCGTCATTCGCACCTGGCTCTCTGTTTATATGACCCTGCCATCATGTGCTCACCATACAGAGCTGAGAAACTGCTTTGCTATTTGCTGCTTTTTCTTTGCACAATAAATAGATTCAGATATGGAGAAGTCAATGCTAAGAGGGCTGTAACCCACAGGCCGTGTTTGCTATTCTACGATCTCCTATCCCACACACCTCTTAGGCCAAGTGCAGAACTCCTGGACTGGTGCTACATTTTTAATGAAAGCAGAGTGTTTGATCTGCCAATGTTTATCTTCTTTGATGTTAACTGACAAAGCAGGGAGCTGCCGGTTCTCACTGTAGTCCAACAAGAGGACAGATTAATTCATTATCCTTTAAAAGGGGAGGCTTGTGGTTAAAGAGTTCATTCTAGAGGCCTGATCCAGGATCTGTTAACAAGACCTTCCCATGCATTGCCTTTTGATTTTTCCCACTATAACTTATTAATATATTAGACTCAAATGCATGAAGCAAAATAATCCTTAAACCGTTCAGTATTGGTCTTCTTATGTGCACCTTGCCCATTTTATTACTATTATTGCCATTATTGTTTTTTCATTAGACTGTGTGCAGATGGGGAATAAACTGAGACTCTTGTCGAACTAAAGAAGGCAACAAACAGGCAAGAATTTCCAGGACACTACTGTATCTAATGACTACAACAGATCCATATCAGACCCAGTCCCAGGAGACAATGCAAATAACAAATATGGAGCCGGTGCATAATTACTCACCGGCAGTAGAGTTACATAGGAGAGTGTGCTGATTTCATCCCTCTGCACAACTGTGTAGGTGTGCATTAGTCGTGTTCCTCCATGTATCTTAATCCTTACAGTCCCTCAAGGAATTTTTCCACTTGTATGGATTTTGCTCAGATTTACTACGTATCGACAACTTTATTATCTACACCTACTGAATCAGGTTTGGAAACATTTAGTGGTTTGTTTTAGCCTTTTCGACCCCATCTAACCCGACACCACTGCCTTGCTATTAATCCTTTTAACACAAAGATCTGCACTCGAGACCACTGAAATGAGTAATTGTTGTATTATAGTGTTCATGAACAGTAAATAAGCTGTCAGCGGGATAAAGTGGGTGTCAAATTGTATGAATAGACTGAGCAAGAAACAGATGCTTAAGGGCACACGGAGTTCCAATGCTGACATAGTCTAAAAGCACTTAATTATAATAAGCTGGAGCATGGAGCAAGTGTTAGATGGCTTGAGGGAATCTTAGAGACAGCAACAACCGTCCAGTGTGAGCTACATGCATTGGAGAATCGCGTTGGGACGGGGGCCAACATCATCTGCTTTAGTGAAACAAGAAGAGTTTTCTGTGGACGCCGCCAGTCTTCATGAAAAAGAAATGATGCCTGCCTCGCAAATAAATCCGGCATAATGTCTTTTCCTTTGGTTGATGACATCAAGCTCCAGAGCGCTTCGTCCATTAGGAGAACAAAAGTGCTTACATTGTTATTATCATCCGTTTTTACAAATGCGACTTAAAAAAAACAGGAAATCCCATCATAAATCTGTATATCTCGACATCGTTTGATTATCATATTATTGCTAATTAATGGTGCAAATCGTTTTTAGCTAATGGTTGACTTACTGAGTCAAAGAAGAAAACAAAACTGGAACAGTAGAGTGGAACTCCTTCTCTAGGGGAGGAAAACCAATATGAATAAATGTGAAATTTATCAGGAGTTTTTATCTGCATGAACCAGTTTACTAGAAATTCCAGTCAAAAAGATTTATAGCCTATTGTTTTGACAAAGGCTTTTTAACTCCCTGCTCTGATAGTTTTTAACAATCTTCAGTCACGCTCCCATTTTCTTTCTATCTTTCTTGCCCACACTCACACACGTAAAAAAGCACAACACACCCGAGCAGCTCCTTGTCTAATTTTTTCATAAAGAAAGCTGTTTTTATGCTAATCTGACAGCTGCATTCACATTCAGCTTCTCTCACGGGCATTTATTTCCCAATCTCACACTCATTTGTTCTTGATTGAACACACACAGACACGCTTTCTTACTGTGTCCTGGCAAAAATGGCTTCAATCACTATCCTAATCTTAGAACATGATTCTGTCTTAAAGCAAGAACATCTCTTAAATTAAGGAGTCATTTAACCAGGTTACTGTCATGATTTAGCAAAGCTCCTTCTGCTCTAATAGCTGGCTTATTAGAACCAATCTCCCATCCACCAGGTCATGTTTTAACCTTTCGTAGAGCTGCTATAGACATTGACATGATTCATAGAGACAGGAAATAGCTGGTGTAGAGGATACAAGGAGGGCATAATTGGTCCACTCAGTCAATAACGCTTGCCGTGCGCTTTGAGGCCGCTAATGAAGCACAAGAGATGAGGAGGTGCCCGTTTGGTATGCTCGTTTCCAGGGCGCCGGGGACACGGTGGCAAATATGCAAGCATTCACTTGCGTCTCCTCCACGTAGAGGTGAAATAGGCAGCAGCAGTAAAACTGAGTAATTGCTCAGCATTATGAGGTAAGCGGCTCTGCTACCTGCCTCCCTCATTTTTGCTGAATTTTCTTCTACTCATGAATTGACATGAGTGTACTTAAACTCTCAGGTGGAGCTGAGAGCTGTTCAAGAGTGATATGTTGCTCCGAGCTCTGAAAAGTCATTACTCAGCACAATAAAACACTCAGACTGACGGCGCTTCGTGCACACGTCACTGATGCCGGCTTTGCTGTGTTAATAATGCTTTTGAGTTGACAGTTACTGATGCCTGCATGGTTCACTGTTGTTATTGTGATTATTGAGATGTTTCTTTCCCCTTCTTTGTTTTATTTAGCTGGAACGACGTACATATTTGGGCGAGATGGTGGACTGATCACGTACACGTGGCCACCAAACGATCGACCCAGCACGAGGGCAGACCGGCTAGCCATTGGCTTCAGCACGCATCTGAAGGATGCTGTCCTGGTGAGGGTGGATAGCTCCTCTGGACTTGGAGACTTTTTGAAGCTTCACATTGTAAGTACACAAACATTTTAATAAAAGTCCTTTTAATGATTAAAAGCAACCTCCACTCTTTCAGTACATACATTTCAGATCCTGTTACATATAGTTTCTTGATCATTATTCTCTCTGCATAATAGAACCCAAATAGTATCAGAGGACTCCATGCATATCAGAATCCACATTCAGACTATGAACACACTTTATGGATTATTTTGTTGTTTTTAATTAAATCAGGTCAAACCATCCTGCAGTTCTGCTAAAGAGCTAATTAGTGTGTTAATAATTGGATTCAGTAACTCAAGTTTTGAGCATTTAAAACACAGCAGAGACAAATGAAATGTTGACTTTAATTTTCAGCTACTATAATTTTCAAAAGTTGTTTGGAAATTGTATTTGAGGTCAATCCTTTGTTCCCCTTAATAATACCAGTTGTACTTTTTAGCACTGGGAAACCTTGTTAGTCAAATTTACAGCAACGTACAGCTTGTAGGGGTTGTGCCTTCATGGAAAAAGCAACAAAGCTACTCACAACGTGTAGGACAGTTCTGTATTGACTGGACACGCCTGCTCATACTGTAACACCACCATCACCAACGGATGGTCTGGTGACAACAGTGGATGTATCCAACATATCCAAACACAGCACTGAGGTCCACTGGTCCCTGGTCCAGCGTAAATGCTCCCTGGCCCATGCAAGATGACAATACTTGCACCTGTTGGTGTGGTCAGGTACCCTTGCAGGTTGGCTTGCATGCAGACCATGCTGACATAATGGTTTTGAATTATCTGACTTGACTGCATCTGGAAGTTTTCCCAGCGCATCACTTTTTTCACATTTTTTTATGTAAGTTATGCAAAAAGTACTGAAACATTGAACAGTTTGAAAGTTTAGAAAAAGCCATATCAAGTCATCCGTAAAGGTTCAAGTGAATTTTAGGTTCACCCTGAAATATACCAAATGTCAAATTTCTCTAACATTGTGTGAGTAGTGTATCAGGAACTGAAGGAAATGGTGTTGTAAATAGGGCGGTTTCCACACAGTGTATCCGTGACCTGCACATAATTCTGCTACCAGTTGGCCTACCTCTATCACCCACTCACTCACATCGAGTAGAAGAACATTGAGCGGGTATACAAAGAGGAAAGCTTGAAACTCGAAACAAATATAAACGTGAAATTGGTCTTGAAGTTTGCCTCACTCCTAACTGCCCACACACCAAGCTTTACTCATACAATAAGCACATAGTGACATAAACAGGCCTTTCCTGGGGACACACAGCAGCTGTGATGCTGCTCCTTTCAGACATATTTCCACCTCACTGTTGTTGGTTTTTCTTTATTTTCTTCTACATTTCGATCCCAGAGCCCAAGGCTTCAATGAGTCGTACCTTTTAGTCTTAAGTAGATAGCCATTTCATAAGGATGAAATGTATTTGATGCAGATCAGTCATGACTAAATGCCAGACAGGGCCACACGCAAGATGTTCAAAAGAACAGAAACTGGAATGTGGTTGTCAAAGGACTGATGTGCTTACTCAGATGTGCAAATGCACCACAATCCTCATGCATTCTGCAGCTTTCTGGGCTCCTTTCCACCTGCTCGAAAAACACCTGAAACAAGCATAAAAGAGAGGGAGAATTCCCTCATAGGCTGTTTAAATTCACTGAATGAGAAATATCTTCTTCAAATACTTTGCACAGTTTGAACACTGTTTCTTAATTTGATTGCTTAATGAGAATTTGCTTTCTTGCTCACTCTGTTGAAGCAGAATAATTATTTTAGTGAAGTTTCCTTGAAAATCTTGCACCATCCTTTATGTTACATAAAATTAAAAAGTCAGGCTTACAAGTCAAAGTATTTTCCCAAAAATGACATACCTGGATTTATGTCAGGTCACAGATTCACAGTGAGCTTGTAATGAATGCTATAGGTCAGAGACACGAGCTGCACACACCATAGAAGAGAGAGAGGTCTTAAATGTATATATAACAAGGTGAAAAGATCACGCAGCTTAAAGCAGATGCACACACCGCCTTGTTGATAAAGTAAGTAGCATGCCATTGACATTTTACAGGAGAGAAAAATGTTGATAAGGCATGTTTCTCAGAGCAGGGGCAGTGGGTTGTGCGAATCCTCTCCTCTCGCCTCAGCAGCCACTCTGAATGCTGCTTCCTTATTTATTTATTTATTCGCATTAATCTGGGGGCTTTGTGAAATGTTGACTTTGAAAATGAGACGAGCATAAAAGGGAAGAGGAACATAAGTTGAAAAGGACGCATGGGGAGACGTGAAAAAGGGCATGAGAGTCATGCTATTGATTTGTGTTCATCCAGTCATTTGAAATGAGTAACAAGGCTGTTAGTGTTTGCTTTAAAAAGCTGAAACAGATCCTTATTTTATGTTTTTTCATCAAATAGTTTAAAACACAAGTTCACCACAGATACTGCATTTTAAATATGCCTTGAAATTTAATTATGATGTAGTCAAATAAACAAAAAGGAGAAAATTAAATCAGTGTTTTATAAATTGGTATTCTTATGTCGCACACCCTCCAGTTATGAATTTTGTGCTTCTGTGATCTCCTTATTAATTACAGTGGAAAGGACGTATTTTATTGTACTCCATTAAACACAATGAGCTGTGCAAAATTGCCACTTTGATGTGTTTTATATGGAAGAAAAGCAGCACTGTTCACTAGTCACCTGCAAAATTCTTATCTAGCTAAACGCACCAATAATGGGCCTCACTTTAAAGTGAAATAATAACAATACATTGACTGTGTTGCCTAATTTACCGTAAAGCTCTACTGAGTACTTGGTAATGTCCCACAAATTGATCCAATTTTTTATTTTCCTCTGGTAAATGTGTTACGTAACTTGGTGGACTGTAGGGATTTTACAGTAGAAATGTGTAAACTAATGTTTTGAGCATTTTTAGAAGTTGTTCCCATTTATGCCTCCTTTCTGTCACGTCAGCAATGAGCAAAAATATCTTAGGAGCGTATTTCCAGCTGTTGGAGATTGGATAAGACCAGACTTCAGTATTTACCCTCTACACACACATCTCCTCTTGCTCCATCTCCTACCCCACCCCCCGATCTCCAGCTCCCATTTCATGATGACAGAAAAGCCAGCGGGGCTTGAAGGACGCCATCTCAGCTCGCACTCCTTAAGTGGGAATTTTCTGAGTAATATGTGGAGTCTATGATTTAAATGCACCTCAAAGGAAGTGTGATTCCTCCCCTCCGTTTCTTCCTCCCACCTCTCCTTCCTGTCGCAGATAAAGACGACAAGTGTGTCATCAGCCAACCATCAAATGTACGACAATCCTCTGGCTTATTACCGTAATGCACGTGGGAAAAGAAAACCAAAACAGAGATTCATCGTGGTGTTTCCTCCTATGACGATTCTCTGCAATCCCATTTAGGTTTATCTAAGGTGAAGCATATTCATGAGGCTTTTAGTACAAGTGTCCCGCGTGGATATAACTCGTGTCTGTACATGACAGTGTGCTCCACTAAATAATATATGTATAGAATTCACTGCACTGTACTTGAACGTGAAATCCAGGAAAATATTCATAATATGCAAAACACAAAGTTATTAATGCAATGATCCTTGGCAGGTCCGTGAAATGGAGTAATCTATAGGAGGAAGTAGTGGAACTTTGTTTATTGGATGTGCTCTAACTGCTCTGTCAAGCACACAGACACTTTAAGACAGAGTAATTTAAACTCTGAATATTGAAGTAGAGGTAGATTTAACTTTAATCTCCCACAGAGGAAGTGCAGCATCCTTTGTTTTGTCATGACACAAGGCTGGAGGTCTGTCATTGTCATCTATACATTTCCAGGAAGTCATTTACACATAAAAAATTGAGGCTTCTGTAGTTGTTTTCTTCTTCTTTTGTTGTTGTCAGTGAGCTGCAGTGATCCTGACTATCAGGGGCTCTCCTTAGTCTCAAGCAGGGCCCTGAGGGACCCACTGAGCTTGTTTTGTACTAGTACTCAATCATTGTATGGGGGTTGGGGACTATTCTGTGCACTTTCGTCTTTCCTCTCCTCTAATTGCATGCATCCCCTTAAAAAACTAAAACAAGCAATGTGGCTAAGACAGCAACACTGTGAAGTTAATGTATTCCACGGAGCAGAAAGGATGGTTGAGAAATAATGACTTGGTGGTGCACCGTTCCCTTCGGTCCTCCTTTAGCTGACTACCAGAAAAGGGGGTTCGTCTTCTGATGGAAGACACCTTTAATTGCAGTTTCAACTCCTGTTCTCTACCCTATTAATCATATAAAATGGCTCAAGAAGAGAGAGAACCATATCCACCGTCAGAGTATCTCCATTTTCAACTAAGGAATGTCATATTTTTGCAGTTCACCTCACTTACAAAGATCTTATTATTCACAATCGTGTGCTTCATTAGTGAATCCTGCAGTCAAATTTGATGCTCCGTGTTAGATTGTTACCTGGGAGAGGTGCTGCAGGTCTCACAAGAAAAGCAGTCTCACGCTATCCCCAATACTCTTATTAAAACACCTGCCCGGGGACCGTATCTTATTCTCATCCACTACTCCTGTTAAGGTCACTAATTACTTCTCTTGCTCGTTCTGCACACAGACGTCGAGCAGACTTGCATGCAATACCCTAAGGATCAGCTGGTATGCAGATATCCATGTTGCCCGCTTAGTCAAGTCAAATCTTACATATTGGTAGTTTTATTAAATAGAAACGAAGATGTAAAACTAGCAAGAATATGGTAATAAAGCTTTCTTTGCATTTACAAAGTATTATTATTTTTACTTTATAATTTCCAGCTAAATATTCATACTTTATTTAATTTTTTTCAACATATTTTGTTGTGTTTGAACAGTTGTCACCTACCAGCTTGGATACCAATCTTTCATTCACATTACTTTAGCTGTAGTTGCCATAGTAACTATCCCAGTTACAGCGCTGGACTCGGCTCTGAAGCACCAATATGCATTTTAAGGAGATTCAAAAAGTAGTGAAAGCATGTTATTGCCAATTTGACATCTCTGTTGAAATTCCTCTAACCTCAATTGAAAGTAGTGAAAAAACAAAAATACTCAATAGAAAATGTTTTACTGCATCCCACCACAATGCTGCAAAACAGCCAGGTTTAAACATCTAACGTAAATGTCTAATTTTTCGAAAGTGCACGTGCAGCTGCACATGAAATATGAATGACCTTACTAACACAAGTATAATAGTGTTTAAAAACACAAATTTGCCCCATGAGGCATTCTCCATCGTTGACTCGTCATGCTTTAATGAACAAATGAGGAGGAAACACATCCATCTCACGTGATTTGACCTCATGATTTCTGTTTCCACAAGTCACTCTCACTATGATTTTTACTTCAAGGACCATATTTTCTATTTAGAACAAGGTGTTTTACCCTTGGATGACTCAGAAAGACTATTTCTTCTATTCATTAGTCGATAGAATAAAGGATTTATTAGATAAATGACCACAATTAGGACCAAAAGGAGATTCTTGGAAAAGCCATAAAGGCATAGAATCATGACTAATATGCTCTTTATGTGACTGGCACATAGAATTTGAGTGGTAATTGTTTAAGTGTCGATGACTAGTGGTAATGTTATGGTAATGTGCTAGTAAATACAGCATTGATTTTATGTCTGCTGTGACTGATTGTGGCGAAGGCCTGTATGACGGCGTAAACGTCCTCCTGTCTGTTTGAGCCGTATATGAGGGACAGCCACTCAGCTCAGATGATACACCTGACCTCAAAGAATCAAATCTCATCATCTCAATATTGAGAAAGGACAGCGCTAGAATCACCATTACTCATCTTTCAATTCCAATCATTTCTCAATTTGTTCAAGCTCTTTGCCACTACAAAGCCAAGTGGTCCATGAAGAGGAAGTGTGCGAAGGGGGGAGAGGGTGATGTGTGTGTGTGTGGATTTGAGGCGGCAGAACAATACTGTGTCTTCACTTTTATTAGTGTAACAAATCATGGTGACTACAGCTTGTCGTTCTCAAAGCTGTACATCAATACATTATGAGCTTGCCTCAAACGGAGCAATATTGCCATGGCTAACGTGGAGTAAATTTGATTTCATCATCACTGTTACACTGTCAGGCAAGTTGGCTTTTTGCTGGGTTACAAGGTAAAGAACACTGACATTCTATTTGTTGTTGTATTACACTTTGATGGATGATTTATTTATTTTTCATTTCATTTTTATTTAGCAGTAGCTTCCCCTTTCACATAGACACATCCACCAATTACACATTTCCAGACTTTAAATCTCCATCCTTAAATGCAAATGTGTGAATGAATGTGGAAGGACTGATGTGCATTTGCATGCAGTCGGGACATGAGCGCCACAGCATGGAGTCTCCGAAGTTGTTGACTTTTGACACAGCTGCCCCGGGCTTTCGGGTAAGATAAAAATAGTCTCACTTTTTCTCGCTCCATTACAGTTGGTACAGCATGCAACAGCAATCACAAATAGAGCATATTCGGTCTAGAATTATTAAGCACCGACATATTCTGATAGTTTTCTTGCTTATTTATAACAGACACATGAAATAATCGATGCTTTTGTTCAAGTAATAATTTTGACTTGTGTTTAAAGCTGTTTTCACATAGACCCTAATATTCTGCTGGTGATCAGAAAAATTAAATATTATGACCTAATGTTGCCTTGCAAAACTATTTACAGTTCTCCATTCTCTCTATTCTTCACGTTTCCTCTCAGCTGCAGACTTATGTTGCTTTTAGAGACAGAACAGAAAGACAAACTTTGATTTTTATCCTGAATATGGCTTTATTGGGTTCAAACCTCTTTAACTGGAAGAAAAACTGAATTAGATTGATGCATATAAAAAAGAAACATGACTGTTTTTATATTTTATGGAATAAAAACTGAATTATAAAGTAAAAAGAAACATGTTCTTCTGTTCTGTATTAGTCTATTAATAAAAGTGTCACTTTTGACATTTGAAAACTGTAGTGCTGAATACATCTTTAGTCTCTGACTTGAAATGGTTATTTTGTTCAAAAGTATTTGTCCATATAGATGTACTTTGGTGCAAGTAGGGCTATTTGGCTATACTATGAAAAGATGAGAAATAAAGATTAAACTAGACTAGACTAGACTAAAGACTAAATCATTGCAAGCATAGCCTCATTTACAAATAAGACACTTTTATTTTTAAATAAAAGATTAGAGCTGTTTATTTTATGCAACACAAAAAAGTTTTAACATGACGAGTTTCTGTGCAAAAATTTTAAACAAGCATAGCTGGTTTTTCATATTTTTACATTCTGCTGCCCCTCATCGTGACTACATTATAGAGCAAGACAATTTAGAGTTGGTCAGGTCCAGAGTTACCTATGCAATTAATTCCAAATATCTCTGGCAAAGAAAAATCCTCCAGGTTGCCTCTCAGCTAATTATTCCATAATTGTTGTTGGTGCCCTGTTGTTGATGTCTTCCACAGGGCTTTGAGTGGGGCTGCATGAAATATTTAACAGATGACTTGCCTTGTTCTGGTCAACTTAATTACCTTTTTTTAGTCCTGCTCTGTTCTCATCTCCAGCCCCTCGCACCTCCCATACGAGTTTGTTACTCTCACATAAATATAATACACATGCTGTTTTTAATTAGGTGGATATTTTGCAGAAAGCCTCCATAGATATGTTTGTGCATGCTGGTTTTGTTCCAGAATAGATAACTTCAGCCTATGTTTATTTTATTCTTTGTCCTGCCTTTAATTTGTTTAGTCTCGGAGACAAAATAATATATATTTTTTGTACTTTTTAGGGAAAAAAATTTGCTTTCTTTCTACTTACTTTTACCAATAAACCATAGAGACTCATAAAACATTTGAGAGCACAAGCAACAGGAAGTAAGAAATCAAAAGGCAGGACATATCGTTTGGAAATCAGCGCATCAGGAACCAATCACGATCAGGTTTGGGTTTGGAGGGGAACTGTATCTGCTCCTAAAATGTCCCAGGCTCCTGAGAGTACAACCACACTGTCAGCAGAAACACTCATCTTTCTCTTGTCCCCGTTTTCATCTATGAATTATTAATTCAGTGGTCATCCTTATATTCTCAATAACTAGCCATCAGTATTGCAAAGGTCCAGCTGAGAAACGCAGTGATTTATTTTTTAAACTCCAATTACGTTCTGAGCAGCTCTTGGCATTTATGTCAAATTTGTCCAAAGCGATGTGTATTTCTTCACTGTTATTGCACTCAGGGTAGGAGTATCTGGCAGCTGTCTTTGTCTTTTAGTTTAAATTCAAGCTCTAACCGAAGCCTCTGGTCATAGGTAGTTTATTCCACAACTCCTTCAAAGATACACTATGTGTTTGTGTGTGTTCCTGTGCATGAAAACATTTCGATTGTAATAATAAGGGCTGTGCAGTGATGGGCGTCGGTGCAGCCTGTGCAAGAGCAAACAATCCATGACGTGTCAGCAGCCTACATGTGCAGCACACCTCATAGAGGGAGCTCAAACAGACAGGCACATGTTGTTCCTTTGTCCTCCTCCATCCCTCAGGTGAGCACACGAGGTGAGAGGGGCACCCTTGAATCAGTGGCCTCATTCTGCTCAGTTTAGCAGGCATGCAGAATGCTTTTTCCTCTGGAGAGAACAGCAATGTTGCAAAGGAGACAGACTTTTTGGTTTTGTTGCTCTAAATAAAGTGTGAGTCTTCGAAGTTGTTGACCGATAATTGTGGTTTGCTTGTCACAGAAGGGCAAAGCAAACACCTTGACAGAGGTAATTATGATTGCACGCGAGATCTAAATCGTTTCCTTGTCTGGGTCTCCTCCCTTCTCTCGGCCTAATAAATCAGTTCTGCCTGACGTATCTTCTTCTCCTTAACTCTTTAATTCACAAGTGCATTTTGCGAAATAGCTCAGCGGCTGACGAAGAGCGCCTATAAAAGATGTGGAAAATTGTTGTGGGAATTGTGCGTCTCTGCTGCATCTGTACTCAGCTTAACATTAACAAGTCAATAGTTTTATTCTGCCAAAAGCACGACTGCACTATCATGACTGATCAGATAAAACAACAGTGTGCAGTGCTGTTATTTACTGATGAATTGCATGTTACATGCTCCAATTAGTATAGCTTAACCTTGGGCAAAAACAGACTGAAAACATGTGCACATTTTTTAAATCCAGTCGCTTGGAAATGTTGTCCAAGTTTGATTTTGTTGCACAAATTTTCCAACGACGCACCTCTGTAATCAATACCGTGTCTCTCCAAACCCACTCTCTCATCCATGTAGTAATTTCTGAGGCTATTACAGACCAGAATGCCGCCGTTATTTATATGAAAATGTAACAACTATTGAGTGCCAGTGTCACCCACCACCATTCTTTAGTCAACTGCCACACAAATCGATGGCCAGCCAGTCAGCCAATCTGTGTGTGTTTGTTTCTTGATCCATAAACGTCTACTCGATAAACTTACAAACACTGGTTGTTGCAGCCATCGTTTTGGTGCACCGGCCATGCACATTAAAACCACTGACAGGTCAAGTGAATAACGTGGATTATCTCGCTACAGTGGCACTTGTCTAAGGGTCAGATATATTATGCAGTTAGTGAATCTTTAGTTTTAAAGAATCTGGAAAAAATGAACAAGTGTACAGATCTGAAGGTTTGAGGGATCCAGTTTTTGATGTCCTTTGGAGATTTTTTTCTAAAGAGGGAAGGAATGTTGCCCACTGATCGAAAACTGAGCAGTTAAATAAAGTATTCTTGAGGAAAGAGAACAAATCCTACCTAGTTGCCTACCAGGTACGGTCCAAATGGCAGCCCACTGCTCCTCAGGGTTTGGTCAAATGTAGCGAAATAATTTCCCCAAGAGGATCAATAAGGTGTCAATCAATCATGCAATTAACTGATAGTAGGAAGATTACTAAATGTTGAAATTGTTCATTTTACTGTAGGCTTACATTTACCAAATGCTCGGTTAGTTTAACATATAATTCTGCATGATCTTGATCAGAGGTCACATAAAGAAATCGCTAAAGCTTTGAGCTATTTAATATCAGAAAATAGTTGTGCACAGAGAGTTATGGTTTTTCCAGTGACTCAATGTTTAATATAAAGGTGCTTGAGTACATTTAATCAATTGCAAGGCTGTAACTTGGCATCAGTCTTAGCTACGCTGTTTCAAAGTAAGTTATTTTTTTTAAGTGTGAAGATGAAACACAAAGAACTTGTCCTTCATATTTGTAAAGTTAAATTATAGCATGCTGCATTCCTTCATTTCTACTTGGATCTGAGTGTCTTGCTGGAATAAAGAGTCTTCTTTAATCGTTTTCTCACCTGGCCTTCTCAAGGGGTTCTGCCTGGAATCCTGTCGATTCCACGTCTCGGTAGGTCAGAGTTGTTCCACGGCACGGAGGAAAACAGCACAATATTTGGCAGATGCTGCAGCCGATTGACATATTTCCAAGCTGGGAGTAATTGTATAATCATTACTACTTCATGAAATCTTAATAGGTGCTGTCAATTAGAGACAAAGTTATGTCTCGAGACAGGATCCTGTGACGCCATCAGTATTTAAAAGATGGCAGTAAACGTTTTTTGTGTCCATCAAGAATTCAGCTGGAGCCATTTTTATTATTTCCAGTGCTCTTTTACGTCTGTGTAGTTCCACCACACTCGTAACGTTTGCATTAACGACCACCACTACTTACAGTTTATGAATATACACTTTAAAGTCTAGCAGGCCAGTAGGATGAGGTGGGCTGACAATAAACCAGATGTGGTACCAGACTGATCTGATATCTCTTAGCCCCATTGGGGACTTTCTAACCTGGGAAGCAGCGAACTGGTCACCCACAAGGCCTTATCTCCTTGTCGTATTATTTCACCACAAAGACCAGTAGACGCCATATCTCGCGCCCATCTCTCCGATAAGGACTGCTGCCACAAACAAAAATAAAAGACAAAACAGACAGAGTGCAAAAACAAAATAACAAAGCAGAGCCCCGCTCNTACATTTTAGCTCTGGTCTTTAGACATTTTCAGAGGTTTGAGCTGTTTTTTTCTGACGTCAGCTTTTGATTGAGCTGTTTCTCTGTCAGTCTATTTAACTAACTCTTTGCTTTACAATTATCCATTTATATTTTAACTAACATTCTACCATTCTGCAGTACCTTAATGTCTTTCTTATACTTTACTGTTTAGCTAATCTTGTACCATTTAGCAAATCTTTTTTAAGGTTTTACTAGAATTGTGACTTTGTCTGCTTGTGTAAACCCTTTTGCAAGTTATTGCCTTTTGCTATTTTTTATTTAGCTAACCATTTGAATGTTTAAGCAATATTTTCATCTAAATTGCACTTTTAAAACAAATTTTAACTCTTAAATTTCAACAAATCAGGTATTTTGAACTATTTAAATCAAATTAAACTCTTTTAACCTTCTCTAAACTTCAAATATTTAAGATATTTCTGCTAATTTTGGCACCTCAACTTAAATTCAGCTTCAGATTAACTCTTTCATTAAATTATTTAAAACTTTTCATCTGAAACTTCAATATTTTAAAAAGGATTCTGCTTTTTATGACGTTTTAACTTAATTTCAGCTAAAGTTCTTCTTCATTACATCGGGTTTCAGCCAATTTTAACTGTTTTAATTGTCTTATACTGATTTAACTGTATTTACACAGTTCAGCTTAGATTAAGCTTTTAACCAGTTTTTTTAAGCTTTTTTCACATGTTTAAGCAATCTTTTCAGCTAAATTACACTTTTTCAGCAAATGTGTACAATAATTTCAACAATTCAGGTATTTTCAACAAATTTGTTCAAGTTTAACAACTTTAAGCTACATTAAACTTCAACAAATCTAAATTTTCAGCAAATATTTAAAGTTTAGCTAAATTTGCACTCATTTGAGCTTCTTTCAGCTGGTTTTGGACAATTTCAGCTGTCTCATTCAGCTTTCAGCATTCCAACTTTGCATTTGTGCAACAAATGCATCTTTTCTAGTAATAATAAAGGTGGTTTTCCTATCTAATATTCAGATAAAAAAATGCAGGTTTGAGAAGCTCTGAAAACCTTGCTGACCCTGTTCCTGTTTCTCCTCTTTGTGCTGTCAGATCCTCATTGAGTTCTGTGCAGGAGGGGCCGTGGACGCCGTCATGCTCGGTGAGTCAGCCTTTAGGTTACACATCTTGGATTGCATCTCAAACCAGTAAATGGTAGAAAATACCAGTTTAAGACATGGAAAAGCTCCAGAAGACCACCCATGTGGAGGACTTTTCATTTTGAACTACACTAATTGTGATCCAAAAAAGGGTTTTAACCCTTTGATGTGCAACATATCCACACCCCTTCTAATGCACAACATGGGTCAAAAATGACCCGCATTCATTTTCCATGTTTTTTCATGCTGGCTGAGTTTTTCTTTGTTCTATCTTTTGAAATCATTTTATTTTTTGATTGAATATTCCATGTACTCTTTAAATGTCTTGTTTTAGATTATCACAGATCATTATTTCCATTTTTCCTTTCATAATTTATGAACAAAAATAGTTTTTATTTTGCTACATCAAATTTACACACATTCACACAGTCATCCAAGTGTAGTTTAAAATTAAATTACTTAATACTAAACAATAATTTGTTTTAAGTAATTGTTTTAGCAGTGAGTGGGGCCAAATATTTATGTATTTAATACTTGCAACATGTTTATTTTCATTTTGTCACAACGTTATAAGAGCATTGCTATTGAGCTGAGCTGTATCAGTATTTTAACAACCGTAAACTGGTTGAATGTGACTCAAGAACATAAATTGCCACCACAATTTTTACATGTCTCACAAATTATAAATGCTTCTATGTGGTCTGTTAGTCACAGAGCCCTGGTTCTCTTGTCGTCAAACCATATGACACAGCGAATATCTTAAAATCTCTTCAGCCCCATGGTGGCCTTGTAAATTTGGTTTTGCAGAGGATTCACAAAAAGCTCTCGCAAGGCCACATCCCAGCTCTCCTCCCCCTGCAATCAGGGTCCAACCAATAAAGGCCATCAATTCTTTTTTAAATCAATGTTTCTCCACTCTNNTTCATTGTGTTGGCCTTTTATTACCTTTCCCTGAGAGATGACTGATAAAACCCCAAAGACAAGGAAGGAGGGAAAGATGGAAGATTAGTTGAAGAAAGGAGAAGGGATAAAACTAGAAATGATTAAAAGAAAATAAGGACTGTGAAAGAACCCAGACATTTCATTAAAGGTAAAGCTTGTTTGTTACAAGGGTTGGAAGATAACACGTAATGAAGGAGGTGGTACGATCGACTGTGAAAAGGAACTTGAGTTTGAGTGTAAAAAAAAGAGCGCTAATCCATGTGTGTCTGTCTCTGGAAAGCTCCTGACAGAATGTCAGATCTAAGCTGGTAAAAACCACTTTGACTTTTTAAAACCGACTCTCAGAAATACGTACGTCAACACTGTGTGATCGTTTGAAGTTATTTAATATACTTAATGATTGTTTGATTTAATGAGATATGAAGGGATCCAAACAAGATCTAAGTTTCTCCAAATGGAGCTGAGAAAAGTTACTGACTTTTAATAGATATTTTTTAAAGGTTATGCAGTAGTCCAACAGCTAAATGATTTTTAGAAAAGATTTGTTCGGGAGCAGCGTGCTACACCTGCTTTCTCCTCCCTCCTTCAACTCTGAGCTCCACTAGGCGGAGTTGCAGGCCAGCTCGGGCACAGGGATGCAGACAGTTCTAATGCACAACATTTATCATCATGGCAGTGGTACTTGTCTCCATGGCCCCATCAACCCCGCCCCTCCTCTCCTCCTGTTATAAACCAGAACTCCAGAAGAACGCTGATTCAGGAATGGGCTGAGATCAGATCAGTATTCTGCCATATGGCAAAAATGACATTAGTCCACTTGCTAGGATACAATGCTGTCCTTGTTATATTGCAGACCCATTTCAAAATAAGATTGAGACGCTATAATAAGCTATGTCTGTTATCATTTCCTGGATATAGGAACCTATTTGAAGTTGATAAAACATTAAAATCTTAAATCTGCCAATTGTATGCAGCTTTTGATGAATTTATCAGTGATTTAGAGATATGTTTTATCCAAATCATGTTTTTATTTAATAATTTAGCTGAAAATAAGTTTTCATCCTCTGACAGTTTTTGCTCTTTTCTTTCAACTTTTTCATTGGAGTTTGAACAAAATATGCCTTCAGCTTTTTTGTGCGTGATATAATTTGATGCAAATGTGCAGCATTTTCATTGAATTACAAATTTTAGGCAATTATTAAACAGTGTCACGTCTCAAATAGAGTCAAGTACAACCAGTAAGTTTGGGAACAATTTATTTACACGGTAACCATCAAGCTGTTTGTTTTTCAATGTCAAATTTGGACAGAAGTGGAAACTGATCCCAGAAAAGATGTATTCATGTACGCACACTATAAATCCCCTCTTACTGCTCTTTTGCAGCAGTAATTTAGTTGCTGGTAATTACTTCACTTTCACATCATGCATGTTCAGTGGCGCGTGAAACATTTTTAAGCACGCGCGCTACCAAAACGGTCACGGTTTGATCTATTGCATTTCATTCCCCCGTGACATCTGGATATATTTGTTTTGGTATGCTGAAATGTTGGTCAGCTGCTTTGACTCTGAAGACCATGAAATTTCAGTACACCTAGAAATCAGAGTTATAGTTGCCGGTGAAGGACAGATCCCATGGCGGTTTGTTTATGTGAGTCTGTGTGTGTGTGTGTGTGTGTGTGTGTGTGTAAGTGTGTGTGAATTGTTCAATAAACTCATCACAAGCCTCATAAAGAGAGCTGACATTTACAGCAAAGGGCAGAGGTCAAGGAGGTGGACCTGATGAGATCATGATGGAAGAAAAGCGGTTTTATCACAGTCACTTTAAGAAAAAATCACCAGAGAACAAGTGACATGAGTGGGGTAAAAATTCACTTCATAGGACAGTTGGAATTTGTCTATTTTGACCATTTATATTGGTGATTTATGGAGCATCCAAACAGCGGCCTGATGGGGCCAATGTGGACAGACAGTTTGATAATAGATCTAATTAAAACTCCCAAAGTGGGACCACAGCGTATGTCTCTGCCGACCCACACACAACGGGCACAGACCATGCCCTCATTAGCACCAACAATGTCACCAGGCCTACACCAGTCGACATGGAGCCACGTCTCACTGCTTTCTGTGAAATGATCTTGATTTCTAAAACCAAGTAGTGGTTGTAAATCTGATCTATGCGTGGAGATGAAGTTAATGAAGACAGAAACGCAGAGAACAAGGATGCTTTGGAAAAACCCAGTTCTTTGTTTGGGGAATGAAAGCGCTGCCAGATTGGCAGCTGAACCGTATGAGCCCCTCGTACCTTTGATGAAGCCCTGAAACTGGTGAGCAAGAGTTGACAACACAGTCCCTTTGGCCAGATTCTCTTTTTCTCTCTTTTTTTTGTTGTTGCCTGACTTAATCAGATCTGTGAATTTTGGGTATTTGTCAGTGCAAGAGAAGAGAGCAGGAGAAGTACTCTGTGTGTGAGTGTGTGTGTGAGTGTGTGTGTGTGTTCCTGAGTGTGTTCAGGATGAGCAGTCTTCTGATGAACTGCCTTCCCTCGACCGAGGCTTTTGCTCGCCCCAGCCGGTGAGTTCCCGTTGTTGTTGTTGTGTTGGTTAACAATGCTCATCCCCCTGCACCACAACTCACAGAGCGGCAGTAAGAAGTTGGCAGACCCTAATGGAAACGTCATCTTCCAGATAAAAGATGGCTCGGCTTTGATGAGAGGGGGAGTTATGGGAGGTGTATAATAAAAGAACCATTTCCAATCGCTTCCTAAGCCAATTTAAAAGTGCCGAATGAAGACATACGCTGTCATAGGCAAACTGAAAAGCTGACGGTCACTCACGGCTGTTCTCCAGTTTGTCAGGTAGAGAGGCCTTTCAATATGGTGCTCCATACTACCGGACAGCCTTTAAATCAAATCCAAAGCCTGATTTTGGAATTTAAAATCTATTGCACTTTCATGTTCTTTTTTTTTTCATCCATTTTTGTCCCAACTGTGATGCAGCAGTCCTGCTGTGAATGTTTTCTGACTGAGGCCATGCTTAGAGAAAATAATGTGCTTTATTTTGTAGTGTTTTTCTAGGCCAGGTGATACCACTTACTGTGAGAGTTTGCAGTAATTGGCTGGAAAAGTGAGATGTGCTCTGAATTACAAAAAATAAAATAAAAAAAAACTGGACCCACTATAGCTGCTCAGGTGAATTCTGTGTTGGGGTTCCAAACAGTTTGAAGCCATTATAGCCAAATAAAAATAAAGTACACTAAATATTTGGTCAAAAACCTTTAAAATTGTTCTTCTGTTTACTGTAAAAATAGAACTGGAGAGTGGAAACGGGAAAACTAAAGTCTGATGATTGAACAAAAGAGCAAACCTTCTGCATCCTGAGCACGCTGATAGGAACGGATGCTTTCCGTGCCAACATACATGACACTTATAATCAACAAAAACAAACAAAACATGCAGTCTGCCGAGGCTGTTGTTATGCTGCGTGTTTATTGCTCGGATACACCCACATCTGGTTGTGTAACCACTCAGTGCTCGGTCGAGATGTGGGCGACTTAAATTCTGGTCTAAGTCCAGCCCAGCATTGAGAGTGGTACCATTCAAAAAATATATAATAATAATAATATAAAAGACTTACCTACTGACTGCTCTAGATGTTGATCTAGTCATATCCAGTTCCTCACTCTGTGATTTGAATCCACTGTATCTCATATGACGTCCAATTATGCAAAATAAAATATAATGATTTAAACAGTATGAACGAGCACCTTCTTTTGTTTTCCACATTCTATTGTTTTCACTAAAATAACGGTTATAATAATTGGAATTTTAGAAGGGATACTTCATATCGTGTGAATGTTTATGCAGATTTATAAATACTGGAGCATAATAGGAACTCTGTGCAAATACAAGTACCAGCACTGACTTTGGTACAGTGATTACTTTAGAGATAATCTGTCTGACTGGCAAACATGAAAATCCAAGATTGATTTATTATTTTAAGTTTGGTGCAAAAATCAGCTTTTTGAATTACATTTACACACTCAGATTAAATCATCTTGGTGTCTAACTACAGGTTTTACAGGATGATGGACTTTTTAAACTACTGTTAAAAAACGTATTAAACTAAAGATTGCAAAAATTACCTCTTGCAATAAATATACAAAAAGACAGCACATTCTATGTAGAGCATGCACATGACATGCCACAAAGTCTTTAAAGGGATATTTTGGTCATTTTGAAGTGATGTTTTATTAAATATTTATCAAGATAAATAACTGAAATTCAATTTCAAAAAAGCATTCCTTAAATGGGTGGATCTAAGTTTTTGCATGAAGCTTTTGACTTTGTGATGTCTGTTACCAAAGGTTAGCTTTAAAGAGATCAGTGTCAAGAATCCATCTAGTTGAAATTAAAGACAATCACTTTTGATGGAAGCAAAATGGCAGCCATCTTGGATTTTTAAGTGGCCAATTGAGCAGGTTTGCTCACTAGATCATTAAGAACAGCCAAATCTGATGCTTGTATCACAATTGGCACAGTTCTAGGAAGTTTGCTTTAGTTTGTCCAGTTTAGAGGATGTTCTACCTGGTGATGGACAAGAAGTACTCACAAACACTTTGATGGTTGTGAAATGAGTTTGAAATTCCTTAGCAAAACATAATTGCCATAACAAAAAGGAATATGAATTTTTCTCTAAATGGTAGGAGAATGTAAAATCTTCTACTTGGTTACTTGTTTAGATTGTTCTGAGCCATTGTGGAACATTTAAATGCATAACAAGTTCATAAAAACATCAGAGCACATCCAGGCAGCTCAGTATCTGTTTTTTGCCTTTCTTCGCATAGGTTCAGTTTGAATTTGTCTGCAATCAAATTTCTCTTTGCTTCTCAAACCTGGTATGATGTGTGCACCTCTCAGTTTGCAATAGCTTCCCACCCCCATGTGTTGCCTGTTATCTTTATTTCCCATCTTTATGTAAACCCTTTTGATTTTACCGTCTTGTCAAACTGGCTTGTAGCTGTCAGACAAAGACGGGGAAGACAAGGGACAGGAGATGGTGCTGCAGTGAGGCGGCAGCCTTGCAGAGTATCCTTAGAGTTTCAAAGACTAAACTGCGTAAGATTCATAAAAATGACAGAATGTTGCCATTTTTACCAGGCTTTCCTGCTGCTTGTCATCTTTATACTTATTTTATTGGAACAAACGGCGCACTGCGATAACCGCATCTCAATTTTGTTTCCCTTCTCTTTTTCCCATCTCCACTTCCGCGGTATCTGTCTTTATCTTTCGTTTGAACTATTAAAAGTTTAATCAGTCTGTCTTGGTGGTGCTTAGACACTCGCTGCTGATGGGGGCTCATCCACTGGAGAAGCTGGTGGGTGGGTGGCAGTTTTTAGAACATGGTGGCACTTTGATCTATTGGGTGGGATTTCTAAAATATACTCCTAGCTCCCTGTCAAAAGGGGTGAAAGAAAATGTTGTTAAGGGCTTTTTTTTTTGCCAGTTTCAGTGTAAAACCAAACAAGACCTGCTTTTGGAGAAACGTTTGGTGGAGATAGGTGATTTTATGGCTGCTAGGAGTTCCGATTTTGTTTCCCTTTTTAGCAAATTCCGTTTCATGTTTTTATGGGTATTTTAACTACCTCTGTAAGGCACAAATAGGGTTTCTGACTCTTGAATGCCCTCTACATTGTCAATAAAATGACTACAAAGCAATAGATCCTACATGACTGCCATGCTACCACACAGATCCAGCTATGTCAACATCTTAATTAGCAGCAAGGATAACGACCTGTAGTGAGTAATTGTTTTTAATTATGCAATTTTACCGCTTCTACAAATAAGATCGGTGTCTGTGGGCTGAATGAGGGGCAGTCAGCAAGAAATCATTTCCCATCAATTCTCACCTGCGAGCTGAAGAGAGGGTGACTCAACACGCAGCAGCTGAAAAGGGAAAATTAAATCCTATTTCCATTACCATGATAAAGTGATTACACAACATCAAAAAGTGGCCTGTAGCAAAGTACGGAAATCTAAGCTCACACGTGCGCCTCGAGCACCCACTGACAGTGACGCCACTCGTAGACCATGCATCTACCATCCTTCTCTCTCAATCATAAACACACACACACACATGGATTTATGTCCACATACACTCACAGATATAAAAAGCGTATTGAGCCATCACGTGGATTAATGCATGGTAGAATGAGCTTGATTTTGCTCCAGCCATAACAGGGCTGCAGTGTTTTCCCCTATGCTTGGATATCCAGCCTTGGTGGTCACGTTACACCTGGATGGCTCTGCTAATAGAAGCTTTTTATCAGACTCGCAAGCGAGAGGCCGGGCACGAACATCCCTTTTATTATTCATATAACCGTCTTTCTATGCGCATTTTTGCCCAGTGACCCCTCCATCAGGACATTTCACCAACCCCACTGCACACACACACACACACACACACACACACACACACACCAAAACACACAGTTTTATATGGTTCAGTGTAAAATCCGTGGGATAAAAATACATGCAAATGTGGCAACAGGGATCCAATTACGCCTGACTGTTAATTCCAGAGAACATTTATTGTAAATTATTGATGTTTTGAGGTCTATAATAGTTTATCACAAGATCCTAATAAAGATGTCACATCTCTTTTGTACTTTGCAAATGTCAAATCCATTATTTTATTAGCATAAGTTATCATAGGAGGATATGTCATTATTTTAATTAGTCTTTCCAGTTGTTTTCTGATGTAATGGTTGGAATGTCACTGTCCCTCAGATTTGCTTGTCAAATTTCAGAAATAAAATCTGAAATCTTTTATGTGTCCTTTGAGAATTGAATTGGCATCCTTGTAGCCAATGGAGATAGCTTTCTAAAAGCTTCCAGCCAAACAGCCCATTTCTCTGTCTAGCATTGAGAAACAATACCTGGCTGCATGGTAAATATTATGAGGGCCATTCAGTATCACAGAAAACAGCAGCTGTGGATGAATTCATTTAAGGAACTGATACAGAGGGACACAGTTTGATGGTTTGTTTTTATCTGGATCTACACTTGCATCAGAAAATAAGAGTCATCAAAATTATACCAGGACCTCTAAAGATCATTGCATATTAGTTCTTTTATTAGCTGTTAGTTCATCTATTTAACCTGACAAAGATTCAACACTAAACTATACCCTAACCTCTGCGTGTTTGTGTGTCTGAAACAGCTAGACGAAATGTCTGATGCTCCATTGCCAAATGTCACAAGCAGTCCATCCTTCTGGGAAAATAAATTGGCTCTCTCTTAAGCAGTAAATAGTCGACAGGAACCGTGGCATACGGTGAGAATCTGACAACTCAAGACGACAGTTTCTCCCTGTGTTTTTGGTTTTTTTTCTCATCATGTTGTGGACAGCACCTCAATGATGAGCGTGTCTTTGTGTGGAGTTCTGTTTGTAGAAAAGACCACTGAGGGGCAACTCATAAATCTTTCATGAGAGAGGGAACATAATGTGACATGTTGTGTTTTTCTTCAGGTGCTGCTTATTGTCATTAAAGCGAGACCTGAGATCTGGGACGTCTCATTTGGAACAAATGTTAACCGTCTGTAATGATGACTTCATTAGTCAGAAAAGTAGTGCCTCATACTCACTGCAGCTCAGTTGATAGTGCTGAATTTTTACCAGTTAAAGGAGTTTAGTTTTGTAGATGTTAAATTTGCTTTAAAATTTATATGTACCAATTACATGGCAGGAATTTTACAGCTCGTAAACAATTAGAACTCTGACCATTTAAAAAGGTCGGTCTTGATGAATTTAAGAAATATTTTTTAAAAGCATATCTCCATTAAGGACATTGACTCCCCAAGGCCACATGGTGCTATTAACTTTGTGTATCTTTCCAAAGTGTTGGCTGGATGTTGTTGATATGGTTGCTATGGTTACCTTTGTAGAGTACCTTGAAGCTGCTATAGCAAATTTGGAAAACAAATTAGCTTAAATTGTTTCATGCCTCTTAACAACATTATTTTATGGTGATTGGAAAAAAAAACAAAAAATGATTAAAGCTTGTCTAAAAACATCAGCCAATCACACGTTTTGGACTGAAAGCAACAATTGCACAATCTGGTTGCCTGTCTCACTGAACTGGCACACTTCCACACTTCCTTGGATCCTCCAGTCATGCACTGGAGCATTTTGCAGGAGAACATCCCGGAATTGAGAGAAGGAGAGAAAAATACCAGAGTCCCAAAATGAAAAACACCTTCTCAGCTAGCAGAAAACAAACAAACAAAAAACGTTTGGACGTGGGACGAGGAAAAAAATCTGGGTGAAATGGTGAAACTACAACTTCCTAAAAGCACCTGCTCCCTTAAAAAGACAGTGTTGTCATGTAAAGACAGCAGAAAGTTACAGCACACATCAATAGTTTGATGTTTGTAATGTAAATTATCAAGGTTTTTATCAAAAATTTAACTCAGAAGGATCTCAGATATTATCATTATTTAGTTTGTTGTTAGTCAAAGTGGTTAAAAGGTTTTAAATCAGTGTCGAGTACTGATGTATGCCAAGTTTTAAACATTTAATAAAATGATAGTTTGAAGTTACTGAAATAGTTAAACACTTTAAATGGAGTAACTTATAACTGTAACCAATACATTTCTAAAAGTTCTAAAAGCTTAAAGTTGGTTGTGCTGTTGTCTTGATAAAGGTTCAGAATGCTAAACTCTCTGTGCCAAAACCCCTTCAAAACACACATTTGTTCCTGTGCAGCTCTAAAGCTCATGCAGGACACAGTAAGCACTGTAACCATAGGCATGAATAGTGTCCATTTTCTTCCTTCTGAAGCTTCAGAGGAACAACATCATAGATTTTTGTCCTTTTCCCTCTATTTTTTATTCTCGCTTTTCAGACGCGTATGGGAAGCTCCTCCATCAAAGCTTTTCATGGTGAGATGGCCTTTGTGTCGTCACCACCTTTCTCTAGAGACTGTAGTGGATCCATTGCTTCCACTTTTTCAACTTTTACTTTTTCTTAGCATGGTGTCAGTGAGCTCAGCTAAAGTTATCAAAGTGCCAGGCTCAAGAACACATTTCTTTTTATGTTTTCTTTCTTCACAGTGGAGCAAACTGTGACTAGCTAAATTTGCCTCTCTTGCAGAGTTTGAAGAAATGGAGTGTTTGCTGTGGAGGGAGGGGGGGCATAAAAAAAGAAGGATTTCAAATGTAACTATGTAAGAAGTTGTTCTTCAAGTCTATAAAGTGGTATAATAGCACCCCAGTGTATGTAGGACTAGAAATTGACTCATATCTTCACATAAAGAGCCTCATCCATAAAATGTCAAATCTGTGTCAAATTTGACAGTCTATATATTCAGTTTTTTAACTTTGCATTAAATATAGGTTCGAAGCATCCAATCCTCATTCCATGTTCATAGTTTTTTGTTATTTTTTCTCTAATTCATAAGGCCAACTGGTCCAGAGACAGTTTTGAGGCAAGGTCGAGGAGCGCTCACCTAACAGGGAGCTAAAACCTGTTTGGACTAAAGAGAAAAGTATCTATTTATAAAGCCTTCCAGATGGTTAATCTGTATTCATGTGAGGGAGCAGCAGTGTACACTTGTTTATTTGTGCTTATGAACATCGCGGGGAACTTGGTGGTGTGTGGTGCTGTATGGATGAAAAGAAGAAGAAAACAGAGAGGAAAAAGACTGATGGCAGAGGAAAAGATGTATGCTTGGATGGAGAAGTTAATAAAATTGAAGCTGTGTTATGATGAATAAGGAAAGGACCATAAAAGAGAATGTATGTAGTGAATCTCCCTGGCGAGCAGTGCTGAACAGCCTGGTGAGCGCACCCAGGGGAAGGCTTTTTAATCTGCAGCCCTCCCCAGTACTACGTGCTGCACAGGGAAATGGGCCCACATTCTGTTTGAGTTTCAATAAGACAGAGATATGGAACCATGAGCTGGGCATCGACACAGAGAAAGGAGTAAAGCCACAGTAATATAGCTGAGAATTAGGGGGCTGAAATTCATGTGACGGCAAAGCAATGGTAGGAGAGTGTCCAACCTTGTAAAAATGACATCAGTTTTGAATAAACGAGAAAGGATATTTTCTTTATAGAAAGTTATTTGATTGGCTTGAACCTCCTGTCACAGACAGGGTTTGGGGTGACCAACGTCTAATTTCAGTGACACGCCTCAACAAAGCTTTTGTACCAATATTCTGTTTGCAATTTTTAGCACACGATGCCATTATTTTTTTAAATATTGTGCCGTATGCCATGACAAAAGCTACTGAACTCCAGTACTGTCCAGTTCAATACAGCTTTCATAACAATCTCTCAAAAAAAAGTCATTGATTTGCAAAAAAACACCCCAAAATGATTTAACACTCAATTTACTTGTCAAGTCTTCTCTGATTGGTCAGCTGATTGTTCAAATATGAGGCCTATCTATTAGTTGTGACCAAATTATCTTATTTTGTTTTGAATGCTCCAAACTCGGTGAACGAATACACAAACATAGTACCTATGCGTTTATGAACATCTGGTGCTTAATTTAAATGCAGACTTGTCTTTTTTTCCTTTTTTCAGTCAAATCTCCTCCCCTGACCATCTAGATTTCTCATAAGTCATTATGTTTTCTCTCAAGATCATACAAATTGTTAAGGAAAAACACATACTCTTTGTTTAAAGCCTGTCAGACTAGTTGCTAGGCAGCCATATGGTGGGAATGTTGCAGAATCTAAAGTCTAAAGACATCTAAATCATGTAGCGTTAAAGCACCTGCAAATGATCCTTTTTAGGGATTCCAAGTGCAGTGAACGTTTGCACTTGAAGCTTATGGGAAAAACATGATTTTTAAAATAAATATATTTATAAAATCAATTTAATTTGTCGATGTGTGCATATATTAATATTTAACTTCTTAGGTCACATAATTAATTCTGAAACATGTTCAGGTTTTACTTATAAAAAATATCTGTTAAAAGAACCTCAAACTTCTCTGAACTATCCAGTTTTTAGAAAACATGCAGGTTTTTTTCCCCCTTTAATGTTTTTGTTTTGTTTTTCATTTTTGCATGCTGTTCAGAAGTGCTCATTTCAATAAATCATTTCTCCTTCAGAGTAGCCATGCATTTGAATGACAATATCTCTGACTTGTTTCCTGTTGCTGGAAACCGGAGCTTGTGAAAGGCAGGAAGAATGGCGGGGTCTTTGTGAGTGCAGCCGTGGCAGCTGTTCATTTTTCGCCTGAGTTGCTTTCAGAGAAGCCAGTTACCTTGCTGATGATAAATGTCTGTGTACGCCGAGCTGTCTCAGAACTCCAGCAGCCTTTAAACCTCGACAGCCTGCGCAGCTTCAGCCGCACTACCCCGAATGTTCACCCTCAGCCTGTCCTTCAGCGCTACAGATCAGTGGCGGTTTCTACTTACTCTGGTCAGTGGATGCTTGGGGTTGCAGCCAACACAAAAAGCCTGTTTGGTGATATAGTTAATGTTCATGAGGGATTGAAACCTTCATGATAGTGGGATTTCCCAGAAGCCATCAACAAGGCAACATGTGTTTCATGAAGCTATGAGATAGAGTAATGGATTGTGATGGTATAGCACAGGAATGGCCATGATTGCAGTCTCTGTGTGGATAACAAAGTGCATGGATACGATGAGATCTGAAGGTGTGATGAGGTCAGCCCTTTACTTTTAGTTTAGCCAGTTACTGCTGACAATCTTTATCTGTTTGCCTTAAAAACCTTGATTTCCTTTCTTGCTCAACTTCCCACTGAAGTCCACCTGCTTCATCCTATTTTTCCACCTTCTCCCTTCCCGCTAATCAAGTGTTTCATCACTAGCCTTGCTTTGATGTGCCTTCCTATTTTACTCACTAATTCCTTTCATTCACTCCGTTCTCTGCCCCCCCCCCCTCCAACCCCCTCCTCATGCTCGATCTTTTACTTCTCCTCCCATCTTTTAGCAGTAACTCCCTGGGAATCAGGCACAGGGGCAGGAGATTAATGATAGTCACGAAGCTTTGGCGGTGTCTGATTTTCTATTATCAAAAGTGAACTGCCTCAGACGAGCTGCATTTTCTCTTTGAGTGCAGTAGTTACAGCAGCTGGAATTGCTTTGTTATCATCAAATGGAATGCGTATATGAAAAAATTGTTTAAAAAATGTATTTTTGTAAAATCTGCTGAATATATAAATCATTTGCGTGCAGCGTTGAGTTTCTACACACTGATTTTTAATAGTGTGGTTCATACAGTCATTGTGTTATTTTTATTTTTTTGCTTTGCAGTAATAAATAGAAAGTCAGCATTACAAACAGGGGATTAAAATGTAAAATACGAGGGAAGGATTGTGCTGTATTGATTTACATTATGAAAAATGTGGGGTCCAGTATTTCTGGGCCCAGAGCAACACTGAGGACTAAAAATCTCCTCCTCTGCTGCTTCAGTTTAAATTATTATTTAACAGCTAGGGCTCCAAACTTTCTGGAAATGCAATATCATGCAATGGATCTTTCTTCTTCTTCAGTTTCTTTAGGAACAACTTCAACTGTCATTGTGATGCATCACAAAATTCTTTAAAAAAAAAGGGGGGTCTTTGAAAAAATGAAAAGCAGACAGAAATGGAAGAAAAATGCAAGGCCCAGCTTATTTATGATATTTTTCCTTCTTCTTTTTTTTGTTTGCATATTGTATTCCACTATCTCAACATTCTAGCTCCACAGTTACACAGGTCATCCATTAGAGCAGATGAATTATATACGAGGATATGAAACTGGTGACGCCACGTTGAGTATTCATCGCAAACTTGCAGCGCTCTCTTGTTGTGTAATTTCATGCAAATCACCATGAGGGTTCCATTTGTATTTTAACACCAGTGTAATTTTTATATCCTGCCTCAGCTTGCAATGATTGTGTTGGTGTCCACCTCCTGTTTTTTGAAGTTCTAGATACCTTCAAGGTAGAGGAGATGTACAGGAGAAGTATACAGAAGATGAAAAATGAGATTGAAAGAGAGAGAAGGGATGCGAGTAGGAGGCGGAATTGGGAGAAAGCAAAGCATGGAGCGGAAGAAATAGGACACAGTGAAAATCGAAGCAAAGTGATACAGCAAAGCACAGAGAAAAGAGTAAGAGCCTCAGGCTTAGAGGCACCAGCCCAAGTATCATAGTCAATTAACATCCCAGCCCAGCACTAATTCTCAGTCTATTTCAGACCATTAATTATGTGCACCATCAGTTCCAGCTCACTTGGCCTGACACAAGTCTTCACTGCATTGCCTTGGCCCCCAAGGATCGTGTTTTACCAGAAAAGTATCCACAGTTTACATATTCATGATAATATTAAGATGAAAATTGTGAGGATCAAGCGCCCTCTTAGGACTCATTCAATAGAGAAGTGAGGATTTAACAAAACTATCTAAGAGCCTGAGACTAACCACTTTGTCAGGAGATCATCCTTAAGGTGCCAATTCTCTTTTATTATACTCCCCCCTTTTTTCAGCACAGCGCTCCAGGTGAGTTAGTTTAATGGCATCAAGGATAGTTTGCTTACATCAGCATGGTTAGAGAAGGTATTATCTAAATGTTTGGGTAAAGTTGAAGGTGTCAGCAAACCCAGAGAGGAGTCAGCGTAGCTGCGCCTCCCTCTCACTGGACGGATAAGATGTGTATGCAGAAATTAAGTTAACAGAATTTTAAAAATCACAATTCATGTCTTCTACACTATTGCTGTTACACAATTGTTGGCCTTTGTGTATATCAGGTTTTAGGGTGCATAGTGGAAACACTTAACTTCCATGTTTATTTATTCAGAAGCAGCATCTATCAAAAGACCAGAAATCAAGCCATAATTTGTAGTAAATAGTAGACATGGATAAGATGTTTTAGACTTTTTTGCTGAGAAAAGAAAACCCTACAATGGATTAACTAATAATAAAAACTCAGGACACCAGAAATGTCCCTTGATAGAACAATAAAAAATAGAATAGTTAAAATGTAGTCACAGTGCTGTTTGGTATCAGGGTGTGTATCTCTGTGTTCATGGACCACATAGTTAGGAAGAGAGTTGTCTCAGAAGACAACAATGACTATTATTTACCAGCAAATTAAAGGAAAGGACTAGAAGACCACCTCTAAGCAGCTTGATGCTCCTGTGACTAAATTATTCAGAAGATTAGAAGCCAGCCTCCGTGAACATGGCTGCAAGAGAAAAACTGATGACAAATTGAAGCGGCAGATAATATGGATGGTAACCAAAGATCCCAAAACAATTTCCAAAGAAAATAGAAGAGAATTCCATCAGATCAGGTTCAGATCATACCATTCATTGCCATCAGCTCAGAACAAAACATTAGACTATTCTGACGGGGTTTTGTATGACACGTGACCTACTTCCTGTTGAACATCTCTAAAATGAGCTCTAACATGCAGTCTGGAGAAGGAACCCTTCAAACTGGAGATAGCTGAGCAGTTTGTTCTTGAGGGTTTTTCTTTATTTATTTGAAGGATTCTGTTGTGCATATCTGAGCTATTTAACTTCTTTGTCATTACTGCGGGAAGTAGGGGTGCTGAGGGTGCTGCAGCACCCCCTGCTGATGACCTCAAAGATGTATTTACCACAAGTGGTGCAGAAGCGGATTTTATACTTTTTTGGGAAGCCTCAAGAAAACAACAGATGTGGCAAGGGTGCAGAAATAGCGCTGTATGTCCAGCTCAGTGGACCGAGGTGCTGCTGTGTGTGGACCTGTGTCCTGGGGAAGGAGGCATGTTTAGATCGATCAGCGGGCCCCTCGCTCCGTGATGCATGCAGCGGTACATGCTCCCAGGGGCGCTGGGGGTGGATGTGGACTGGGCTGGACTGGCCACTGGGCATACATTCCCCAGTGAACATATGGTAACTTTGGTCCGGTACGAACTGGGATCTGAGCGGCTCGTTGTAATCTGCACTTCCTGTTTTGACTCCAGCACCTCCTCTTAAGAATACGTTCCTGCGGCTACGTTCTTAGATCACATAATTCATTCTGAAACATGTTCAAGTTTTATTTATAAAAACATATCTGTTAGAAGGACCAGAACTCTCCAGCTTTTAGAAAACCTGCAGGAGATATTTTTTTCCACTTTAACTGTTTTTGCTTTGTTTCTTTCTTTCTTGTGTATTTGCATGCTGTTCAGAAGTGCTCATTTCAGTAAATAATTTCTCCTTTAGAGTAGCCATGCATTTGAATGACAATATATCTGACTTGTTTCCTGTTGCTTTTGCTCAGAGTTGCTCAAAAAGATAAAGATTAGTCAACAAAACAGTCTAAACGTGTTATTCTCTCTTGCTGAATTAGTTTGGAAGCATTCTCAACATTTCTTCTCTGCAAAAAAATTAAATCTGGCTTTGAATGAACGACGATGACTCATGAGATGGCTCATAAAATCTCAAAACAGCAAATGCACTTATTCTTTTTAACTTTTTTTTTTTCAAATACAAAACAACCCAAGCCTGCATCAATCAGTGTCCAATCATCTGAGCCAATGAATGAGGTTTACTTCTAGTTCAAAGAAAATGTGTCATTACCAGTAATGGTTTAGAGCTAGAAGGCCTTGTCTCTATAAGGATAATCAATTAATGAATATGAAATGACCAATATATGGACAGTGTGAAGATGAATGAGACAGAAAATATCCACATCCCATGAGAATAGGACCCCCCACCCACCCCCATCCCCATAGTAGCTACAACTGCTACATCAGCTGATAAATCTACAGGGTAACAAACATGGTGGATCATTGTGAAACCTTGACTGTACTGCCGTCTCGTTTTATTTCTGCCCAGCCAAACAGTGTTATGGCATCTGACTGCATCACAGGAAGCCAAGCAGAGACAAGGCTGCATCAAAACACAGTGAACTAACATGAAAGTGTCTGGTCAGCTCCGGAGAGATGACAAACATCCAAATATGTGTCACATGGACTCTACTTGTCATCACCTTCCTAAGCAGCTGTCACCACCACTGTCAGCATGTCCATTGACAGATGTCCCCCCCACAAGACTTATCTCTGAGCAGGTGCTCCTTACTGTTCCCAAAGTATATGACGGAGAGGAAAAGAGAATCATTTTCTCAAGCCCCGAATTGAGTGGGTTAAAAGAACCATTTTTCCCCCTCCTTGAGTCTTCGGCTAAAACAAATGTACCGTCGAATTATCTTGTTGATTTAGCTGATTGAGGACAATTGGAATCAATGCTGATTGCAGTGGGAGTGTGTTGATTGGGAGAAGAGGAATGAAATTGCTGCTGACATTTCCTGAACATGGACTTGGTTTTACAACTGACTCAGCTGATTCAGACTGACCACTGCTCGCTAGACTTGTCACCTGACTCTGTGGCCTAAATAAATGTAGACACCATGATGCCAGTCTGCCAGGGAACAGAAGGAGAAAATTCTTTTTTAATCCTCACAAAGTGCAGAGAAAGGTGTCAGACATTGATGGAAGTTCACTAATCTGGGAGTAATCTGGTTTCAGCACATGTGAGTAATATAAATAGGAAGTTAAACTTACACATTGATGATTTTGATCAACCCAAACCCAGATCGAGGTTTACTACATCACTATGTTAATATTTTTTTTTACAGTGATTACTATCTACTAGTGGTGTTCAAATACATATTATTATTGTAGTCAATATTGAAATCACAGGTCTTTCAGATAGGAAATAGATTTCTCAATTGTAATGCTGCAGTGTGGTTTTTCAAAATAAAAGCATTAAGCGGTTCCCTTACACACAAAAGTATCACTCTGCAGGGCACACTACGCTATGTGTTCACTTTGCTAACATTTTCCTTACTTATACTGTATACTATTGTCATGTTTGAATGAATGCTTTCAGAAATCTATAATTGATTATTAATAGGCTTTGTCTTTAAAGCACAGATTACTCATAGCTGAGGTTTTCTGATTGTTTGAAGCCAAAAATATTTAGAGATCACATTTTTAGGACACTATAAACATCAACTTATGTCAGCAGATGGCAGAGTTGAGCTCTTTAGTGGTGATTATAAATATAAATTAAAAGCCCAAAATTACTTTTATCACACTGGAATCAATATTACATGTCATAAAAAAAGCCCAACACCTCTACAAGATGTGAGTTTGTTGAGAAGGGTGGAAGTGCAAGTCATTTTGAGAAAAACAAGAGAATAAGAGTCTGATGAAACAATTTCAGCAGAAATCTTTTTTGTCAATTGCATTTGTTTTATGATGTTTTGGCCCCAGTATTAAAACTGATACACATTTGATCAGCTGTACAGCTGTACCATCAACCCATGTAATAAATAACCAACTCTTGATGTCTGTTCAGAATTAAGGAAGTAAATAATAATTGACTACCTGTAGTAAGTTACTGACACTGCAAAATTTAGTGATCACTTGACTGCAAATGAGAAAAACGATCAGTAACCAATACATTTGTGATGTTCCTTTGATTTTTGTTCAGTTCTTGACATTCATTTGAATAGTACCAAAGCTTCCATCAGCACAAAGATATGTGGTCTGCAGCTTAAACAACAGATAACAATGTTTACTTTATGCCTCTCTGTGCTTAGTAAGTAACACACTCCTTTGTGTGTTGAAAATAAATAGTCAGCAGAAAAAGGGAGTTTGAGGGCCAAAAAAACAAGGCAAAAACATCTACTCAGTAAAGAGCCCATTTGCTGGTTATCTCCCATGATATTTCCTCTCTGTTTTCTTAAAATCAAGCTCCTTTTATTTGTGAGTGCAGCTTTGTCTATCGGGATGCTTCTGTTGAATTATTGTTCATTTTGTCTAAACAGTCTGAATTTCAGCCAAATGAATGAAGGTTTTTGGCCTGTAATTTAAAATCAATTTAAATTTTAAAGGTATGTTTTTTCCCTCATCCTTTTTCTTTTTTTAAATTATATCACAGGTGCTGTTTATGTATTCCTGTTGGCAGTTTGCATCCTCTGTATTTATGTGCTCAGCTTTGATTGATTATGATTAGTTGTCACCACTTGCTGTAAGGGATACTGCAGATTAACAGCTTGCAGGCAAACAGGGAGGCTCAATTCCATACTGCAAAAACAGCAAGTGTATACTCTGCAACCCATCTGCTACCTATTGTTCAAAAATAATAACAGGGCCAGAAAGTCACCACGACAGTGACAATAAATATTTAACAATGTTGCTAGTCCTTTATTATCTGAACTATCCAGGGTGAGGTTCTTTCCTCTGAGGTTTAAATAAAACCTGGCTCTTCTCAGCTTTTGTTCCAGATGTTTTAATGTGCTGCTCTTCAGCAATGAACTCGCTTCAATGTGGGAATAAGAAAATCAGTCAGCTATGTAAACATTTTCAAAAAGAAGCTGAGAAGTCACTGGACTTAAATAAGTAGAAGGCAGGCAGATTGTTCTATCTGCTGCGCTACAGTCCAACAAGAAACAGAGGTTTGGATTTGAAGAAAAGAGAAGGCACTAATACACGAGGCTGATGGGTAATAATGTGGAAGAAGTTGGAAAAAACGTCATCCATGAAATTGCTTGTTGCATCCGTTAAAACCTCTTGATTGATGGTGGCAATTTTAAAGCTTGGCACTTTCCCAGTTTTTTGGGGAGTATTAGGAGCAAGTTCTTCAGGGTTCTCTTCTCATAGAAGTGCACCCTAAAACACTCTAACCCAGTTAAATAACAGCTATTGGCTACATAAATTCATGCTTCAATTTTAGGTTTTGTTTTTATTTGTTTCTTATTCCTTTTTGATAACTGCTCATATACAATGATTTCTTGGGCAGTTTTGCAGAAAATACAAGCCGTATATCAGTGACTGCAGCTTTAAGGCTTTTATGAGGTAAAATCTATATTTCTAAAGCACTTGGCATGGCTTCAGATATTTATTTTCTATTTAAAACAGTGTTTGCTATGCAATAAACAATCATTCATAACTATCTAGTTGCCATATCAACAAGTTTCATGTCCTGTGACCTTTAAACTAGCATGCAATTTGAATGGTCAGCACTTGTAGTTAAACAAAAAATCAAAGATTTAAAGAAAACACAAACACATTGGATGACTTCATACATTTATTCGAGCACAAGCCGTCTTATGATTTTGTTGATGTGTTTTCAGTGTAGATAACACTTCTATTTCTGCATTTTTATTCTCCAAGCAGTAAGTCCCAAGGACTAATTTGTGCTTTAAATGTAACAGGCAGGAGTTGCTACTTCCTGCTGCCAAAAGTAAGATAGCTCCAGTCTTACAGTTAATGGTGTTGTTGATGGTTGTTGGATGGCATCCACCACTCCAAATCCAACAGAATTATCGTCTTATTTAGAAGTGCCTATAGTGGAACTGAGCTCAGTCGTATGGGGGCTGTAGTTTATTTCACAAGTTACTGTTTTTTTCTTCTAAATTATTTTTATCAAGCCAACACTTGATTCAAAAAAACTTTTTTCCCCCCTCATCTTTTAAAATAAATTATTTTGATATGAATGTAGGCATGTGTGAGTTATGGTGTTATTTGTTTAAATGGTGGTGATGAAAGTGATTCAGTCTTTTTTTATAATCACTGCCGCTCTTCTAAGTTAAATGTTTAATGTTTTGAATAAAAAAGTCATGTTACAAACTTATTTTTTTCTCTGTTTAACAAATGCTGACCTTTAGTGATGTCATATTGAAACTCGCATATCAGAATCTCATTTCCATAGAACCTTTAATAACTGAGTTAATAAATTAACATATAAAAGGCAGTTTTACAAAATGCAATTAAACATTATGTTAATAGTTAGGCAAAATGAAAAAAAAGAATTGCTCCAGCCTTTTTAATCTTTTTGCAAAAAATGTTATCAGTATGTCAATATATCAATCAAAATTACTTCATTAAATTCCAGAGGAAAATTTGAAATACTCTATGAAAGAATGATTGTTTAAACATGTTAGTTTTATACTGAATGGTCGCTCACATCATATGTTCTTTGCCTTTTTGCATAAGCTGCCACATTCGCCTCCTTTACTTCCCTTTTTTCCCTACATAGGTGATCACGCTGTCCCCGCTCAATGCTCAAAGTGTCTTTAGTGTTACGTGATCTTATTTAGTCAGAAAGGCGTGCAGTATGAATCGTACACATGAAGTGAGCTGGACTCTGACTATGCTCGAGGAGGAGGAGGATGCAGGAAGTCCTGACGGAGAGGACGGAGATGAAGGTCGACTCACCCTGACTGCGAGCCAGCTGTCACAAGTGGATGGACGGGAGATTCACCTGAAACCTGAATTGATTTCTTTGAGTGGGAGAGAACGAAATTTCAGATATCTGTTGACCTCACTTGATGGAATGTGTCACAGGCTGGATGAAGCGAGAGAAAGAGTTTAGACAGGCAGCAAATGTCATTGCAGGAGAAGATGAGCAGTGCTTTTTGAGAACTGCCACTGGCCAAGTTCCTGCACCGACACCGCTGTCACGCCCAACTGAATATAGACTTATTACTTTCACTTCTAATGAGGAAAAATAAATATTTTATTCAGTGTGTGCAGAAACTTTTAAATGCTTATACCTGTACATATATACAAAATATGTTCTCACATAATGGATGCAATGTATGTCTGGAGAATAATAAAGATTAGAACAATTACATCAAAATTCACATTTTGAGGGTTGTGACTATCATTGGAAGAGTAAGAGAGTAAATCAAACATTCTGAAGCCATGTTTCTTAATGTTACGCCTCCTGCTATTCTCTAAGCCTGCTATTTCAAACAGCTGTTAGCCTGATTACTTATTAATTCTGCTTTTGATGAAGCTCACCCTCAGAACACTTGATAGAGCTTCCTAGCAATGGAAACAAGCCAACTTTGCTGATAATTAGGTACTATAGCAGCGGACTTGATTCAGAAATAAGCAGAACCCCAAGCAAATGCATGTATGATTCATAGTCACTTTGAATATAAAACAACATAACTTTAAATGTAATCTTTTGGTGTGTTATTTTTTTATCGTATTATTCAAACTAAACAAGAATAATTTTACAATTAGTCCTAAACTGAAACTGACAAAGACTCATGATGTAAATTAAGGCTGTAGATATTAATGTCAGCATGACAATTTGCCTGATTATGTTTTCAATAAACCAATAAAACATTTAAAGATTAGAAATCCTAAATAAAAAATATTTGAATTTGATTCATGGTTTTCTTTCAAACACTTCATAGATGACTTTTCTTTCTAATAATTGGTATTAGCTGCCTATGAGTTGTGGCCAGTTTTATCAGTTTTATTAAAAAGAAGAAAAATCTAGAATGTGTATAGACAGGGGTGCACATAAGCGATGCACAGGTGCGTGTAGCAGAGGCAGATGAGTACAGACTACCTCATTGACAAAATGTTGTGCACCGCTGATCATAGAGCAACAATTGTGATTTTGTGACAGTTTGAAATCCAAACAAACTGTAGATTTGTTCTCTGATGCTTCCACCATGTTTCACTACTGTGTTGGTACGATCCACATGAGTGGGGAAATGTGGGGAATATTTAGGTTGTTTTTTTTTTGTAGTTTGCTATTTGTGCCACTAGGTGCAGCTAATTTTTAATTTTAAAAGCTTAAAGTAAAGTTAATATACTGTAGCTGTATTAGGGGTCCAGTTATATTGATTCTTACTAAACTTCAGAAATGGAAATAACTAAGTGTTTCTCCACAAGATGCTATATTTGCTATATTGTTTTGTTTACTGTCTTTATGTAGTAGGTACATCACAGCATGCTCTGATTGCCATATATTTGAGTTCTGCTTATTCTAACATTATACAATAATCAAAAATGTGACTTTAAAGTACTTTGTGCATCTTTCTGATTTTCCGGTAATTGAAACATGTGAAATTGTTTAGAAAATAAGCAAGTTCTTACATCACATGGTGCATTTTTCACTTCAAAGAGCAAATCAACTTCCTTACATTCAATTACCAACCTATCATTTCACATATTTACATCTAAATATGTTTGTATACTTGTAATCACTGGTATAATGAGTTACAAAATGAATACGGTATAATGTAGCATATAAAGACCACATGCTGTCAGGATAAAAAGAAAGAAAAAGTAGTTTCCTGTTCCTAATTATTCATTTTCATCTATAATTTCATTAACTAAGCTTTGCTCAAAAAAAAGAAGCTGAAGACTGTCAGAAGTAATTAAAAGATAAGGTGCTGAGAACAGTGTTCCTGTTCTTGCTGCATTGAGACGTTTAGCTTCTGCAGAGAGTGTAATATCCTCTGAACACACACTGTAGACACACACTTATTTTACACTGTGAAGTTATGACAGAGGTGCACTTCCACCTGCCAGCAAACTCCCCCACTGAGATGCAAACTGAAGGGAGATGTGTTGCTGTCCCCGTGGTGTCGGACTGGTGAGATATGAAATGTGACAGAGGCACAATTGTTGTCAACACGAATGGCTCCTGAACAATCAAAACATTAGGACAGACAACACCACGGTGTTCATTTCTGCAGGGACTCGAGAGGAGGCCCAACACCACTTTAAATACTTTTTCTCACCTCTATGCTTTGTAGCATTGTGTTGACAAGAAACTGAGAAACGGCCTCAAATACAGTAAACAATTAGTCTGATTTAAATATTTACAGATTTTTTTATTTATTTATGAGAAACTGTTGCGTATAGGTAGATTAATCATAATTTAGTTGAATCATTAACACTGTTCAAACATGGTTTTATTGACATGATTGGAAGAAAAAACAACCCAACATAGCTAATGACCACAGGAAAAAAGACAAAACAAAACACTTGGTCTGCAGAGGGTGTTTTGCAGCTTTACAGCTAATAAAACAAGTATCTCTGTGGTTGTATAATGAGTGCAGATGGGAAGTTTTAACGAGAAACTGACACCCCGAGTACTGCCGCAGATACTCCACCCTCCAGCTGCAAGGATGAGAAGCATTAAAAAAAAGAGCAGATTAGAGGAAAATGGCGGATCAACTTCATCAGTTAATTAAACTCTATTGCTGCTTGATGAGCAATTAATCAAGGCGGCGTGCAGAGTGTCAGGCTGGGCTGAGCTCCTTGGGTGTGGGATGTGTGCATCATGCAGCATGTTCCTTGGTAAGGGTGGGGGGGGGCATCCCTGTGGGGTGCATGTGAGCAGCCCTAAAATTGTACTGGGTGTAATGGGCTGGGCTTATATAAGCAGTTATCAGTTACTTCCTGACATAAGCCTGCATCCTAATAGAGCTGCAGGATTAGGACCTCTAAGTGCTAAACTAACACAAAAACTACTCGTCTAACTTTCTTAAATGTTCGAGAAATTGTATCTAGATTACTATTTTAAAATATGGACGTTAAAGCGTATACTTTTTCAGCTCAGACAGGGGAAAAAATATGTATTTAAAATCTTTTCCTGTCCTGAAGTAGTCATCTTATTTAAGAATCTCTAAATTTGCCATTTGTCTTTTATACTGTCTTTCATCCACCTCTCTCCTTTCAAGACCATACAAGGCCTCCTTTATGCTGCAGAAATTCAAGTTGGCAGTTTGTGACTAAATGCAGTAAATTTATTAACAAGACCAGGGGGAACATTAAAAGTCAATTGAAGGAGGCTATTAAAAGCAGGATTTTAATTGGGTTGGTGCCTCTGCTAAACCTTTTTTCTTTCCTTTCTCTCTCTCTCTCTCTCTCTCTCTCTGTCTCTTTTTCTAAGAGCAATAGTCATAAAAAGTTCAGAATTAATGTATTTGGTCTGCACTAGTCCTTGAAATAAAGTGAGAAAGTTTCCATCTGAGATCACAGAGGCTTGTTTCATGTTCATTTTCATGCTATATTTAAGTTCAGAAAAATGAGGGAAATCTGCCCTGGTGTGAAGTTTGATGATATCAGATGCTAGTTTTATCTGCTCTCTTTTTGCATCTATTCCTACTGAGAAACTGATTTTCCTTCTTAGATTTCAGGAAGGTTGCACCTCTTATTTTGGCAAACATTTCAAATGAGGAGAAAAGGTTTTACTTCAGCTCAAGCATCTGCAGATTTTCCCTCCACCCATTCAAATCTCAAACCCTGACAAAAGTTGAGATTGATGAATCTGCTTCCCTGTTTTGGTTGATTGTTGCTTGAGCCTGCAAGCACTGCCTAAATTGTGTTAGTACTGTAGCGTTAATGCATCAAATTATATAATCTCTGGAAATTACATTACAAAGCGTACAATTGTCCCAGTTTTGTAACGCGGTGTGACACATTACAAATGGTTTTAATTGCGCTGTAGCTTCTGGCTCCTCTGACATGCTGAACTCACGCTGCACTTTAAAAGGGGACCTGTGTGTGCATATGCATGTGTGTTTATCAGCAACTCCTAAAAGACAAAGGAGAAAAAAAAGTCTGTTTGTGCACAAGCTGGAGAGAAAGATGGCGAGGCAGTGTAGTATTGCCTGTGCTGACTGGATAATAGCATGCAAAGTGCTGCGCTGCCATACTAGGCTGAGTCTCCACAACCAGATGCTCCTTTCACTGCAGCTCATAAGCAGAGAAGCCTCACGAACATACGCAGGCATCTCCACTGGATTAGGCAGGAGGATTGAGGGACTTCGATCATGTACTGTAAAAGGAGCTTATTAAAGCTGACACTCATTATGTGATGGAGACAGTGGCTGAGATGCGTTTAAATTACCTCTGAGATGTTCACGTTCTTCTTCCATGCTTATGATTTTATGTTATGATGGCGGAACTCATTAAAATGTCAAGATCTAGTCTCAAAAACTCCACAGTTTGATTTGTGTTGTCTTAAATCAGAATAAGGATGATTGTGTCTGCAGTAGCGTCTCACTAAAGGGCTTTAGCAGGTACAAATGTCCATCTCAGTGTAATTGACCTAAATGGAAAGAATACAAGTCATAAACCACTACTTTTTGAGAAAACAAAGCATCCTGAATGAGAACCGTGTTCAGGTTCAACACATATGCCAGGGCTGTAATCCATGCAGTAATCTCCCTTATGGTGAAGCCAGCAGGTCTTGCAGTTTAACAGATAAAGATGCTTGGAATAGCATCACATATTGCAAATGAAAACTGTGATAAAAATATCTCAGAGAGATTATGGTGTTGATGAAAAACCAATTGGATCACAGCTGTCCATCAGTAAACACTAAAACGATAGCTACTTTCCTCCAACCCTCAAACCAAAATCTTTATCATTTATATGTATAAAGAAAAATGCCATTGCTGTTTACATTATAGGTTTAATTGCATCTTACAGTTATCTTATATTCATCTTTAACCATTGACACAAAAACCCATTGCCTGTTTAATCAGCACATACCTTCATTTCTTCAAGGAGACACATTGTAGAGATGCACAAAAATGTATAAACCTTGGAAATTAATGTCAGGTTGTTTGTGGTTTTAAGATGACACATTCAAGGACTGTAGGAAATACCATATTTTATAAGAAAATGTATAAATTCATCATTTTGGGTTGCAAAATTCAGGATCCCCAAGCAAATTCTAAACCAAAATTCATTTAAAATATTTTCAAACATTTGTTAATAGTAATCAGTAGTAACCAGCTGGTCAACCACTAGGTAGAAAGCCTTATTGTCCCTATATCTTGTTAGAAGCATGAGCTAAACTCACCTGAAAAAGTTTATATTTCACAAAATGATTCTTAATAATATGGGGCTATTTGAATTTAAATATTAATACCATATGTTTCATTTATTAATATAACTATTTTACAATAGTGTTACCTTGCAATAGATTTTAAACTTTACTTCCCCAAACAAATAAAAAATACAAAAAATAGGAATTTTCTTTGCTTTCTTTCCTTGGTGTTGAAGTTAAACGGTTTGTTCTTTTCTGCTTTTCAACATTTTCATGTCACTAATAACTTTGTAATTAGCAAAACTACACACTAGTATTATATTAACTAAAATATACATTTTTCTGTGCTCTTTTCTTTTCAGGATAAAGGAAACATAGCTGTTGTGTTTAATGTCGGAACAGATGACATTAACATTGAGGAGACGTCAAAGTTTGTAAATGATGGGAAGTACCATATAGTGAAGTTTACAAGGAGTGGGGGTAATGCCACTCTGCAGGTGGATGACCTGCCAGTCATTGAGCGCTACCCCACAGGTGAGTCACCCACTTTGTCTTTAATCACATCTGCTTCTCCTTAAAGCCATTAAAATGACCAGGAGATTACCAAACCATCTGTTAAAGCCCTACCTGTCAGGATGTCTTTATGTTAACTTGGCATGTGCTTAAATTGCTTTTTATGTTTCTGTTTCCAGCAGCTGTTAAGAATACCAGTGTTGCTGAGTGTCTCCATTGATGTTGAGCAACTTCTTTCTATGTAAATGGTTTGAACCTTAGGCTGCAAATTCCCATATGCAAGCCTCAAATATAAACGGTCTGAAAGGGGCAACCACCTACTCTGTCTACAGCTATAAATTCTCCCTATGCATAAGTAATCCACTTACAGAGTAAGCTCCCAGTAACCCAAATCAATAGACCATTCACTGACAAACGGCCACTTTTATTGTGGCAAGTTATTGTGTCCCATTTCAATATTTATTCATTTGCCAATACAGCTGATTGATTGATTGAAGGTAGTGGGGTAGACAAGCCAGTAATAACACGGTCAAAGTAAATCTGGTGCTTCTATACAGAATTAGGTACCAGATGATGGGCTGCGTCCCTGCGTCTAGTTTAAACATAAAACTGCTCTTTTATATTCATCATTTCAACAGCACATGCCACAATTACTCACACACAAATAATAAACTGTGTTCATTTTTATACTAGTTAGTGTTAATAATTATTTTATTTGTAAAGCACCTTTTAAAACATAACATTAGAAGATAAATGCATCATTTAAAACCTGGTGTAATGTAATGTTAAGTAAGTTTATGTTTTAGGTTCATAATAATGGAACATTTTTGAATGTTTTGGGAAGTGGTGTCCAAACCTGGTCTTTGATGCCCTCTACCCTGCATGCATTAGGTGTGTTGGAGCAGGAAAACAGCTAATATGCAGGATAGTGTCTCTCAAGTACCAAGATTGGACGCCACTGGTATGGGTGCAAGGTCAATGCATGTCACCATATTTAAGAGGGAAAAACAGGAGCCTCCTGGTGAAGGACAACAGCTCAGCAACACTGGTATATTCCTGCAGAGTGTTAAACTGTCAGTCATTAGAATCTAATGCTGGTTGCTTGTATTGTTGAAATTGTTAACATTTATTTTAACCGACAGGCTTTGACAAAAGCTATAGAGTATTAAAGAGGTGTGAAAGTGACGGTGGAAAATCCAAACATTACAAGGAACCAATTTAGCTAAGATTATTCCATGAGCTTTTCATTCAGGAGAGCAAAAAGCTGCAGCACCCAGATATGAATGCAACAGAAGATGAAATGAAACCCGCCTCTTATCGTTTTCTTAATGTTTTGTGACTTTTTGGTTACAGCCAGTGCATTCATCCACATGAAAGTTTTATTGACTGGAACTCAGTCCTTGTTTTGTTTTGTCTCAGAGAACCTGAAGGGTTTTGACATGATGTGGACTCAACAGCAGGGTTAAATGCTTTCATGTTACTGTCTCAATCTTCAAGCAGTAGGTGGATGAGCTGCATGTAAATCATAAACCATTGAAGGTTAGGATGACATGTCTCCGCCTTCTTCAGTAGTTCTAAAGTGATGCCATGAGCCAGTCCTATCTACTCACATGTACACAATATTATATATAGTTAGAAATATTGATCACAGTATAGAAAAAAGAATCAAATAACATGTATTTCATTTTTTAGTGAGGACAATGTCCCGTTATATACTATTGAGGGAGTGGATCTTAAATGTTTTATCTGAACCAGCTGCTTTGGTTTTAGCGTTTGTGCATTTAGATATCTAGTTTCTAATTATGTTTATGTCATAAACTACCTAAAGCTGAAAAGAACAGCTAATTGGATTTGCCATAAAATGTTTATACTAGAGTGAAGATATAAGATGAAATGTGATGGTAGAGTTAGTTTAAAGTGACAGCTCAGATCTTTTGAAGTAGGTTGAAAGGTTATAGGGAATGAATTTTTTACCTGCAGTAGAAAGCTCTTTAAAGAACCTCAGAGTGTTCTTGTGAACAGGCAGACGCTAATAGCTTAGCATAGCTTTTAATAGCAGTTCATTCAAAGGCTTTTTTTTTTTTTTACGCTATTGACACTGCCTTCAATTTCACATTACACAATTATTCTGGCAGAAATTTGAAATTCATACTTGAAGTATTACAGATCTCCTCATTTTTATGTAAATATTTATCTAGTTCTATAAAAACAACAGTACAACGATTTATGATGTACTGTTCGTATAAATGGCAGATCAAAGCTTTTTAAAAGCTGTACCTAAAAATACGTTATTTTTTTCAATTTGAGCTTAAAATAATTCAAAAATCTTTTAAAGCGCTGAGGATGACTGATTATAGCTGACCATGAGAATTATTTATTAGACTATTAAACGTTTAATGACTAAACAGAATGTGTCACATACATAAAAATCTTCCAGATAAAAAATGGATCCATCTTTTCACAGTGAGTGCAGAGACATAAACGCTGCAGAAAACGAAGTGACCGTCTGCATCCCCGCCAATCATGCATCAGTGACAATGCCAAGTCCGGCTACCTTATTAGCCTCGTCGTGGACTAATTACATCTAATCACAATTACAGCGTGGTCCTCCCCTCTCCCCCCAGCACACAAAGCCATTATTCTCTCAGCTCGCCTGTAGTTTGATTAGTATCCATGTATTCGTCTAACACACTCATAATAGCAGCCCTCAGCCATTCTTAGGCCACTCACAGATCAACAGTGATTATAATAAAAGTAGACGGCAAAAAAATAAAACTGATAGCTGCAGAGCGAGGAAGAGAGAGGAGGAGTTTACACCAGGGGGGAGCGATCACTCTCAAAGCAAGGAAATAATTGCTTCACCAGACCCTCTATTGCTGCCCTAGTAATCTCATTAAAAAGTCTCGTACTGCATGCTTATAGGCCATTAAAAGTCTTTAGTACAATTATTTGAATCTAAACTGTTAGATACATAAGTAGCCTCCTGTTTGTTGTAGTTTAGTCCCCGTTGCTTTATTCTCATTCCATGCTGCATACAATAAGGCAGCGCAGCAAAAAAAAAATGATGATCCCTTCTTGTGAGTCTTGGCCATGGAAGTAATACCATCACAATGGTGCTGCTGGGCCCGCGGGGTACAATGCAGTATCCTATCAGAGCATCCAGTGAACACGGGTTGCACACAAAGATAATGGAGAAGTCCCTGGCCTTATTCTCTTTTTTTATATTTTTTATTATCAGCACAAGATGCATTTACAGAGCTCTCTGTCTCTCCACAGCTTTCACTTCCCTCTTTTTCTGTCCTTTTTACCTCTATCTATCCACCCCTGCCCCCTTGTCGATCCCACCCACTGTTTTTTAACCTTGCGGTTTGGTGTCTGTCCAGTGGGATACGAGGAAAGGGGGGTTAGCTTTATCCATCAAGGCTCTATTGTATCTGTTCTGTTTTTTTCGTCAGCCTATTGTCTCAGAAGTCATCACAGAGCATGCTTCAGAACGGTTCATTGACTACTATTGCCAGACAAGGGAATGAGGGATGCAGAATAATAAAAAAACTCATACTGAGATTTGAGTCTTTCACCTTTTAATTGTCCTGTCTTCCTGAACGGGGTGAATATTTGCATATTTGTTCATTTCACACGGCAAGTGTCCGAGGGCTTGTAATGAGATAAAGCTCACCTTATCTGACCACTTTATTAACAGAAAGAGGGGAAAAAAGGCAAACAAGCGAATAAGGGCGATGTGGGTCGGGCGGGACGGCTCAGCTGAATCGCTGTTGTCTGGTGGAGGAGATAAGCCAGGCTGCTCCACACCAAACCAAATCACCACTTAACAGCAGTCACAGGCTCCGCTCGCAGGCACGATGAATGGGCTCCGGTCCTGCATCAAAGCCCAGGGGATAGCATTGTTTAACACCCCGGTGTCCCCACAGTGGGGATCAATACACGATCAGACCTTGATTATATCCACACTTAATTAACCTCAGTGTAAGGATAGACTGAGCATGCCATTGAGTGTAGAGCCAATGAGATAAGCGCCACAGTCTTCAAAAATGGAGGCATATTTGTGAACAAAAGTGAAGGGTTTCAGCTCACGAGTGTGTGTGTCTTCACTGAACCTAATATTTGACCCCCTCTTATCAGTGTATTTGCCTTTTTGTCAAAAGACAAAAGGCTTAATTTTAATTGCATCTAAATAAGCTGGAATTTTACACCCAAATGACAAAACATACTGATATATGCATTGGAGAAAATGTGCTATCGGTGCATGTAGCTCTTTGACTCTAAGTTAATGTGTCCTCAATGTCCTCTCAGCACCTGTAGGCTAAATTTTCTCCAAAACCCATTCTGATTCTGACCTGTCCTCAAATGAGGTGCTGTGGTAGCAGCAAATGAAATGCTAACATAACCACGACTGGCAAATGGAGATGGCAGGAACCAACCAATCACATCAATGTTTACATTGCAACAGCAATCAGGGGTTATTCATTATTTTCTTGGATTGATGATATCAAGAGGCACAGCTGCGTTTGACCGAGGGAATATTTACCCCAATAGATGAACTATTTACTGAAGACTGGATGCTAAAATCTACTGTGCTCCAGCTTTTGAGGAAGTTATTTAGCATTTTTTTAAAGCGAGGGTAATTTTGTAGGAGTAGAGATATTTTGAATACTGCATAAAAAATGATATGCGTCTTAGCTTTAAGAGCATTCTGCTTTGAAAATGGTTCCCTTTTAAATACAAGATGCTTGCTGATAAGTAAGGCAGTGTTGAATCAGAGGAACTCATAGTTCCCAATCCATAATTCCTCTGTGTTCAGTTAAGGGAACTTAAAGAAATGCTATGCATCATGGGCATTGATTTGGCATAGATGGAGGTGACATGTGCCCACCAATACCCCTGATCACTGAATTGTCCCCACCAATGACTTGAAGCAAGGGTATGCATCCCCACCAATAATACGTGCAGCCAAGCAGAGCAAGGTGCTGTGCGTGGACCTGTGTCCAGGTGAAGGAGGCGTGTCTGGATCTACCGGCACGAGCCCCTCACTCCAGGATGCATGCTGCGGTCTGTACTCAAATACCTCCTCCCCCTGCACAGAATTCCACGCCAAGCCGTTCATGCTGAAGGCACCTGCTCTGGGTCTGGATGTGGACTGAGTGGACTGCTCATCAGGCATTTTCCCAGTAATGGTGACTTTGAGCCGGCCACGCAGCCCGCGAATTACTTCCTTTCTTGGCGTTTTCTCGAAACACCCCACCACCAACCTAACCCCCATTATTATGGAAATCGTTATTTTAAAGGCTGCCATTATCAATTTATTTGAATGTTTCTTTTTAAAAGCTTTTTTAAATTTTAAACAAGGAACATTTTTTGTGATTTATAAAATCTACAGAGTAGATCTTAATTGTCTAGGAGATTATCTACCCTCTGTTATTGGAGCTTTAGGAACTTAAATTGTCTGGACGTCCTTTAGTCATTAGTTTTCTGTGATCTAAAACCACTTTTTTAGCTCTTATCTAGTAGATTGTCTGTGTGATGTAATTGTACAGTGAGTCTGATTGCTTTAAAGGCTCGAGTAGATGTTAGGATGGCTTTTGCAGAATGATCAAAAGTTATTTTTCCTTAAAAAGATGCAAACAGAAAAAAAGTGCTAGTAGGTATAGATTTGTTTGGGGAGCTCCCTGGCCAATTCCAAGTTTTTAGTTGTATTTGCTCTGAGTGTTTTTTTTACACTTTGGTCTTTACTCTTGGCTTTCTTTGCCATCTGATGAAGTTAAAGCAGTAAAACTTCTTGCTTATGTTTTGCACAAAATTAAGTTTTAACACATGCAGTTTTACTATAAGGAAATGTTTTTGCAGCACATTGAAAACGGATGCTAAAAACTCCTTTAATGGTTGCTGATAAAATCTGAAAACTGAAAGCAAGCTAAGTTTAGAAATGCTGCTCTCTCATTAAGTAATCTAATAACACAGTGCACCTGCTTTCCCGTATCTGTGTTTCACTAAATCATACTCCCAAAGCTTTTGTGCTCCAGCTTTGCACAATCAGCCAAATTCCACAAGCTATAGGAAAACTTCCAACCCTTCTCTGTGTAATTCAAGCTGGTGTGATTAAAAACAGTCGTCTTTTTGCCTCGTCTTACCTCTAAGACCTTTCATCAAGCCAGGCGTGCATCTCTTACAAGGTTTCTTCCTTTAGTTTGGTTCTTTGCGATCGTTCCCTTTCTGAAGCCATTCTTCACCGTCTCATTGTTAGCTACCGGATCTTTTATCTGCCAGAACTGAATTAATATAGTTGATGGGACAAACATTGTCAATCTGCCGGAAGAATGGAGCTGACTGAATTCAATCTCAGCAGACAATACCAGGGGGGAAAGCACTCAGAGACAGTGCCACTTTGCTGAAGGTTTTCTGTTTTGGAGAGGTTATTGGCCTTGACAAAAGGGTGATGCAGAGTTTGCCCTCATTAAAGCCAAAGTGTTCCTCCAACATTGGAGTGGAGTTTTTTTGTGGCTGCTCTTTCTTTCTCCTGTCACTTATTTGGCTTATTCTCTGAGCACTATTTAAAAACGTCGCCCCGTTTGACGTCACTGAACTCAGGACTTTATAACTTTTGTCAAAGCTGTTTTATTAAAGGTTTTACAGTGTATGTACCTACGATGATGTTGTGTTCTGATTTCTCTCTGAATAGATGTTCTGATAGCATTCTGTGTTAACTGTTAAACTGCAAATGGCTTATTATTTCTTGTCAATTAGGCTATGTATAAATGGGGTGTGTAATTGCTAAAGTTAAACCATAAAAGGTTTATTATAATAATAAATTAAATTGATGTTCCTTTTTTTGTATAACTAGTTAAAAGCTGATTAAAAAGACAGAAGATAATATTGAGTAAAGATTTTGTAATGAAAATGCATAAATCTGTGAATTTTGGTTGGTTTTTAACGTAGCTGTTTTAATCTAGATGAAATAGTCACACAAAATAATATAGGCCTAATTTGTTGACTAAAATAAGATTTAAAAAGAGTGAAGGTTGTTTAAATAATGTTTGATTAAATACTGTTTTTTTAAATTTACAAAACTTTTTTTAAACATTAAAAAGTTTGTGCGGTTGTATAACTCCAGCATTAAGTATGCACCTTTAACCTTTGACCTTTCAGATTGTAACCCTTGAAATGTCTCTTTAAACTTTAAAGGCAACTTTGATAACGAACGCCTGGCGCTTGCTAGACAGCGAATCCCATTCCGACTTGGTCGAGTAGTTGAAGAATGGCTACTCGACAAAGGTAAAATCACTGATTAAAATTTCAAATAAAATAAACTGATCTTAACCAAGTTGTAGCATTATTTTGTAAACAATAAACCTAAAACATTAAGTTAAACTTAAAAAATTAAAAGGATTTGAGCAGTTAAATTTAGTTTGTAGTGTTTCTTACTTTTCATAATGTATTTTATAGATGTTTTAATAAGTGTTTTTATGCTAACTCCAGGTTAAAGGGACTGTAAATATGAATATAAATCTACCTACTGAAGTAATAACAGTATTGTTAAAATGTCTATAAATTACTAGTAGCATTTTGCTGTAAACATAACTGATAAATATAAAAGTTCAAGTTTAGCCACAGTCTAAGTGTTATTTGATACACTTTCATGTGCAGTAATGTATGAATTACTTTAATGGTGTTTGGTATATTCTGATAAAACTGCTAGAAATGATAAATAGAGTTCAATATTGATTGGCAACAGAAATTTGAGTCCCTTTAACAGACTTTGTAAATATGTTTAGGGCTTTAGATAAAAGCACAGTAATATCAAATAAACTGAGTGCATGCTGTGTGTTTTATAATTCAATAACTAATTCATATTTTTCACTAAAAAATGTGAAATTAGCCTGATCATTTCTTTTCATTATTTCTTTTTATATATATATTTTTTATTTGTTGTTTGTTTTTCTCTTTTCTGTTACAGAGATGAGTTTATGCTTGATGCTTTTCTTTCTTTATTATTATTTGTGATGTCATCAGTATGTTTGAATTGTATTTCTTTTGATTGCTTTTGCTAAAAGATAAATAGTGAAAGTGTTGTCAAAGTTTAGTTTGTAGAGACAGTCTGCAGAGTTGTCAAACTTTTTTGTCTCTTTTTGTTTTTTTATTCAAACATTAATTAGTTTGCAAGATAACATAAAAATGCACAATAAAGTAAAAATATTGTTTTTTTTATTAAACATTTGTTAAATTTTTAGGTAATTCTTTCATGCAGGTTTTTTTAAAGGTTAAAGGTCATTGTTTTTATTCTTTATAAATAAGCCATTCTTTTAGCAAAGCACAGATTCTGTTTTATTTGTTTATTCTTTGGTTCTGTGTTTATTTTATTTTCACAGTCATCTCATTATTATAACTGCAATAAATTACTAGGGTTTGTCTCTGCACCCTGTAATTTATTGGCCTCATTAGCCACTGGGCAAATAATATGTCTTTATTTGTTTTTTTATTTCCTGTTCAGTGAAAGTTGCTGCATCCTCAGTTTTTTTGTATATATATATACAACGTTCTTTTTCCACAGGGCGACAGCTTACAATCTTCAACAGCCAAACCACCATACAGATTGGAGGCTGGGAGCGAGATCGGAGTCGATCCTTTCAGGGCCAGCTCTCGGGCCTCTACTATAATGGCTTGAAGGTGTTCAACATGGCCGCTGAGGGTGACCCCAACATAAAGATCCAGGGCAGCGTGCGGCTTGTGGGGGAGTCGCCCTCTATCACACCTCAGTCGAGTACCACAGCCAATCGCTCAGAGACGTCCACGTCCATCATGGAAATCACCACGACAACCGCATCCAGCAGGAAAGTCAAACAGACTACACCACGAGAGCCTCAGCAGGTAAGACCCCTTTTTTGCAACGACCTTCACAATTATTGTTTGGATTTCCTTCATCTTATCCTTAAAATGTCTATGTTCTATGACACATTTTGTTCATATCAAATCATATGAGGAACATTTGTTGTATCTTTCATGTGCTGTGCCTTTGCATAAGTTCCTTGACCTAAAAACTGAAGGAAATTAGTCAATTTCTCCTTAGCTGGAAGGCACTCGTTCGAGCATTTCTTCCATATGCAATCAGATGTCACTAGAAGGTGTGTGTGTGTGTGTGTGTGTGTGTGTGTGTGTGTGTGTGTGTGTGTGTGTGTGTGTGTGTGTGTGTGTTTAGAGTGATAACATCCTAAAGGTCCTATATCATCTTCATCTGTTCTATATGAGCAGTGCAGCATCTGCAGGAGTATAAAACCTTTCAAAAGTCAAAACGTGGGACTGAACAAAGCCATGAAAGATCTAAGTTGGATCCATTGAAATGGGATCAGAACATTCGAGCATTGGATCTGCCAACAAATGATGCAATGTTGTTAAGCCTTTTTTTTTAATATAACATCCAAAAATCTAATTTAATAAAATCCAGAAAAAACATTAAAATGCACACAGGTGTCTAAGAACATGTTTCCAAATTACCAAGAATAATTTACAAGAAATGGATTCCTAAAACATCCTAAACTCGAGAAACCCTTTAATCAGGATTTAATCAGCGGCTTAATCTTTTTTTAATTTACAGATACAGTTCTTAATGATCCTAGATTACATGTATTTTTGTTAATCGGATTACCTTGATGAAGATTACAGCAATGAATTGATTTATTTATATATTGGCAAATTCTCTAAATGTTTTTGCAGAAATATGCCTGAAATGTATGATTCCGTGCACACACTTGTGTTTAAAGGTCATTTAGATTTAGTTTGAATATTAGGAATTATTGCTGTTGACATATAGTCTGAAACTACAAAACAAAATAAATAGATAACAGAGACAGACAAAAGAAATAAAGAGTTTCAAACTCTGAATAATATTGCAACGTGCTTTAAAGCTGAATTTAAATTTAAATACCCTGAAGAACTTTTAAGTTTAAACTAAAGTAAAGTTTCTTTACTATATAGCAGACCTGAAATCATTACAGAGGATATTAAATAATGTCATCACTTCAGCAGCAGAAATAGTTGACTGGTTTGCAGACAAAAGGAAATATCCCCATAAATATTGATTAAGGTCAATTTATTTTTCTCACACTCAGTATGGTCTCTGAACCATTGCAAAAGCATGTAATGCAGGTGAAATAAAACATATTACCCTATCATTATGTCCTAGCACCGTGACATGACTTTACCAAGAAAGTGAATGATTAGTAGACATAAACAGGCATAAAATTTAATGAAAGTGTTGTTTTAGACCTTTTATGTGAACGTGAATATGAATGACTTTGACTGTTTAATAATGTGTTGTATTACAGAGAAAGACATTATGTCCAAGGCAACTCTATTTATTGACATTATGCTATTGTTGTAATAAGATTCTGCATAAATGTCAAAATCAATAACAATTTTCTATGTTGTAATCATGCATGCAGCTCTTGTTTATAATGTACTTCATTCTAAAGTGCATGCTCTTGCTTTGCTAAAGTACAATAAGCCATCATGGCTATACATGGTAAATTCAGACATTTCCTGTACTTTCAAACTTGTATTCAGAAAGCCATTGAAATGATTAGAAAAAATATATATATTTGTTTATCTTAATTTGCAAATGGACACTTCAGTTTTATTTGAGGAATTCCTATTAAAAAAAGGTCATAGAATTAAAGAGTTGCTGAGCAATGCGTGGGTGATGAATGAGGCATGCAAAAACTGTGCTCATCAGGAGACGTCGAGAGTGTTTGGTTTGATTCAACATGACACCCGATGAGTTCCTGCAGTCGGACGTTACATCTCCGGACACTGACAGATGTCATGTCTTCACTCATTTTTTTGATGCTGCATTCGCTGTCTTCTTTATCTGAAAAGTCAGTTTAATCATTTTTATTTATATCCCGTCTCTAAATTCGTTCACTGGTTGCATTTATGTGCCAGAGTCTAATAACTAACTAATGAAAACTTTGGGGAAACTTGAAGTCACTGTTACCAACACACACACTTTCAAGTTTGCAGAAACACAAATAGATTCCATAAGTTTACACAACTAAACTAAATACATTGGTAAAGCATCATGCTAACAGGAATACAGTCGTGTTTTTATTTGACATATACCTTTACCATTTTGGTTTCTCTAAAAGCTACAGAAGGAAGAAAGCTGGAAAAATAATAGAAGCTGCAGCCACCTGTTAAAGCAGGTGTACAGCTATATCAGCTCCATTTGATTTCATGTTTGATCCATCTGAGGGTTGTGGTAGTTTAGTCATTAAAGACATTGTACATATTAAAGCTAAGTGTGATGTTGTGCCCCTGAATTAAGCATTGACCTGTATGATGCGTGTACTTGTGAAATAACTGCACCTGGGGAACAAAAACAACACGTTTGAATGTTTCATAAAAATGAAGCCCAGCAAAGTCCTCATTTTACTGATGTCTGAGTGCACTTTTAGTGTGATCAGTACAATTTTTGAGTTGCAGTCTTATTGTTTTGCATTCTTCTGCAGAAAAATAACCCTTTGCTGCTAATTTGTGTTGCCATTCAGTCATAAAATCATGACCTAACTGATTGCATGAATAAAAATATTATAAAAAATATTGAAAAACAAGAAAGCTTATCTGCATTTGAGGGGGGAAAAAAATCAATGAATGTGAATTATCATAAGCCAATAAATCTTTTTAATTTAAACATGAAATGACAGCGATTTTGTTGTAAAATGGGGTTTTTTTTGCATCACAAAGTAACTAAAAACGAATGACGAATTTGAATACCAAAGCATATTTCAGTAATCTTATTTATCAGCTTTGAAATGAACCCACGTGACCTTTAGCATCTCATCTTCACTCTTGATACCTGCATTGAATAGAAAGCAATCTGTATATCCACTCCTGCAGGATCACTTTGCACACATTGTGAAAATTCCAGCACAGTAAGATTCTTCTGTGGCGCTGGCGCTGCAGATTTAGGGTGTGTCGCTCGCACCGCTCCAGTTATCTCTCCAAGGGTAAAGTCACTGAATAGAATAATGATTTTGAAGGGCTTACCTCTCCAGGTGCTCTGTCTGAAAGTTTCCAGTAAACGCTTGTCTGGGGTTATGTTGTTGAATCCTGCGGGCTTTGGTTTATGGGTAATGTCACATTGATGTTGTCCTTCTGAAGCCACTGTGTTCCTAGTTATGCTCTGTTAATAAAAAATACAATCATGTCGGAGCACAGTGCGCTGATTGGGAGAGAAATGAACCACGGGAGGGAAAATAAGTCAGTCAGTTGGGTTCATGCACAGTTGCTGCCTGGTTACGATAAGCCAGCCCCCTCACTTCCGGCTCAAAGCTGTCCCCACACAGACTGGACATAATGGCATTGTTTACCAGTTTTCTTCAAGACCTGCTGAACATCACAGTAGACGATGTTTGAAAAACACACACAGACGTCAGTGAGAAAGCAGGTGAAGGGCTTTAATCTGTATATAACCAGCTTTATTCATGAATATGATGGTAAGCTAACAGCGGTAGCTCGGAGCTTCCATCATCAAAAAACAGTCAGACAAATCTATAGAATTGTGATCGTGAGCTCTAACTGCTTCCCCAGTTTCGACCTTCTCTGGTCTAGCTCTACGTTATGAAAACTAAGTCTTTGCTCACTGAGGGAATAGTTGTTCCAGTGAAATAAAATGGAAACGGCGCGAGGCTTTAGCCTCCTCCCTCCTTCCTCACTCAGTTCTTTGATGTCCTGTGCCAACAGCAGACACGGGTGTGGTTAGAAATTATCACGTTTTCTCATCTTAAGTTCACAACCCATCTATTTTATAGTTGTTCATCCATTGCAAATGTGTGAAAACTGACAGATGAATTATATTTAGCTGATGAGGTACACAAGGGAACACGCATTGTTCAGCTGTCGAAGCTTCCCGTCGCTGAAACTTGTAGAATGACTTCATCTCTTAGTGCTATACTATATATACAATACTATAGTATCTCTCGTCTTGATGATAAACAATATCTATACTGCACTTCACACAGAGCCGGAAATGCTTATATAACTGGCTTATTGAAAACCGGAAGTTCCACTAAGTGTGCCGTGCATAAAGCCCATTGGAATTAGTTTTGTGACTTGAATTTTACAGTTAAATTAATAATATGATTTTTGAGGTGATTAAATTCAAGGCCATACAAAATAGTGAATAACACAGAAGCATTGCATTGATGTTACCTCATAGAATGAGGCATTCTGACTTCCTGATTCTAAATGAGATGTCAGATATTCTCTGTAGTGGCTTCTTTTTCTAGTGTGAGCCTGCTGCTGAATGTGGAGGAGAGGTATAGTGTTGTGTCTGCTGAACTGTCATGTCTTAATGAATAGTTTGTTCCCTACAGCAGTGCTTCGTCATATCCAATTAAACTATAATGCACTTCACTATGCATTCACTAACAACAGACCGGCTACTGTATTTTAGCAAAAAAAAGATGCCACGCACTCTTCTGCAGGGAATGAACTCAAACTACCTCAGCCCTAATTGGATATTTTTACAGATAAGCGAGTTCTTGCACTCCTCCAGAAAGGATCTTCTTTTGTGCTACTTGGGATATGATTTATTTTAGCAGTAGTTTAATATTTGCTGTTGTCAATTTGGAGCTCAAACTGCCCAAAATAAAATGTGGATCTAAAGCTAACCAAAACTGTCAAACAATACCAATAAGGGAGAGTAGCACTTATTGTGTGAAGTATTGATGAGCCTGTCTCACCTGCAGTAGACGGTGTTTTATAGGCTTGAAAGCAGAAACACAGGCAACCAATTTAAGCACATTTGTTGCCATTAAAACAGCACAAACCCCAAAAGTTTGAATAGCTGTTCTTGCAAACTGATCTATTAAAGATTTTTACACCAGAGATGTATTTACACTGAAGACCATTGGAACACGATCCACAATCCATTCTAACACGTTTCGTGTATAACGTACTGTTACACAGTCTGTGTAAGTGTCTGATGCAAAAGTGATGTGGTGTAAAAATAGCACCTGTTCTGAGCAGGTTAGCTTGCTTTTCCCATCAAACCGCTCAATGATTTTCCAAACTGAGGAATCTCTGACCAGTCTCTACTGCATGCAGGTGAAACATTGACTCACTGAAAATACCTGGAAAAAAAAAATTAATTCATTCATTCCATCTTCAAGCTACCACAATTTTCTAGAATAATTAAAATGACCTTTTAGGTTGAATGCAGAGTATTAGAAAACTGCTGCGTCTAGCTTTTTGTCCATGTTTTTTGTAACATTTGATGAAAACTAACAAGCGTGTGCTTGTGATTCAATTAAAAACTGTCAGGCTTTGATGGACAAATTGAAGAAAATTCTCGACAATATCACCTTAAGGGATATTAAGATTAAAAATACCAATAAATATTATATTCTAACAAGATATTTTAAGTTTCAACTGTGTTGTTGAATAATTAGTTGCTATCTACCTGTTGTAAACGGCTTCTTGAACAGAACAACTGTGTTTTTGTCCAACAGAACTAATAATCCAAACAAAACAGGACCAAAAAGTCAATTTAGCATTACATAGTTATGGAACTGTAACGGTCAGTATAAAGCAGCTAAATCTAGCACTTCCAGTACATCCAGCATTGAAGTCCAGCTGGAATTTTGTATGAAATAATTTTTATTTTTCAGTCAAACATGTGTAAAGCAGTATTAAGATTTATAAAATAATATTTGCACAAACTGCTGTGACATTTAAAAGACTTGTGCTGTTTTAAAATGACAGCAAACCACTTTGATCTTTGGTGCTTGTCAGTCCTATAGGATGCAATTTCTTCAAACAAAGGCCATTCAGGAAGCTACATACAATGGGTAGAATAGTAATTATAGCTTTTACACAAAAACAACATCCAACATGTCTATAATATCCCTTTAACATCAAGTATTAGTCATTAGAAATGACTTCAGGATAAGAGAAGTCACCCTGCTTTATGTGGCAGGTACCAAAAAACTAAAGAGAGAGAGAGACGAATGTCTGCTATCTAGAAGAGCCACTGAGCCTCTGCGTTTGACAGTGATGGATCCTCACCTGCATTACTCTGTATTATCTACCCCAGCCAGCTTACATACAGTATATAAATCTCAGAAGCATTCCAAGTGTGAGGCTGCCATCCACCATCCTGTCTGCAGGAGCATCATCTAAAGTTGGGTAATAGCTCCAGCATCATGGAGGAAGACAAGGGCAGAATGGTATAGGAGAACAATTCAGCAAATATGATATAATAAACCACATTTGGGACATGGGAGTAAAGAATTAGGATATTTTGTAAATAATTTTAATCATAAATGACTGCTACATTTTCCCCCCTCAGTTTTAAAGGGTGATTATACTCTTATTGTTTATTTTTCCTCATTATTTCAAAACACAAATTCCCCAGTAGAGCTAACAGAAAAGTCAGACGATGACCAAACTCATTAAAATGCCTCCTCTTTGTTATTACCAACAACCTCTACATAAACAAAACGGGACCATTTGATTTCATGTAGCATTTCAGGCTTTTATGTTCCTCTCAAAACCTTTTAACAATTTCAGTTCATTCCTAAAGAGAATGAATGACCACTATGACACACGGTGCCACCAAATAGCCAATTGGTCCTCCTATTTCTGATTTAACCCTGAGTGATGTGGGTGTAATGGCTATTCACTGGAAGTCAGAGACATTCAAAACACATGGTGTGGGCTATTTGCAATCGCAGCCAAGTTCAAGAAGATGAACTGGCTCAAAGCAACTTTTTTTTCTGTGCTACCTGAGACAACAAGCAGAAGCCTGCCATCTCTGTAATTCACTGAAAAACAGATTTGACATGCTGCACTTTTACACCTTTATAGTGGTGCCTTCAAGGCTCCCTCTCTCCAACGTGTACACAGTGTAATAAAGTTAGTGTCATTATAATCTTGGGGTGAAAAATCTTCAGCAACTAAGTGTCCAATAAGTGCTCAGTCTGCAGCGTTTTTCCCTCTAATTATCATCCATGCAATATGTATCTCCATTGTGCTTGTGTTTCTTCCTCCCTCTGAGCTGTGCTGTGGTGGTTCATGTGGATTATTGTTTTACAAATTGAGGCTCAGTTCAGTTCTCCAAGATTTTATAATCATTCTGCATCAAATTCTACATCTGGGTTCTCTCTTGGGTCTGAATGGATTTAAATTCATTTTTGGTTTTATCAGTTTTACACATTATCACCCCACCCCCCACCATGACCGCCACCCCTTTATAGATTTAGCCTAATGCTCAGTATAAAAGTTGAAGATGTAAATTCAAAACTATTTTATAGAATTTACTTCTGGAAACTTGATTGTGAACAGATTTTACCACTTTTTTTTTCTTTGTTGTTGTTGTTGTTCTAATCTTTGGTTCAGGAACTCACTCCAGAGGACAACACAATGGAAATAAAAGCAGAAATTGTGTCAACACCTTATAACAGACTCTTAGGTTCCTGTATCGGAAAAGGAATAATCAATCTGTCAGTTGCCTCACCTGTTACACAATCAGCCTTTTCTTCCTCTTATATTGTGTCTGTCTTCTCAGCTGCTCACCTCTTAACTCCAGTATATAAAGTTACTAAGCAACAGAGTGTGCCTTTGATTGACAGGCGATATACTTGCTGAAATAAGTCTAAAGGTGACTTTCTCTTCAACTAAGTTAGAGGGAAAAAATGCAACCATTTAACACAAAGTCACTGTGGAGTGTGCTGAATGTGGATCGGTCCAATTTTATGTCCCAATTCATTTTACTGCAGCATTAAACTGGTTTACATCTTTTTATTAAGACATGCTGAATCAGACAAGTATGCACAACTTCTCTGACTGCAAAATGTCATGATGATTTGCGTCACCTTGTACCATCTGACACACGGTGTGACGTGCAGAGTGGTGTGATGAGCTCAATGCCTCACTGCCTGAGTTTAACTCCAAGAGGTAATGGCTGACTCCTGTATGCAGGTAACACTAATGAAGATTGTTGTTCGGTGTGTACCAAGGGATCCCCCCGCCAAAGGCTTCAATTAGATGTGGTAAAAGCTATTTACAAGCCATTTTGTTGAAACATGGCCACCGGTGACCCCTCATGACAAAGTCTGCCTCGTTTATTTCCAACAGATGGAGGGATGACACAGATTCACTTCCTGCTATAATGACATTGACATGAATAAGTGAGATTACAGTTTACAAAAAAAACAAAAAGGTTTTGCTCATCATACTAGAAATGTTGAAAGAAACTGTCCAACTCTTGTGGTTACAGTGCAAGACAAAGCTGTGTTACGAATATAATCATCTTGTATTAGCTGATTTCTTCTCCTGCAGAGGGAATGCACACGGGAGGTTGTATTCATAAAGTGGCAGAAACACTGGAGACTGAATGACAGCTGACTGTAAAATCAGCTTGAAAACACAAAAAAGCATGACTAAAATGGTTAGCTGTTGGGCAATTATCCAATAATGTTTTAATTTGAGAGTTTTGATTTGGTGTATAATCTTTTTACAAATTTTCCAAAAGTTAAGAAAAACTAGGCTAACATATGCACTTTTTAAAGACTTTATACAGAAAATCTGAATTATTTGATGTGAACACTTTGAGTTTGTATAGATTCCAATGCTCATTGTTCAGTATTTCTTTGGTAGACTGTAAATATTTGTGTCAAGCAAACCGACTTAAGACGATTTTCACTTTCTACATGTATACCCCCAAAATCCCAAGTAATCCTTGTTTGATATTTTGGCACAGAGGGGGCGTGTCATGTGACATTTATTAAATAAACAATCTGCCAAATGTCATCCAAGCTAAAGGAAACAAAACTTACTATACTCTATTCTTCCATGAAATGTATAGTGTGACTTTGTGAAAATGAATAAGAAATGACAAAATAGAAATGTCATGTTGCAAGTTTTCTTTTGCTCTCCTAAATCCCCTCATTCACAGTAGCTAGCCACCAGTTTCCTGATTTCTTAGAGTGGCAGGTTGCATAATAAAAATGAGTTGATGTTCTACATCTGTGTGCTATAACACATCCACAGCTAAGGCAGAGGGTACCAATGCAGCACGCAGTCTTCCACATTAAACGACAGACAGATTAATCAGCAGGAGTTCAGTGATTTAGGATGAGACTTATTACATTCACTATGTCAATTCACCCTAAAAAAACATCCTGCAGTTTCTAGTATGAGTGTCAGGTCTGTAAGCTTGGGTTGCCTTCAATTATTAAAAAAACATTGTCTGGATAAGATTTCCTCTGCATTGCAGATGCAAGGGTTTGACCACCGTAACCGAGGAATTGTAAACTTAGAAAGAAAGAAATAAAAAGCAATGAAACAACTAATTTCACTGACAGATGCACAATTGATTTTTACTTTTATTTGTGTGTTTGATATTTATTACCATTTTTTCTCATGAAAAAACCAGTTTTACCACCTACTGAGACTGGATAAATTAAAAAGCCACAGCGGATAATTCAGTTGCCAAATCTGCAAAAAAAAAAAAAAAAAACCAAATCCATTAAATTATATTTAGAAGCAGGTTGAATAGAGGATGGATGCTCTGCTCTGTTCCTTTCTGCCTTCATGACCTTGTCTCCGGAGTGAGGTGTAGAGTTTCGGGTGGTCCTGCAGTGAGATGCCCCAGGCTCGGTCATGGTTTTGCGCCCACCCAGTGCTGACAGATGGTAAAGGAGGCAGTGCTTTAGATCTGAACTTGACCCAGTCCTGCAGCGTTCACTCACCATATCCATCATCTCATTGGCCGAACTGATCTTCAGCATTGTGTTATATGCATACATCCCATGTGACTCACTGTTTTATTACTCCTGGCAGCAGTGAACACATATATGCCAAGTTGAGTTTGTGATGACAAATAGTCACTTGATTTGATGAACGTTTGGTTTATTGGCACATTAACCAGCTGTGATAACTCAGTGCTTTGTTGGTTTATTTTTATATTGCTTGATTTCTAAAAATTGTTTCAACCAACTGCTTAATGGAAGCAATCCCTGCTATCATTATAATGAACAACAAAGATGCATATTTTATTTTTAGAGGATCCACACTAGTTCTAGTGGTACAGGACAAAGGATCAGCCCACTAAATCTGTCTGGATGACAACGACGACACCCACACTGTGTGAATGATGTCTCTGTTGTTTTATAAATGTTGGTCTGAGTTTGGAGGAAACACTGACAGCTTTCTGCATGTTTTATGAACCACATTTGTTTCTCCCAGGACATTTACTGGTATGATTTATGGATGCACCATATAGTTTTAGGCCAACTGTTAAACATAGGATGCAACACCTGCACGATTCAGCAATCAGCTGCTTTATGCATTGCATTCATGAGCATGCTGTGCCAACTGCTCTCTGAGCTGAGCTCTCGCTTTCTCCATTTATAGAATTTGTTTTTCTCAGGGGCTAATAGAAAGTGTACGGCACACATTAGCTTGTGAATCCAAAAGCTTCTTTATGCCTGCACAAAGGTAAGAGCAGAGGTGGAGGTTTTTGTTGCAATCTTTGTCAGTAAGATTAAGAAAAGAAAGAAAGAAAGGAAAATGTTGAAACTGTATGGAAGATCATAGCAGGTGTCAATATTTTCCTATTCATTTGTTAAAACATGAAAATGTGTATACTATAAATGTCAGAACATGTCTCTTGACAATTTATTTTGTGGAACATTTTATTTGAAAAAAATACTAGAATTTATAACTATTTAAAGTTTGAAAACAGCACTGTTGATTTTGTAGCTTAAACTCTTAATATTGGGTTGTTATGGTGCACAGATTTTGTCCAGTTAGCAATTAAACTGACATTAAACTGAACACTATGCATGCAAATTTATAGAAGAATATCATGTAACAACCTCACCAGATTCAATTATTATAAAACAAGCTCCAGGTGGTAGAAAATGAGGAAACAAATAATTTAGCTGCATGCCAAAAACACTACGCTTGTTAGTTTGGCAGGACAAGGAGGTAAAAGTGAGATGTTTCCAAAATGGGACTATTTTATTTAAATAAATACTGTAGTGTTATATAAAAAAAGGTACATCAATTATTTTCTGTATCAAAATCAAGGTATTAATGAAAAATACTTCATAAAGTCCATAGAATCATTTGATAGTATAGTTATAGTAACTAATTTAAGTTTAACTCATATTATTTAAGCTTAAATAAATACATGATATTAAGTTTTGCATAACCTAATTGTAGAATTGACCTTGTTTTTTGCAAAAACAAAGTAACGTACATAAAGAGCAGGTTGTCTGCTTTATGTCTTGTAAATATTCTGTGATACTGTTTTGTTTTGGGGGGTTTTTGTATGTTTTGGAGCTTCTCAGGTTGCCTAAGTCAAATCTGATTCCTTCAGTCTGACTCTTGGCAATAAGAAAATGCAGGTTCATCAAAAACTCTTCCTTTAATACGAATACAATAAGATCAAATCAAATGTGTCCCAACATGAGTTGCAAGTCAAGTTTAGATGGACATAAAAGAGAATAAATATAATTATAAACAAACTAAGATGTGAATGCATTCATGCAAACTCAATCTGATATGTTTTCCTTTTTTCTTTTGTTTTTATTTTCTTTCTTTCCATCGAATGAGATCATAACTCATTAGTTTATAATGTTCACACTATGCCCGCTTCTAGCGACACATCCCAGCCTGAAGGGCAGAAATCTGATTACAAAGACCCCTCTGTGTGAACTACAAGCAACCTGGTCTGCAGCTGTAGGGCAAAGCTGCTCTTCCTCCTTCCTCATGTCATGTTTTTGCAAACGTTACACGTGGGAATTAGGCCTGAGTACATTCATCTCAGCAATGATGGCATCTATATTAGGATGACAAATTTGTTCCTGTCACCTGGTGAGGGACTGGGACTGCATGTCAAGATGCAGGTAAAGTCAGGAAGACAGTGATTTGTGGCCAAGCTGCATATCTCTTTCTCTGCTTGTGCTCTCTTTCTCAAAACACACAGCATCATGCTGATATTTGTCATCTATTTTTGGATTTTGAGGAATGGGAACACAAAATTGAAGATGAGCAGAGTTGGTTTAGAATGAGCCGAACGATCTCTCTGAGATGATAAACATTTGTATGTAAGCATTTAGAAAAATGGCACAATTACAAGCTACTTTCTGATAATTGTTATGCCCCCCTTCATTCACCAGCTTATCCTTAGTGTATGATATTCCTCCTGGGCAGTTTTCTGCTCTCAAGCCAGATTACTACCAAGGCATGGCACAAACGAGCACAAAGCTCCAGATTCGATTTCAGATAACAAAAATATCAGGGCATCCAGAGGGGAAAACGCCTCAATGACGACAGATTTCATTTATCTGAGAAGTGTGAAAGCAAGGATAAGGAGGAGAGATGGAGCCGACCATGTAATATACTTCTATGGAACAGCACAGGGAAGAAAGAAAAAGAAACACAAGAACTCAAGGGGGAGTGTAGGAGGGAGATGGAAGCAGATAGTGTTTTATGAATATCATAGTCAGATTTTATCATTTAGAGCTTCAAGCTAACAGAAAGCGGCCAGTCTTCTTGTGTAATCTGCTCGAAGCTGTACACTACATGGCAGCTGCTCAACATGCACCGACACTGTGGGATGACTAGCACTCGTCCATATTGTATGCAAATTATTTATAGATCCCCCAGTAAAAAATAATGGGCGCAAGACTAAATAAGAACTCAAAATATCAGCTGTTGATCATACGGGAAGCAGAATGTCTGCAGTTGTCTAAAAGGACGAATTAGGCACAAGTCACACATGTTTCACTCTGAGTCAGTGACGGACATGGTGACAGTGTGACGCAGACACTGACTGACTGAGAAATGGACTCGGCGTTTCCTCCTCCGCAGACAGACAACTTGGTTGCTTTGGTGCCTGAGACACATCCATCTAGAATTTGCATTAAGGCAAGGCAGATTCCTGGAAGAAGAGCTGAATTGGGTCCTGAGAGGAGGGGTTGGGGGTGTTGGCCCGACTTACATCTACAAAGCAGTTTTTGAAGCAGCCACAATGAAAAGAGTCCATGCAAAGCAGTAGTCCCAGAGAGGGAATATATTAAATAAGAGCAGAGGTATGCAAACATTACCGGTTGATTCTATATGCACCACTTGTCTACCTCTTCTTGTAAAGCAGTACACCTCTATACTCCATCATTAGCTTGTACTTGTCCCTCTTTTGTCCTTTTCTTAAACGCAAACTTTCATTCTGGTGAGCAGGAGCTGTTCTGTGTCCATGCAACACACACATGCAATAAACTTTGCAGTGAGTTTTACAACTATAACAAATATACCTGGATACAAGTTTACCTAAGTAAGAATTGCATGTAAATGCTTTAATTCCGAGTGGAAATTTGTTTCCCTCAAACACTCCATACATCCACGTTGCATGCTGTGAGTTTTACGAGGTGCAGGTTGCTGCCTTCCAGCATCTTGTTAGACTGTCTGGGGTGTGGCGACTTAAGCCCTAAGGAAGATGTATGGCAAGACAGAAACATGCAGGTATCAGGGGAGGAGATGGAGAGCCTCAGACCTTTCTTTTTTAATGACTCTCTGAAACTCAGCCGGAGGTCCACTTGCAGCAACAGCTGCTGTGATGTTGTTGTTGGATTTTTTTTAATAAAATAAACCTTTTGCCCCATGAGAGGCTGTGTCTCATCGTAGAGGAAGTGCAAACAGCTGCTTGCTTTCGCCAGTCAAAACAAATACAGTTATTCACATTTAATTGCTACTGGGAAATGTCAACAATTTTGAAAAGAGTTCTCTGGTGCTCTGAAGAATAGCTAGACATTACGTACAGTTTTTAGAAAGAAAAAAAAGTCTTCAAATTACAGGTTAGGATGCTAACATGGACACAAAGTGATGTTTCCTCTCCAGAAATCAAAATTATTTCTAAAAGCTTATTTATACCAGCTGTTACAACTGAAACTACCTAACTAATGACATTGACATTATTAGTATGCGAGCTTGGTGAAACTGAATCATCCCAAACCTTCTCACCAGATCTACATTAAAAAACAATGAAAACTTGGCTTTTTTATTCTTTTAAAGAATCATTTTCTTTATGCCTTTTTTATGTATTTGTAAATCAGTTTACAAACAAAGCATCTGAATTCTCATTGGAGTCGGGAAAAGCCCCATTTCTGCCCAGATGGTTAGTCCCTACTCCTCATCACTCCAGCCTGAGTAGCTGTGACAATCTGTTGTGTCACCATGAAGTCTGAGTTTTTTTTCAGCTAGGTGTTAAAGAGACAACGGAGAGAATAGGGATGTTTTGAACATAAGTACTCGATGTTATATATAGTGTTTGTGGAAAAGCTTTCTGTGATATCGATAATGTCATCTCATTGTCTTTCAGCCTTGCATGTCTGTATCTGTGAGAGTATATGATGTTGACAGCTTGTCAGGCCAGCAGTAGGAAGAGTGTGGGCGAAGGCCAGGCAATACACTGAGCTGACTTCACAGTCTGAGAGGCCCACATGCCTTCATTATTCTGTTGGAATCTATTGAGCATCTGGGACTAAATTATTCATCAACATCGACCTAGTTCCAGGGTGCTAAGTTAGATACTCGGTTGTCATCAGACGTGCTGATAAGAGCGGCTGCTGCTGCTGTCTGATAGCTGCCATGGGTAAATAGAGAGTATTGTGAAAGGATCCTAAAGGGTTTGAGCCTCCATTTCATTGTTATAAATTGTAGTTTTGTATAACAGAGCCTGTAGGTGTGTTGCTCTCAGTGAAAGGACGAGGAGGCAATCTTTATCCCACGTCTAACCGTGAGCCTTGTCCCACCGCCTCCCCTCACTGGCTCTCTAATGATGTGTTACTGCAAGACGGAAACTTAGGACAACAAACTCCTTCCAATTAGTCTGTTGTGCACACTGCAGCGCTGGTCAGATATGGACCCTAACAGGCTGCTATCAGTGTAAAAAAGGTGCCAGCATGACAAATAGCATCACATGTTCTGAGCAGTGACACACAGAGAATACTGATGCTTTTGGGAGTTGCCCGAGGTATGAATCAGGTTTTTACCTGAACTAATGTTTTTGACACTTGAGATAATCTTCCAGGAATATTACAAGGTAATCAAACTGAAACATGTTGTGGTTTTTCTCTGAAGATACCTTCTAGCTAGAGGTGAGTGATGTGATGCTAATAGATTGTAAAAGGATTTGAACATGAGATCGTAGAATCATCTGTAGGGGATGTGTTGTCAGAAAGACTGAAAACAGAGAATGTTTAAGAAGTGTTTGGACCTGAACTGGTTTCCTCCAACTAAACCTCCTCACATCAACATGACCAAATGCTGGCAAGTCATTTCATATACTACAATAACTATTCACAAAAACTATTCACAACATTTTGTTATATATATTAAAAAACTGGAAATTTTGTGACTAGTTTTTTAAATTGCCACATGGACAGTACGTCACCTAAATAAGTTTTGCTGTTTTAATTATTTTTTATGAAGAAAACACTTCGTTTTTCCCATCCAACTACAAATTTTTTTTTTAAAAAAACTCATATTTCACTTTCACTAATGTGTTTTCATGTATAGTTAGCTAAAAGTAAGGCTAATGTTAGCATTATGTCCTCTCTTTGTTTGGGACATCGTGTATTTTCTTGCATCAATGGTGCTCTGACAAAACTCACATGTTGTTTTCCTGAATAATTAGACATACTGTATGTAGCACTTTTTACATCACTTAGACCATGGTAGGTGTCTTGCCCAAAGACACAATGGCAGAGTGACTAGTATGTAGCTGAATTCAAACCACCAACCCCTCTGATTAAGGAAACGGGGTAAGGGATTTGTAGCCACATACCTAAGTACAACGTAGTAGAAAACCTGCTATATACAGTGAGTTCAGTCTTAAATGGTTAAATGCAGCAGACCTCTTCCCCTCTGATCACAACAGTGCCCCCCCTTAAAAAGGCTGAATATTTCTATAAGAAACAAACATTAATGGAAAGACTTAATAATGACTTGCAAATTATGAATAACCTGAATAATTTAGCACTTAATACACTCCAATGTAAGAGATTTAAATATTTAATGAATTCTAAAAATTCTACACTGATTAATTCTAAAGCATACTCTCTAGAATGAAACTTAATTAGAACCCAAGATTGTTTTAAAGACATTGTGATGGATATGGTGTTGAAAGAGGTGTCTCAGGAAGAGAAACCACCACACAATCCACCTCTGCTCTCATTGAATTTTTTTTTTTTGGGGGGGGGGTCTAAATATAGTGTTAGTCAGAGGGAGTTATTTTGTAGGATTTCAGTCTAATTGATTGTATGCATGAGAGTGTGAAGGAATCGAGGACAAGTTAAAATCTGCAGGTGAACAAACAGTGCTCCATTTCGTCTTCAGGGTTTTATTTTCAATCAGCTCTAAAATTTCTGGCTGGTAGCACAACACATTTAACATTTGGGAAAACAGCAGATCCTGAGCAATCGGATTTTGTCAAAATTATGAATTGGGTTGTTGTCACTGATCAGCAATGGAGGAAGAAAACTAAGCTTATGCTGGATGAACAACAACAAACAAAAGGTTTGCTAGGGGGGAAAAAAAGGCAAAAGAAAACCGCGAGCATCCTCCGTGGAACACATTACCAGGACAGCAGAGGCATGCTTCAGATAAACCTTTCAGATGCCTTCAGTGTCCTCCTGACTTTCAGCTCGTCTCCAAAGAGACACATTGTGTGCCAGAGAGCATTCATCAAATTAGACCAGAGAGAAAACAATGCGAAAACCCATGGCTCTCCGTAGAGACATGCCGACAGGCTATCACAGGGAAGGTGTCTCTTGCTCTCGAGCACCGGGGCAGCAGAGCACAGATTCCTCCCTGAGGAGCAGCCCTCCCCTCCCTCTATACCTCCACCGGGCAGCATTAGGTGGGGAAACATGCATCCAGGGTAGCATTGTACAAGTGTAGTGCATTATAGTGAAGTCACCTACTCCATATTGTAGCTAATAGGGAGTTGTACTGGATGCTGCAAGACGATGGGAGTATTAGTGTGGAACAGATAAGTGATTGTGGAGTTGTAGATAACCTGGTGTCCGGTAGAATGTGGCTGCTGACTAAGCCTTAGAGAGCACATGCAGAGCACGGCTCTGCTTGGACATTTCATTATGGAGCACCGTTATCAATCCTTACAGATCGAAAACCAGCATGACAGTACTAAAGAAAGCACCAGGCCACCTTTGGCTGAGTCAGGTAGGAATTTTCTGCTCTGCATCCCCTTTGATGGTTCAATCAGTGCTTGAGCCAAGGTTAGTCAATACCTTTAAATCTCTATAAAGTTTATTAAAATTGACTTTTATTTGTGTCTTTGTGTTTTAAGGACCTAAATATTCTTAAACGGCTGTATTGAGAGCACATCAACATTTATATTCCCCTTTTATTTTTTTGGTGAACATTCCAAGAAGGTTTCATTTTATCCCATTTCTTTATTTTTTTCCTTCCACTTTTCCGACTGTCTCCCCAGGTTTCCTCAGAGGAGTGAGCTCTGTGATGCTCTGCAGAGGCAGATAAATGAGCTGTGCTGTAGGTTCACCGTGGCTTCAGCACTTTACAGCTAGATTAATGATGCTTTGCAAACCCCAAGTCTTTGCTTTTAGCATTTCAGGAGTACCTTCGTGAAATGAACTATAGGTGCATCTTGTTTATAAACTCATCTATTGGGGATCTTTCCTCTGGGCTAGATGCAGTTCTCATAAACTTTACTCAATTTGTTGAATTTCTATAAAACTTGGAAAGCTGGAAACACTTTTACGTACTTCTAGTAATTGTCTTTTTTGAGTCAAAGTCACTGCAGTGTCAAAATGATTGTGTAAATACGTAGTTCTGTTTACAATATCTCTTTTAAAAATTGTTCTCCTTTCCTGGCGTCTCATCCCAGCTGTCTGTCAGGTTTCATCACTGGGGCTAAATTGCATGGTAAGCCCCGCACATTGAAGCTCACTTTGAATTGTCACGGGCAAAAAAAGAAGCAAAGTGTTGGAGGAGGATGCCATGAATTGGTAATGTTATTGGATTTCAGCCAGGTCATGGCCATATGAAATGTTGACCTACACACTAATCCTGGATGACAGATGGATCCCCAGAAACACGTACATTCATTCACAACTATGCTTTTTAGACAAATTTACGCATCATGCTGTTCTTTCTAAACATGTAACATTTCCAGACTTTACAAATAAACACATGCAAAACATAATCCTGTCCTTCGCTTGTCCAGCTCCGGGTTTTGGGGGCAGCAGCCCTGGCAAGGGCAAGCATAGGCCGATCAAAGTAATCCCTCTAGTGTTTCCTGGGTCAACTCAGGAGGGCTCCTACCAGCAGGACATGCTGAAAACACCTCCCCCAAGAAGCATTCTGACTAAATACCCAAACCAACACCACTGGTTCCTCTTGATGTGGTGTTCCAAGTCCCTCCCAGATGTCCGAAGTCTTGACCCTTTCTCTAAAGCTGAGCTTGACCACCCTGTGGTGGATTTTATTTTCAACCGCTTGTATTTGAAACCCTGTTCTTTCAGTCATCACCCAAAGCTCATGACCACTGGTGAGGGCTGGAACAGCAACTGAATGGCAAACTGGGAGCCTTTCTTTCTTGGTCAGCTGCCTCTACACAACAGGCCAGTTCAGAGTCAGCATCACTGCATGCCAAAACGACCAATTTGTTTCTAAAATTACTTTCTATACAGTTTAATTATAAAATCAAAGATTAACTTGTTAACAAATATTCACATCAATAATGAAGTTTAATGCCTCATAATGTAGTTTTCTGACCTGTATGAGGAGACTGAAACATAAAAATGAACACATCCGCTTATGTTATCCTATAGAGAGTTATCCTACATCTAGTATACACCCACGTCACACTGCTTCCTCCTCTACACCTCTACAATAAATCTGAAGGACGTAGTTAAAGGAAGAGAGAAGGCAGAGAAGGGTTGTAGGAGGGAGAATAAGAGTGGTAAGGAGGGACGACTAGAGAGGCAGTATTGATTCCCTGATTCCCGTACCTCTGCCAGTGAGTGTAGTGTGTCAAGATCTCCTGCCAGGAAAAACAAATCACAAGGCAGAAGTGATGGATGTGGCACTCCAGGATCCGGCGGTTTTGCCATCTGGATGGCCAATGCTGTATATCAGCCTCATGCACAGCAAATTAAATTTACATTTGGACGGCTTCCCCGGGCCTCACGCTTCACAGATGTACAAAAACAGCTCCTACTGCCACCACCACAACACCCTTAATGGGTTTGATCTATCATATCCAGGTCTATTATGTAAAGATGATGTTGGACCATGTTCAGAAAGTCAAAATCATGTTACAGTCACAATAAAATCTCATTAACAGCAGCCAAATGGATGTTCAGCAAAATGACATCACCTTTTATTACCATAAGACGAGTCGATGCTAATCCAACTAGCAAATGTTTTGATGCACATTAGTGACATAAGAGCACAAATTCAATAAAAACCAACGTCCATCTTCAGTTTAGGGACAATTCCCATATTTGTTTATTTTGTGGCTATCACATAGGCCAACAATGTACTGTATCGAGAAGACTAAAATCAAATGTGCAAGTGTGAGGCAAACTTTGTAGCAGCAGCTTCCTCTGCTTAGCAGCACTTCATAACCAAAAATCTAACCTGGCGCTGAGGAGGCTGCCACGCTTAAATGAAATGACCTTTAACGCAGAGCTGATCAAATGGCCTGAGGCAAGACTATAAAAGAACATTGCAGTATAATGTTTTACAGTGTACCTTTATTCTGCACTACTGTTTGCCCTTTCCCTTTTTTCCAAGACGATAAAATATATTGTGTTTGTCAGGTGAGGAAGTGGCCTGAAAGCAGTCTAATATGGATTTGGTATACGAGTAGATGTGGCAGCAGAATATAAAGATTTAGTTTTTTGGAGGTTTGTTTTGTGTTCCTATTCTGTAAAAGAGATACTAATTCACATTGAAAGGAGGAGGAATAATATTGATTTAAACTTCTGCTGTTGTGCCCTTTGTTCTCCATCTTTTTTATGCTTTCATGGCCCGTTGTCCTCTAAATGTCAGAGGTGTTTTTTGATGGCGCTTAACAATCCTTTGGAGGGCTTTGCAAAGCCACATACTGAAGTACAAATTGAGCATGTGAGTTGGTAATTGTGCTGTGAACCTCCCCCTCTTCCTAAATAATCTGATCTCATTTCTGTAAGGATGCCGGTGCTTGGAAAGAAATGGTGCAGCTGCTACTGTGCCAGGCAGCATGTGGTCTTGTTGACAGATGAATCCAGCTGCCAAACAGTGTAGCTGTCTGGATTCACATCTCACCCGCTCTCTAGAAATGACACTATTGGTAGTTCTGAGTGGGAATCGTCTTACCTCATTGATTCAGTGAAAGTATTCTGTGCCCTGACTTCTCTGCTGTGTGGTTCTCTCTCTTTTCAGACTAATGACGACTTGCTGGTGACTTCAGGTGAGTGTCCAAGCGATGATGAGGACATTAATCCCTGTGGTGAGCCGAGCTCAGGTGGGTTAGGTTAGTCATCTCTTTTTTATTCTTCTTCTCTCTTGGTGTGTCAGTGTGTCTTTGTGTGTCATACCCCACCCCCACCAAGACACTACAGGCTAACACAGCGTTCCAATGAGCAGATTAGAGTTGTACTTGTAGCTTAAACACTTCACAGAGCTGCATTTTTTCCTGGCTTCCACTGACTGATACGACTGGTTATTCATTATTGCAGTCTGAGGAGCTGTATTTCTAACTCTTATAAGTAGATTTTTTTTTCTTTGCAGTGCACAAGACTGTAAAGTAAAATTTGTTTTTTTATTCATAGTTTATGACCACAATGTTCAGTATCCCTACTTGACATCCTAATGTACTACATACATATATGGAAGTCTAAATTTGATTGGCTGTTTAGGAATTTCAGGTAAAGACGATGAGGTGTGGGAGCAGAATAGCCTAGTATATAAAATAATTGAACAAAAACTAAACCCAGAAAAAATGAACACTTAAAGGGATAGTTCAGATCGTCAGAAGGATACTCAGAAGAACAATTAATAGTGCAATGCATTACAGTGACTCTAGCTAGCTTATGAGTTGCTACAGCTAGGTCAGAAGCTAAAGCTATGATCACAGTGCTGTTTAAAGCGGCTAAAATGTGATGCATTTGCCCAAATGAGATTCATAAATAGATAAAACAAGATTCCCTTCATCACATGGTCATATTTTTATCAGCTCTGGTTGCACAACAACTTCAGGTCCGATACACACAGGTTGACATGCCGTATTCACATACGTAATAGCAACAACAACAAAAACAGCATGCTTTGTTTGAGTCTGATGGAAGTTGCACTAAATAGTAATGTGCACCGGAAATGGTCTCAACAAAAGAATCTGAATTGAGCATTAAGACCTGCAGAGTGAATGTAATCTAAGTAGATTGCTGATGTCCTAAAATAAACTCTATTCTCAGCTTTTGTAGCTATTTATGCAAACAATATTTTATGAACCTTTACAACTTTTAATTTTGCATTACATGCATATTTACAAAGTACTGAGAGATTATCTGCAGCAGAAAGCTAGCTGCATCACTTCTAGTTCATCATTTAACGACTGCAGTTAGAATTTACTTGTCACCTTTTCTTTTTTCTTTTTTGTCTCCAAATTGCTCATAACCTTTTCAAAGAAACCCACTTAAACAATAAAGTAGTCTGACTACTCATCCAGACTCTGACGAAGCGCTGTAACTTTATTAGTCAGTCCAGTAAACTCCTGTGGTTCCGTAACGTTTCTCCGGTAGTTGTAGTCATGGTGCAGACTCCACCACGACCAGCGCCTTGACACAAACTAAACTCACGGGTTCGCCTTTTACTTAGATGAAAAATTGATCTCTTGTCTATTTCTCCTGAGAACTGTTCACTTTCTGGATCATTTTTCTCTTCAGCCACCATGATTGACACCCATCAGTCTCTCTTGTCTCTCCCAATACGCCTGACCTCATGTTGCATTCACTGGCTCCGATCTTGACTCGGATATAAAAGTTATTGTCGATTTGATCGCATTAACACCGTTGGCTGTTGATACTTTTCCCTCCGAGATTAATTATTTATTAGACATTGCGTGGCGGGCCTGAGAGAAGGGGACTGTGGACCGTATACAGCCTGGAGGTTCCCCACCCCTGCTCTAAAGGATGTCATGTTATTAGATACCTGTATTGTTATTTAATTGATTTAAAAGCCTAATAACTCTAGTCCTGTAGTTATCACACTTCTCATGCTTTGATTCATCAAACATGGTTTGTTTTTCAAGTCTTTTTGAGAGCTGCATGCACAAAGTTCCATGCTGCTTGTAATGTTTTGCATCCATGAAAGCAGCTGCTGTTTTGGTGTGTTCTGTTTGTTCTTTCTGTTTGCACCTACAGTTTTTATGTTGATGTGCATATATAGGGAGTTCTCGCGGGGTGAGAATCAAAGCAGCAGTTGTAATTACAAAACCTTTGTGACTTTAGCGAATAATGATCAAAGAAGGTAAACCCAGAGAGGACCATGAGGCGAGACTTTTACAGATGTGAACAGGTTCCCCACTGTTGTTAATTAAATACTACAGCAGGCAGCTGAGTTCATCCTGTTGTTTCACTATTGTTCACCAGGGTTGCCTGCAACTTCCTTTAGAGATTATCACTGAGGCACATGTCAGGTTTTTCACCAGCAAAACACTAAAGCATATTTTGTCTATGATCCAAGAGTTGAGATGAATCCATAATAATAATAATAATAATAATAATAATAATAACACTCAACACTTCCCCAAAGTGTTTAAAAAGTAGCTTCTTAGCTTTCCTCTGTGAAACTGTGATTGTAAATCTGTTTGTTCCCTGCAATGCCTCCAAAACTTTTAATCTCTTTCTCCTGCCACACATGGAGGGCAATTAAGTCTAACCCTAGTGTCTGTCTGTGAAAAGAGGGATTTCCACATGCATTCCAAAGTGATGAGAAGCACAGAGAACAATTAAGACCAAACTCCAAGACGCCCCACTTCTTTTAAATGTGCTATTGATCAGTACTTGGTCATAAACTCTCCACTAAATTAATGTCTGCCTTACGGCAAAGACTATTTTCTATCCAGTCTTCTTCTTTTCCTGTTCTCTTCCACTTGCAACATTATTTTTCTCCACCTCTCTTTTTTATTCTAATGCTTTATATTAGATGGTCCAGGCGGTTTCACAATAGGTGCTTCCAGTGAGCATTTGATACCTCAGGCAAATGCGCAGAAGGACTGCATACCAATTCAAACATCTTGCATTATCGTAGTTTTTGACAAGGGCATCTGCCAAAACATCAGCTGCAAACTATATGATGCTTCGGGGACTCATCCTCCCAGTGCACAGTATTCCTCTCTATCTGTGATCACTGAGGGGGGATTTGACACCAGAGCTGCGGCCTCCCAGGGTGGCAGCTGTCTAACACTGTACGCTGATTAATATCTACGTTCAGAAAAGATTCACACGCTTGGCCAAGCTCGCTGCGTTTCAGACAGAAAGGATATACTGTCACTGATAAGGTTTAACTTCCTCATATTGCGGTCGAACCAGCTACTTATTTAACAATAACCTTTCATGTCCACTGATTCTCAACAGAATCCAGAAGCGAACGATCTTCTGCACTAATACCAACCTTGGCTCTTCTTATGCTTCACAGCCTACAGATATGCTACGATAATGTTGATGCATAAGTGATCCCAAGAGGTGAGCTCTGAACCAGACTATTATATGAGCTATTTGCAGACCAAGGTCAGCTCTGGATCATCTCAATATAGTCGCGTTCCCCCGTCGGACGTTATCGGCCATTCAAAGACATGAATTGGGTAAACTTACTTATTGCCAAGCTTTATTCCTCTTACTTCCAGAAAGCTTGGAGGAGCTGAGCTTATCACCTGACAGGACTCAGATTAGATCACACTGCACCAAATTGAATCCTCCCCACTGGTTCAGGAAACCACAGAGGAATACACAGGCTGATGATGCTGCAACACATCTGATTTGTAATAGGAGGAGGGGCTGGAGGTTGGACTTAATCTAAACAGCCATGTCTCTGTCATAAATATCCTCAGGACCATGAAGTGATGCTTGTGAGAATTAGTTAACCAAAGTGAAGCGACCTGCACTAAAACCTTTCACCCAAAAAACAGAAAGTGAAGCAAACAATCTGCATGATAACCTCACCTCTAATGGCATAAAAATCTGGCATTTATCATAAGATGTTCCCAATTTTCCTGCAAGAAAATAAAAAAGCTGCTTATTTATGATGCAATATGAAGTCCTGGCCAATCATCTGGAGAAAATATAGATGTAGACTTGGGTGTGTGAAAATAGACCAGTGCACAGTCTGGCAAGATCACGGCTGGCGCTGATTTTCCAGCAGTAACCTCAGTTTTCATGGGGGAAGTTAATGGAAGGGGTTGTTGCGGAGCTGCATGGGGTCAGATGAAACGGATGCCTCTTACCTACCTGCTTCATTTCATTGGCGTCATGCAGGCCATTGATGGTGGGGGGCGGGGCAGCTGCTGCACGGTGATCCACATCCAAGGTTACATGGTTACTTACATCCTGCAACTGCCTTTGTTCCATATAATTTGTTTTTTTTTCCATCATCTTCTCCCAGAGCCAATCGTCGCATAATAAATCAAATTCTACACAACAGATATGATTGCTTCTTACACCTTTGGCTCAATATTAATTTCTTGATGAAGGAAGTTTGATGTAATCATTTTTCTTTTTCACCTAAGAATTTCCCAGCTTCGCTCCAATTGTATTGCTATACCATATAATTTTGTTCACCTGCAATTTTCCCTGATTATCGTTGCATTCTGTCATAACAATATTTTGCCACTTTATGAAATATGTTTATTTTTTCTTTATAGCAGGTAGTTAGATGGGAACATGGATCATGCCTGCACAGTAAATGTGAAACAACAACAGTTAGCTTATCTTTGCATAAAATTTGAAGACAGATGGAGACAAATTGTTACAACCTTTTTTGCTGTTAAATCCATCTAGCAGAACCAGTAAAGCTCACTAATTAACACACGTGTTACGTTTGCTTAATCCGCACTAAAATCAAAGCATGGACCCAGCTTCTTTGCCAGGAAGCGCAATGTACCATGCACATCTGTGTTTCCAGGGTGAATCGCACTTTAAAGGCTTTGGTGATGACTATGGTATAAATATAAATCAATATCATGCTATTGATACACATGCAAATGTGATATTCTTGTGACTATTGGAATTTTAGATGGTAAAATCAATAAATTATTGACTGTAGTTCATTTTGAGGGGATGGTGTTCAACAGTTTGCAACCTAACACTTCCTTCACCTTCTATTTTGAGAATAATTATGTTGCCAATAAACAGATAAAATGCACACTGAGTAATTAAGAAGTAATCTGACATGAATGTATAAACTTTTTACAGGTTTTCTACTAATATAGTGATAAATATGTGATTTTACATGCTTTTTAATTTACTATTATTGCTTCAGTCATTTAAGAAATATCTAATATCCTATTTTCCAAAATAAAAACCCATAAAATGGATTTTATCATTTGTATTTCTCCTGAAACTGATGCTTAGAATTCCTATCTGATGTAGTTGTATTTCTCTGCCTTTAAAATCTGAATCTCTGCCCTATTTTAAAAACGATTGGTACTTGAGGACAAACTTCCACAAACATTATGGTAAAAAAAAATAAATGGCAACAGAAAGCAGAAGGACATTTTTCTTGCTCCTTGCAGAGCGTTGCTCTCTTTCTGATATGATTCCCTAATCCCAGCCTCTCCTCTTTTTTTAATGTATTTCTTGCTGCAGAGGACACACATAGAATACCAGCTGAAATTGGACGCATAGGCTTGACGTGTCTTCATTCATATATTTGGACCTTTATTGTCCTGCCTTATCATCGTCATTAATTATGCACAAATTTGAAATGTGATTTGTATGAAAACAATATTCTCCCTGTAACACAAACCAGCAGCAGTGAACATGCACATTCTCCTGCATTAAAAAAAACTCTATCAGTCCTTTACTCTGAGTTCCAGCAGCCCTTCACTGTTTATTGCCCAAAGGCAGGTTAAGGTTAATCATCTCTCGTTTCCTCTTCTCGCTATGCTTTCTCATCACATCCTTTCCTCGAGCATTCTGCTGTGACATTAGCAGCTACTAATGTGTTTGACATTTGTTTTAATAGATTTAATTTATGGGTGTGGAAACAATACATAGAGTAAACCAATAAATCAAACGGCAAATGAATACTCTGTTTAACCCGGTGGCAATGAATGGAGTGCAACCAGGCAGGAGCAAAAGAAATAGGGTAAATTATTGTTTTAAAAGTAGCTGTGAGATTAATGAAACATTAAGAGTGCTGTGATGGCTTAAGAGGTCACTGCCCACATTTAATAGGTTATTCAATCATACCCAGCTGGAGGTCTGTTTTTTCTTTTCTTTTCTACTATTGCTGAACACAGTGACATGCTCCTTGCATGCCAGCAGACTCATTACTTGATTGCTGCTAACAGGGATGGTTTAACTAATGAAAAGCCCTTTTGGAAATTGATTCAAATTTGCAGTTTGCAACCATCACACAACAGTGCTGACCTTCACGCATCCCATACGCTCTTTTTACTGACAATCATGAAGAAATTCCCTGCTTTATTTCTTGTTTTGTTTCCTCCCACCCTTATTTATTTCTTTTCACCAATAATTCGGCCATCCAAGTCTTATTTCTACACTCTATTTTAAAACGATGGCGTGCACTGGGAGAAAACAGGATTTCACACTTCCCGTCAGTCTCCCTCTGTACTGATCCCTTCATATTTATATTTTCAATTATTCTTATTTTTCTACCTCGCATCTTCTCAGTGTGGTGACATTGATGCTAACACAATGTGTCTGTTTGTAAGTCTAAGTAGGGCATGAAAGACTTTGCTCGACCAAAAAATAAGAGACAAAAATATATGAAGAAAGAAAAAAGCCTGATCCAGGGTGTGTTTTGGTAGCATTATAAATAACTAGAAGCTTGGAAGTAGTTCACAAATATTGTAGGTAAAATTATTTCTGAAAATTCCCAGAAATACAAAAAAAAAAACTACACTCACCTCTAGTTACTTTGAGTTAGTACCATGTTGGACCTCCTTTTGTCTTCAGAACTGTCGTTTAAACTTCTTGTTGTGGATTTGGATTGAGTTCTGGTGACTGTAGAGGCCACTGGAGTGAAGCCATTGTTTGAGATGGTGTGATCTTTATGACATGATGCATTATCCTGCTGAAAGTAGCCATCAGAGGATGAGTCCACTGTGGTCATAAAGGGATGGACATGGTCATCAACAATACTGCCTGAACTGGTGATATACAACAGGATGGGGCCATGCTTTTATGCTGTTCTCACCATATTTGACCATCATGAACTTGAGACTTATAACGTTTTCCAGTCTGGTTCTGATGAGTCTGTGTAAATTGTAGCCACAGTTTCCTGTTATGAGCAGATCGAAGTGACAGCTGGCGTGGTCGTCTGATGCTGTAGTCCATCTGCTTCAAGGTTCTGAGATGGTATTCTGCAGACCTTGGTTGGAATGAGTGATTACTCGAGTTAGTATTTTCATTTCTATCATCTCAAACCAGCCTGTCTGTTCTCTGACCTCTGGATAGATTTTCTCTTTAACTGACCATTCTCTGTAAACCCTAGAGATGGTTGTAGGTGAAAATCCACAAAAAGCATTTTCTGAAAAACTGTTCCAAATAAAAACCATGTCACACTCAGCCACATAAATCCCCTCCCTTCCTCGCTGTAATGCTCGCTTTGACTTTCAGCAAGTCGTGTTCACCAGGTCTTAATGTCTCAATGCATTGAGATGATGCTCTGTGATTGGCTGATTAGCCATTTGTGTTAACAAGCAATTGAACAGGTGCACCTAATAAAGAGGCTGTGAGTGTGTTTATTTTTTATTCTGTTTCAAATGTTCCTTAAATCAAACATATAGAAGATTAAAAACTGATATGACAGCATTGACTGTATGGTTTCAGTAGCATTGCTTACACACTTTACTTGTTTGTCCATAGTTTGCATTTGCATAAAATACCCACAATTACCAGGGTTTGAAAAGCTCCTCTCACAGCATACAAATATTATGTAATCTTGCTTCACAATTACTCATTACATAGCTCCAGGCCCGCTGAATGCATTGCAAATATAGATCTTAAGAATGTGCATCCTGATACTTTAGGAATCTAATCAAGAGATGAACTCCAGAGTCTCGAGGCATTCAAGCCAAGCGAGCTTTGTCCTCTTCTTTCATCTTGCCTCCTTTAGTCGAAACCCCCTCTGGGCAAAGACTTAAACAGCACCATACCTTTTGCTGGGCTGAATCAAAGACCTTTTAATATTTCTCCCTCCATTTCATGCCTACACAACTTCCAGCTCATCAGCTGCCATCCACACAAGCAGAGCCACTTCAGACTCACACATGTACGCTGTCATGAGGCGTGCTGCCAGCATGTCTCAAGTACAAGATGACTTGCATCACTTTTTGAGGACACAAAGATAATTAAAGATGGAGGAGGGATTTTAATAAATGTTTTGGCTCAGCCGCTGCGGATACAGTGACCGCTCTCCAGACTGATCCCTCCTGCTATATGATGGCTCTGACAGCTCGTGATTATGGCTGGATGTTTGAAATAAGAAGATGGTATAACACTAATCTGGTTGAGTAACAGCAGGGTGTTACAAAGCAAGCCAACTAAATCTGGATGGACCTGGAAGCAATCCGCTGTTGCACTTTTTTAAGCTCTTGGTTTACAAAACGTCTACTTTTTATGCTCAAAATCACTTAGTTCCTTGTCTTTTTGCTTTTTTCCTACGTTAGCGCTGTTGCTGTTCATTGAAAAGTGTCATCATTCTCTAGGAAGCTCTTCCAAGTTGCAACAGTTAATAAAAAGGTCAAGCAAGGTCTGTTTATTCAACATATCCTTATTCGCCCCGGTTCCTTCATTAAGTCTCAACAAGCCTCGCCTACATTTGGAGTCAACATCTCCTCAGCCACCTCTCCCCCCGACAATGCACATCTTCCTTCAGCCTGTTCGCTCAAAGACAAATTACCAAACAAATGAACCCTCTCGCTAGAGACGAATGAGGAAAAATAGTCTTTGAAGATAACCATTTATTCAAATCCCACCTGAGAGGGTCGAATTTCTGATCCTATTTCTTTACTTGGCTGCATACGGCAAAAAAGAAATCAGGCAAAATATAAAGGTGGAATCACAACAAGCTTTTAAATGGCATGTTCCTTAATCTCTCTGACTGGTGAGCTCAGGTATCCACACAGAAGAATCCTGGGAGAATTTAGAGAAAAGATGCTATCAAATAAACGCCGCGGTAGATGGACACTCGAAGCCAAACCAATCTCAGCATTTATGCGTTTAGACTGTTCAATTTTATGCTCTTTGTCAGGCTGTTGCTTTTGTTTAAGGTTTTCATTTCTTTGCCTCTTTATGAGAAACCTTTAATGAAAGCAAATGATTTGTGACTGAACAACTGAAGCATTAACTGCTGTCCTTGTAAATAAGCTAGCAAGGACTTTATGAAGGCCTGATTGTGATACTGTAATTTAAGTCTCACTCTGGGATGCAAAAAAGAGGAGAAAGTTATTTTGGCAGCTTTTACACAACTGCAATCCCTCAAAAGTTAACCCTCCTGAGTTTACCTCCATCACATCACAAGTGCACCCTTGCAACGCTGCCAAGAAGCCGGGCGCCACTTTAAGGTCATTTTCCCCATGTCTAATTTTACCCTTGGGTACGCTCGAGTAGAGCGCATGAGAGCAGCCATCATTTTAAACACTTGTTTCAGGCGCTATTTCTTTCTCAGTTTATGTGCCTTCATTCTGAGGTGATGGAGTGCTAATGAACAGACAGGCAGATGCAATTTGCCTGAGGTCCTTATGAGGCTTTCTTGAAGGCCTGATTCCGAACATTACTTTGCCTGAGCTCAACATGAAGAGGAGCGGGGGCAGGGTGCACTCCCAGGCTCATGAGTAGCAAATGGCCTGCATCCTGAGGTGCATCAGGTGATCCAGTGAACTATGGAAGATCCCATCAGTTTCGCTGTTTGACAGATGCTGCTGAGACTGTAAGCTAATGAGCTGCAATGAAGATCCAAAGTAAAATATCCAAAACAAATGAGTAGAGCACACAAAGGACTTCAGACAAGGTTAAACTACTGCACTCCCACAGACGCATGTAACAAAGTTAAATGGGTAAAAATATGGTAACATTTTGACCTAACATCCTTCAGCAGAGCATGAAGGTTGAAATATTAGTATTTTTCTTTGACGTGACCTCGAAATAAATGGGTGTGAGATTGTCTAGAAATGGTGTGTTTTTGGATGTTTTACTTTGAATATTACTCGCCTTGGTTCAGCACAGGGTCAGTGAATCCTTTGAAACACTAGAGCTGCACTGAATACTAATTTTAGACTAAATACGGCAGAACTTTGTAAAGTCAGTGTTAATACTAAAAGGCCCACTTACAGGATGAAGACCTCCTTCAGCGTCCACATCAGCACGTGGCTGGATTGTGGCACATTTGGAAATTCTCAATCAGTGTGAAGACAATAAGGATGCTGCTATGATCTTAGTACTTTAAACATAGGTTTTGCCAGCTTTTTTTACATGCCATTGAAAATCATCACTGTGCTATATCAGTACGTTCCGAAAACCCTATCATATACCAGGCTCCAGTTTCTTGAAATATTTCAGTCTAATCTGTTGCAGAGCATCAGGATGCAGCTCTATTCTAGAAGATTAGATGATCTAGCGAGATGCTGATGAAATATGATTTGGGTCCCAGTGTGACCGGTCCTGTTTCAGATCATCAATGACCAAGGCTAAGTGGTTCATGTGGGTCCCTGCTCCTCTACATTCCCCCAAGGACTCATACACTGTTACCATGATACAAATGATCACAACCTAACTTCTCAAGTTTGTTGCATGCTTGTATGACCATGCAAAGAGCATTCTTAATACACACCTTACCAAAAATCCTGCAACAATCATCCATGTTCTGGCAGACTTTTCTTAGCGGAGTCTTCTTGTTGTGTGAAATGAGTCTAAAGTGTGGTCACTACTCAGAAGCTTTTGTTGCCAGTTCACAGTAAATTGTTATATTGCCCACCTTTATTTATTTTTCTTACTTTGCTCACATTGAGAGAGAGAGAGTTTGGTCAGCTGATTGAGGGTTTAAAGCCTTTGTGTGAATGTAGCCTGTGGGGAGCCAATCAACAGATCTGAGCAGGAGGAAATAAAGCCCAGAGGTGGAGGTGTTAGTTCACAGAAGGGAGAACAGTGTACCGTGGTACTTCTGTCACACGGCTCACCTCTGATATTACAGGTTGATGCTGCCTGCCTTCTGAACTCTTCCAACTCTGTTACCTCACTGCAGGAGTCAGCAAAAGGTCTTACGGTCTCATAGTTGCAGATAGAGATCTACTTCCTCCATCAATTTGCTTTATCTGCACTTCCAACTTCTTTGACACCAAGAGGATAGATCAGAAATATGAAAATAACTCATCATTAATGCCTGTGCAACGGCATGCTGGTGATGTGCGTAGTCAACCAGTGGCTTCTGCCCACAAGGCGAGGGCATTCTTCACACCTGTCTGCAAGGATAAGTGGGCTTGTCACAAGCAGAGCTAATCTGTTGCAACGCTCAGTCACACTCAATCCCCTAGTGGAGCTCTGCGCTTGTCCTTGAATGTTTGCTGGCACTGGAAGCATACTTGGGCCACTGATCAGTCTAACCATGGTGGAAAACATGTCAATGAAGAGCAGCAGTGTCTGTTCTCTTTGCAGACAGCTTAAAGGACTTTTGCCCTTTACAGTTAGCATGTTTCATGCCCTTTAGACTGGCATGAACAAGAGTTCCCTAAAACCGAGTCCTGTGCTGTCTGTGTGGATAATTAGCTAGTATTTAATGATCCATGGTGACTCTTTCCCCAACATTTGAAAAGACATTAAATACATCAAAATCATGATTTATCTCCAAAACTAAAATCACTTGAACACAAATGAGTAAACAAAAAAAAGAAGGCTAACAGAAGCAACGAGAGCTGTGTTCTAACTTGGAGGACATTCAAATTGTGAAGAATACTACTAGAAGGAAAAATGCTCAAGTGTAGCATGCTTTCAGAGTAATCAAACTTCTTTAGGTGATTTTTGACTAAGCATTAGTTTGCATGGTTTTCAGAATGACTACTTTTGGTGATTTGTAGTAAATAAAGGAGAAAAACTTGCCAAAAAATCAGGATGTAAGAAAATGAGACAAAGTGATTATGACAAACATCAATAGGAACTCAATTCTGTTTTCCCTTTCTTATCCCTTTGATGTAAGAATGTTGCTTTGTTCTAAAGATACTGAATTCAAGCAGGAGGAGAAATTTACTCATGTGGAAATTCTGCTCTGACTAGGCAAGATCAAAGGATTAGAATAATAAAGAGATGGTGCCATTTTTTTTCACCAAAATCTTTTTACGAGATGGTTTGATTTGAAAGTCAAATAATGCAATTAGCTTCCATCACCAACGTTTAACTCTAAATAATAAAAGCAGAACAGCAAATGATGCATGAAAGCTGCAATATGTAATGAGTTTAGTTTTTTGTTTAGATTTTTCAAATAATGCTTTGTTTATTGACTACTAGTTTTGTTAACTCCTGTGACGTGACTGAATGATGATCTAGTAAAACTGAGGAACAAATGAAAATGTCTTGGATCATAAAAATAATTGGGAGTTGGAGGAGACTGTAGAACTTAAAGCTGAGTCTCTTCTGTTTGTATGTCTTTAATTCTATTCTATAATTGTAAACCAACACTAACCGGTTGTGCTTAAAGGAAATAGTATTTCAGATCAGAATTGCAGTAGCTCTTGTTTTGTGCAAATGCAAACAAATTAAGTCGACGTAGCTATGATCTCAGTCCAGCTACAAAACTATCAGATATGTTTGTTTCAGTCCAGTGTAACCAGAGCGTCTTCATTTCCAACTAAGTTTTGCAGTTTAAATTCTGCAAATGCAACAAAGACGGCTTAAACAGAAATGACTTCTACAAAGACAGAGAGGGAGAGGGATGTGCCAGGAAGGCTGAGTGATATCAAGAGGCTGCTGTGTTTTCTGAATGTGCTCGATTGAGTGGCACCGTTATGGAAACAGAAGTGGGGGCAGCCTTTGGCACAATCTGCTGAGTCAACTCAAGAATTGTTTTCTTTGTGAGAGATTTATTTTCAGAGACTGTGTGATGCAGTCACGCAGCCTGGATATGTATTGAGTGTTGGAAATGTTGCACGCTCATTCATGACTGTGCTGTAAAACATGTAATGAGCCGTGAGGTTTTAAGCACGCTCCTCCATGAATCATTAACACGTTAGTCTTCTCATCAGCTTCGCTTCTGAATTTAGCAGATTTCTCGTGCCCACTGCGTCGCACTTTCTTTACTCTTCCGTGTCTGACTTTTCATGCTGATCAAGCCTCACAGGTCATCAGGAATAAGACCTCAAGATGACGAGGGAGCTTACTGTAGAACAAGCTGCCCTCTGGCCTGAAAGCTGTAATAATCCACAATAAATATTCAAAAATAAACTAATAATTGTTCTAATCTTTCATGGGTCAATTACGATGTTTGTCTGCATGCTGCTATTATTTATGTGTGTATTTCGTCATCATGATCGGCAGTTGACTGGACTGGTTTACAAAAATATCCCACATCAACACTTCTGAACATTTAAATAAATACTTTCAAGTCCCCTGACTGCTTTATAAATGACCATGTCGCATTTCTGTCTAAATTCCAGCAAAAATTCAGATTCTGTGGTCGTTAAATTGTGTAAAAGACGGACCTTGATAGTTTTCTAATCCTCAGTTTTCTTTGAATATTTTCTTCGCTGTTTTAGCTGCCACACTAATAGGCTTATTATAAGACTGTGGATTCAAAATCTTTTCATTTATTAAATCATTTTAGGTGACAGAGATTTTGACTGGAAACAATGCCTCTGTGTCATTCCCTTCCTCATTAGTGGGGATAAATGTGTGTTTTTAACTCATCATCTATCTGCATGCTCTTACTTTGGTGGGATAGCATAACTGCATTTAGCATCATCACACATAAACATGATGTGTATGGTATCATCGATGTCAGTGGTTCCCAAAGTTTGGGTTGAGACCCCAGTGTGGGCCTTTAGATGATCTGCAGATCAAATGAAACAAAACAATTTCTAATGGAATTTTTTTCACTAAAATTGGTGTGAAAATTGAAAATAATAGCAATAAATTAACACTAAAAGTACAATACAAGTTTAAATTATTTGTGATTTCATTATGTTCTTGTTTTTTAAAGTGTTAGTCATGTTTGTCTAGTTCAGTCAGCCATATTTGGGTTTGCTGGTTTTGTTGCTGTAATTTTGTGGGTCAAACTGTGGGAACCACTGATCTTTTTGGTATGTGGTCTTGATCTGTACATGCAGCTGTTTTGTTCATTGCAAGACAGTTTTCATTTGTGGTAACTATATTTATCTGTGTTCCTTGCAGCCAGCCCTACAGGTTCTGGACCGAAAGGTTTCCCGGGAACATCGGAGGTCTTCCGAGAGTCCAGCAGCACTACGGGGATGGTGGTCGGCATCGTAGCAGCAGCTGCATTATGTATACTAATCCTGCTTTATGCCATGTACAAATACCGCAACAGAGACGAGGGCTCGTACCACGTGGACGAGAGTCGTAACTACATCAGCAACTCTGCACAGTCCAACGGGACGGTAGTCAAAGAGAAGCCAGTTAACAATGTAAAAACCTCCACTAAGAACAAGAAGAACAAGGACAAAGAGTACTATGTGTGATTGGCAAGGCGTGGGTCTTTGCTAGGCCTGTTCGAACATTAAGATGATTCAGGACATCAGTATGTGTACAGCATAACAAAAACGAACAATATTTAGTCATTTTTATCACAAGAAAACACTAAAAATTGAAAATACACATTTCTTAACTATCAAGAAGTTGAGATATGTACTGTCCAGGAACAGACTAATGGCTGACAAATACTTAAAAAAACAATAAATGCATATCTAATGTGTCAACCAAACACCAGTAACCCATCTGTGACTTGTTCCTTGGCCAGGATTATGGGATCCATCTTCTTTGTTTCTGGTAAACAGAGGAGCACAGATGCACTTTGCAAATGGAGATTCAGCATTACAAACTTTGCATTTACATTGCCTGTGTTTGTGTTGTTTATCTTTCTTTTTCTAGAGAAAATGGCACATTGCATAAATGCATACATACAACAAAAACGCCAAACATTTGCTGTGGATGAAAAGGAAGCATAATTTAAAAAACACGTGGCAGTGAATCCTACGCCAAAGTACTCACTGAGGACATTTGAGTCACAGACTAATTTGTTTGGCTGAGAAGAGAATGGATGACAGTTTTCTCATGAAAGACTCTGACTCAAAGGAGTATATCAAACTGTGCCAGTAAGAAAAATTTGAAGGCCTTCGGTTGAGTGATTACAAAGGACGAAGTTCTTTCAGAATCCTGGGGTTCTCTGGAAAGGTGATCATTCAGGATCCATGCACGCAGAATTATCCTATTACAGTACATATGTTTATATACAGTACAACCACATCTATATGTGCTTTCTGGACTGTGACAAAGTGGTGTTTTATAGCCTGTTGTATAGATGATGCAAACTATAACTGCTCCTCAACCTTTTTGGAATAAAATGTACAAAAAACCACAAAAAACATATAAGTGTTAATAAGTGTTGATAGACATAGAAGATTTTATGAAAACATGCTTTTTTTTCAGTTGAATAATTTGAATTCCCCTTGTTTTTACATGTGTTCCTATAGTTTTTATACAAATGCCAACCTGAGATAGACGATCCTGGACCAGTAATGATAGCCTATCCATTCCCAGAATAAACTGCACAAGACATCAGCGGTGAAGAGGTGAATCACGACAGCTTGTGTGACTCTCGTTTAAGGAATCACTGCCTTCCTCCTCAATCCTGACTTACATGAGTGAGAATGAGCACCGAGGATCTGAGTGCTGATGTTGGGATCAATTAACTCGCCGTGTGTGTTTTTCAAGTGGTATTTCGAGACTGTGTGATCAACGCTTGGGCTGACCCGAACCTCGAGGAGAGTAATTCAAACAAGTCTCCATTTCAGCTGTTCTGTGTATGTTCTGTCATTCTGTCTGTCAGTTCTGCTTTCCAGAGACCTGTACTTGGAATGAGTATGAGGAAACATGACCATGAACTATAAATGATTATAAATTTTCTTTGTTTGCTGCTTTATTATTTTTTTTCTTGGTTTTGTTTTTTGTTCCAATTGTATTTCTTCTTGTATTCCAGTTTAAAAGAATCCTTATAAAAAAAAAAACTAGTTTTGAAAAATCAAATGAATAAAACATTACCTAAGTGAACTTAAACTAGTCTACTGACGAGCTCTATGCATTTCAGGTATTGTGAATCCATGATTGATGGGCAGAGCTTCATTTTGTATTTCTTGTGCCCGTCTTCCTGTCAAATCCAGGGACCTGCATTACCCTCATTTCATCTCAATCACCGACAGCCTGAGGTGTTGTAGTAGTAATAGCTAATGTTGCTTCGGGCCACTAGACTCCAGCGGAGAAACTTAGCAGGCTACAGAGGTTTGGTAAGCTCACCTCGGTGTAACTTCACACCCCCACGTTTTCCCTTTCATTTTCAAACTTCTAGTCCTCAACCTTGACTCAAGTGACACTTCTTGACATTTATCAGCCATAAAAGCATTTTATACAACGTTTTTTTCATGCGGCACATTTCAAACGTTACTCTATGAGATATGTAAACAGACTTTGAAGTGTAAAACTGGATAGGTTGGGTTTCTTTTAGCTGGTTTGGCTGTCAGGTTATGTCTCTTGATATTAGTTTAATCTGTTCACACATTAAATGTCTACACGCTTGGAAAAAAATGGTGATGTGACATATTCACGCTAGAGGAAAACAAGTGGTTGGATCAAAGACACATCGTTTTTCTCTCTAAACATTTTAAATACATTTACTTGGTCTGTGGTAAAACAAATATATCTTAAACTAATACATCGCTACTTAGTTTTGGGGAAAAAAAGACAAGATTGGAAAAAATATATATTAATGCTTAAATAAAACCAGGCTGATTGTGTCACAATTAGATTCACAGGCTATGTGTCGTGTAACATGATTAGCTGATATAGAGAGGCTGAGGTCCAAATTCAACAAATTGTGCACCTTTTGTGGGTGCAAATGTCCCTTTGTCTCTTTCTGTGCTGCTAACCGTTTCACTACACCAGGGCATTTTACTTACATTTAAATGAGGTAATATGCGTGCATTTAAAGGAGAACCATCCATGTTTTTATTTATCACATCCAGGGCATAAAGCGCTTTAGCTGAGAACGTAGGATTTGTGTCTTAGGGAAAGAAACTGAGGAAGAGGAGTAATCTGCTGAACTGTTGTCTTCTGTAAAAGAGGGTGGGCATGCCAGGAAAAGTCTATCTATTGTCAGACTTTATTGTAACTAAAAAAGGTGTCAATTTTTTAACATTGCAGGTATCTTACATTCAGAATGAAAATTTTTGATTGTTTATTAAAACATTAAAACAGAAAGCACACCACAATGGAATATAAATTAAGGACTAGTTTTTTTTATATATAATTTATCAGGTGAAAGTTAGAATGCAGTGCTGGTCCATAAAACACATCACATTTAAAAACACCATCCCACATGCAACTCCATCCTGAAACTATGAGCTGTAGCTTTTTATTTTTTTATCTCAGATATAAGGAGTGCCTGTGTTCTTCCAGCTGATCTGATGCAAAAAGGTGTAAATTGCTCAAACTTGCTCAAATTAGCGAGCGTGTTTGTATCAACATGATTAACACTGTTGTGTGAACACGATGCTTAAAAAAGAGCAGATGGCAGATGTATATGATACACAGGAAAGGAAATGAGTTTTGTTGGTGAGTCTGAGTGTTTCAGGAGACCAGGCTGTTGATTTTACATCCAGACTAAAAGCTCAACAGAGAAGTGAAACAAGACAAAGCTAAATGATTCCCTTTCTTGATTTTTTTAATACTGTATACTGCTCAACTCAAATATGTCTATAAAACATTGAATAGGCAGAAGCGTCTGTAAAAGTTGTATACCTATTTTTTTTATTTCAGAGCTGATTTGCATAAGTACAGCTTAAAGTCATTGTATCTAAAATATAAGGACCTTAAATTATCTGAACATGTACACAGACAAATTACAAAGATGATTTAAAAAGCACTTGTGGTTTTTGCCTGAGAGTGAACACAAAGGCTGTTTTCACGTATATATTTCTCATTTTATTGTTTAAAACCAAGGTATAGCAAAATTATTTGCAAACTCTCTCTAAAAGCACAGAAACATGAAAATAATCTAACCTTTTTAAGGCCGTCACCTAAAAATATGGTTGCACCAGTCTGTCCGAAGTTTTTGTTGGTTTTTAACCAAAGAGAAAGACTCTCCTCAAATTAGATGTCATTACAAGTTGCCATAATTTAGACCTCCTACCAAAGATGCTACACATTGCAGAGCAGAAACTAAACATTTAATATTCAAAAGTGAGAATCACAGGATAATGATCCCAATATGATACATCCTCAGACTGGTCTGGAAGGTAAGAAAGGGACTAACAACTTTGGATGAAGAATGAGGAGGCAGGTTGGCATTTAACTGTACTGTTTTTATTAAGGCAAAATACAGGCCAAAATACATTTTAAAAAAAAACCTCAACTTTAATAACTTACACATAAAATAAAATGCAGGACAAATTGAGGGTAAAATGACCAAATATCCCAGAAGAAAAGCTCCACTGTCCTTTAATAGGTCCTAATAGATGATTGACTTCCACCTTTGGAGGAGGCGACCCGTGAGAAGAAACTGAAGCTCAGCACAGTGGGATGTTACAGCGCCACCATACTCGTGTGATGAAATCCGCATTGAGCTGTTAGCTCCTCACATTTTTACAGTGGAAAATTTACTAAAAGAAAAAAAAATCTGATCTTCAAGTGTTGCTCGAGACAAATGAATCAGTGAATGATACTTGTGAAAAGCGAAGCTCTACCACTACATCCTTCTTTCATCTTTGTTTTTCTGGCGTTCAGATTGTACAGGAAGAAAATGACTTATAGAGAATGAATCAGTTCAATAAGAACCCTTAAAGCAAAGACACGTCTCCTCCAGAGAGCCCACCTCTCTGTCACAGCTCTTGATCAGCTGCACTAGCCTTCAGATATGATGTTGTGCTATGTTTGATATACTACACTCTCCAAATGGAAATCCCCCCCATTTCAGTTGACTGAGTCTTGCTCAAGGACATTACAACAGAGTAGGTGGCAATGTCATTTTCCAACTGAAAATAGCTCTTTGTGTTAAACAAAATGGAAAAGGACCCATTTTATGTTGGTGCAGCAACGGTGCTCAGCTACGCACTGGTTTAAAAATGAAGAGCGATGCAGATTCTTTACATGAAAGTCCATTAAAATGTGTTTTTCTTCCTTTTTTCTTGCAAAATCCATTAAATATCAAACATTTGCTTTAAAAATATCCATGATTTACATTAAATAATGAATTGTTCAAAGATAAAGTGAAAAGGTGACCTGTTATAACAGAGTTGTTGTATTGAAGTTGTATCTCTCTGATTTGTATCAGTGTGAGTGTGATCTTTCTTGATACATGAGAATCACATCACTGTTAAGTTCTGACGTGTGGCTGTATGTCGGGTTGTTGTGACATCACAGGAAAAATGATCAGGCATCATTATAAGCTGTTGGGAGTTTGTTTCAACACAAACGCTGCTCTGCTTCCCCTGTTTTTCAAGGATAGTTGTTCTAGTTTCATGTGTCCAGATCAATTCAATTATAAACCATCCATCTTCTCTGTGTTGTTATGGTTCTGTGTGTCTGTGGTTCTGTCTGCTGAGCTGGAATCATCTGTGGTCCAAAGATCAGGTCTTATCTTTACCAAAGATGCGCAATATTTGAAAGGTTTTTTTTAAATTATTGTATGTAGTTTGTTCCTGTCAGTTTACATTGCATTATGATGCATGAAAAGAAGCACCATGTTGACTCATCTTGATATAAAATCAGTGCTTTGGAAAATTTTACTTTTTGGGGGGAATAAAACTGTAAACATTGCATCATTTTTTAGACTATATTAAACAACCTTTCTTTAATCCTATAAAGTGGAGATCAAAATCTGGTGGTTATTTTTTTTTCAGAAAAAGGAACATGTGATTAAAATGATCCAATTAACCCATAAGACCTAAGGGTTCATTGGTTATTTGTTTATTAATTGAATTATGTAAGAAGTTGTTCCCTAACTATCAGTTGTTTTGCACCTTGTCATGTTTCATTGACTCCGCTTCGAAATTCAATGGCTGCAGGAAATTTTCTCTGGAAACAAAAACTAATCTAATGAAGAATTACGAGCTCAACACTTAAAATGATACTTTGATTAGGAATGACCAGAGACGGAGTGGGACTCACTTTCAGCCCAGAAGGATTACGCCTCTGACAAGCTGCCTTGAATTTGCAACCACCTCAAATATGTGTGTGTGATGAAAAAGCAAACACACACACCACATTCATATTATATGCTTCATTGTTCTGTGTAATTAATGAATAAAACAAATCAGAAATGAAAGTCGTTAAATATGTCCATGCTTTTGCTGCATGTGACAAATCAGCAACAAATCAACATTTTGAAAAAGAAAAAAAAACCTGAAAACCAAATAAATAAATCAAAGTTTAAAAAGCAACATCTGTGAAGGAATCAGATGTTTCTTACATTTTAACAAGGGCACTAAAGTCATGTTTACTGACCAGTTGGAATGACTGTCACTGAGGACAGATCTGAATCTGGATCTGATGAACTTCAACACTCAGGTTTGTTTACATGAAGAGGAAGATCCAAACAGAACCATAGTGCTCTGAACATCTCATGTGTGGGAACCTCTCTCTCCTCTTCTTTTTTACTTGACATTCTGATAAATCACCACCATCAGAGGATTTTTTAAATTTCTGAGCTAGCACAAACCTGGTCTTCACTGCTCCATGATGTGCAAATCCTGGTAAAAAAAAAAAAAACACACACATCTGGGTTTGCAGTATGATAAATATCTTAAGTTCTCTGTGTGCATTCTGTTTCTCTGCATGTTCAATATTGCAGTTTGAAGTTGCTTAGATCAGTGACCTGTTCTCCACTAACTTACTTGCACAGAAGGCTGCTAATGTAAACACTATATCATCTGATTTCAAAATAAAAGCATGCAAAAGCAAAATTTTAAATTAAAGAAAAATTTGGGACCTGGGTGCAGACTAATCTGAACATTTCAGATTTTCCACTTTAACCAGATCCCTTCTGCATTGTGGAATTGAAGGATATGCCATGACAGTTTGTCTTTGGAGATGGATGGTTACTAAGTCTAGAGCAGTCAAGAGAAGTCTAGTAAACTTTCAATACACTCAGCTATCATAAGGACACACTGACAGATACGGGCAGAATCATGCAGACTATCAGAGCAACTTGATTGAGGAAGCATAGAAAAGGAGAAGATGAAAATGGGGCATGATTTTGAATTTGTTTCACAGAATATGTCAATCTCATACACTCAGCAAAATTTAGGAGGTAGTGTCGTGAAGCTTCAGCACAATTTAGAAAGCTTGGTGAAGAAGAGGAGGATGAAGAACAATCAGCATGAGATAGTCCAACCTGTTGTGACCTGATGTATATGCAGCATTTCATGTTTTGGGGGAATTTTTTATGTTCTCCAAAACGAAATTCATTTGATGGGACAATAGTGAAGAAGAAAAAAACATCAGGGTTTCAAAGCAACAAGATAATTTTTCTTGAATGAATGCTTTCTCTTTTTTTTGAAAAATTTACCACGGTCTGCAATTGAACTCATGCAAACACAAGCTCATTTAAGAAACTGTGACCTGGACAAATTTAAAAGCTACGTAAGGAATGAGCTGATCTTTGATCTTTGACTACAAGAAGAGAACAGATTGCATCTCGCCAGCTACTTCTTAGAAAGAAAGTGACAAATTTTACATGAAGTCCAAAAAACGAATTTGACACAAACGGAGGCAAAAGTTGGATTTATTAAAACAGAACACAAAGGAAAAACTGTGAAATCAGTTTGGTAGATGTAAGGGGAAAACAATGCTAAGAGACTCACACAAAGAATAAAATGTCATCAAATTCATACATTTATATATTCAGAAGACCTTTCATGAATAAAAATAAATAGTATTCGTGTACCCGACTACTCCTGTATAAGGTGGAGGACTGGTGAGGACTTCTTGTTCATCCCCAGACTCTCGGCCTGTATGTTGGTGTTTACCCCAGGGAACGAAAAAGTAGCATCTCTGCATCTTCAGGTTGGGAAATTCCTTCTTATGCACCAAATAAACACTCAGGGTACACACATCTTTTGGAGGCCCTGGGACAAGTGCTAGATGGAACTACGGGATAAGCAGATGATGGTGAGTCAAATGAGGTGAGGCGGGGCGGGGCGAGGTGAGGCAAGGGAAAATTTGACTGTAAATCATTCAGGAAATGAAGACTTCGCTGGTAATATGATTTTTTTTTCTCTGTTAAATGATGATTCACAATCCAATGATATATTTTTACCATCACAGTTGATACATTTTCTTAGCTAGATTTTCTTTTTCTATTCAGAGAAAAGCCAAATAGTTTGGATTTCTTTTACCTGGTTTATGTATCAAGTTGTGTTCGCACATTACCTTTTAAGAGCAGGGACCAGGTTATGTTAGGAACTTTTGCACTTTTATGTCCACAGCAGGCATCTAGGGTCCTGTGATCAGGGCCTGCTGATGGTGCTCCCTGCAAAAAAGAAAACTAAAGGAGATAGTTTAGTGTGGTGGCACTCCGACTCTCCATTTTGACCTGAGATCTGTGGCTAAAACATATCTGTATGAATCTGTGTTTGATTCATTCTGTCTTGCTGTGAATGCATCTGTTGTGACTCATTCACTGTGAATCATTTTGTGGTTTTTATATCGTGAGAGGTGATTTATAAATAAAGTTTTTATTTACTACTATGTCTACACATTTATGTGACACATTTACACAAGAGGAAAGCAAGATGCAGTTTTTCTCTTTTTACATTTTAAAGACATTTATTTGGTCAGTTCGGTAAATCGAAAATACCCCAAACTATGTTCAGTAAATCACAACGTGGTTTCTTGAAAGTAAATCATGATTCAAAAAAATCACTGGTAAAACGATATATCAGGTATTTAATCTGCATATAACAATAACTTGCCTATGACCATTGATCAATAAATCTTAGTGAAGGCAGGTATCAATAAACACAGAACCTTGCATCAAATAACAACAATGTAAAGAACATTAAATAACAAAATACAGGACAGAAAAAAAAACATTTCTTAGATGTACACTGAAAAAAGAGAGTAGTTGAATCAACTTAATTGAATTGCTTCAACTGGTAACAAGCAATTCAATTAAGTTTATCCAACTTAAATTATCAAGTTGGTTTAACTTGATAATTTAAGTCAAACTAACTCAAATTATTTAGTTTCTTACAAATTAAAAATTCAAATCCTTCTGGCCTAAATTTATGTAAAATCAACTCAAATTTTTAGGTTTTTCCAAATGAAAACATTGAACTATCAAAAGCACATTATCAATGACTTCAAACTTAAAGAGACTGGGGTGCCCAGAGAAAACTCACATGCATGGGTAGAACATGCAAGCTGGCCACAGAGCTGGGAAGCGAACCCACAACCTCCTTCCTGCAGAGCAACGGTGCTAACAACATGCGCCACCAAGCAGCTCACTATTTCATAAGACTTCAAAAATAATTATGCAGTGAACACTTTTTTATACTTAGAATGTTTTCCTACTCCTTGAAATGAGTTGAATATTTATGGATACCTGGTTTTTGTCACTAACCTGCTAGCAGGGCGTAGCTATTCATAAATATTTAACTCCATTCAGAGAGTAGGAAAGTATAGAAAAGTGTTTATTGCATAATTACTTGCATTTGTGCAAAATTGTTACATTTGTGATATTCTCACAAACTTTAAAATGTTCCAATGAATTATTTTTTCTTTTAGCCAACTTGAAATTCTAATTACAATGGAAGTATTTTACACTAAAAACTAAAATAACACGCTAAAACACACATTTAAGATGCTTTACATTTAAACAATTTTTTAAGTTCAAAGTCATTGATAATGTGGTTTTTGATAATTCAGTTTTTCAATTTGGAGAACTTAATAATTTCAGTTGAATTTATATAAATTTCAGGCAGAGGGATTTGAATTTTTGATTTGTGCGAAACTAAATAATTTGAGTAAGTTTGGACTTAAAATTTTCAAGTTAAACCAACTTAATAATTTAAGTTGGATAAACTTAATTGAATTACTTGTTACCAGTTGAAGCAATTCAATTAAGTTGGTTCAACTTGTCTTTTTCTTCAATGTGAATATCACTGACTTTTACTTTGATTGAACCCAAAAACTTAAGTTGTTCTGACTAAACCAATTTTTCAAGTTAAACCAACTTAATAATTTAAGTTGGATAAACCTAATTGAATTACTTGTTACCAGTTGAAACAATTCAATTAGGTTGGTTCAACTTAACTTTTTCTTCAATGTGAATATCACTGACTTTTACTTTGATTGAACCCAAAAACTTAAGTTGTTCTGACTAAACCAATTTTTCAAGTTAAACCAACTTAATAATTTAAGTTGGATAAACCTAATTGAATTACTTGTTACCAGTTGAAACAATTCAATTAGGTTGGTTCAACTTAACTTTTTCTTCAATGTGAATATCACTGACTTTTACTTTGATTGAACCCAAAAACTTAAGTTGTTCTGACTAAATCAAAATAATAGGTCAGATTTAGGTAAATAAGTCCATCAACTGAACTACAGCCCAAATACTCTTTTTAGAGTGTACTTTTAACTCTGGTTGTACATACAGAGCTGAAAACGATCCAGGCTAATCTACTGAGTGACAGCAGACGTTGGCCTGTTCTCCCTGAGTAGCTCACAGAATCTCTTCAAGGCAACACAACCACAATCTGTAAGTCAGAATGTTTCAGAGCCAAGCAGATCATGCTTAATGTATGTTCTGCCTCCAGGATGTTGGCATGGAGCTTCTCCTGACGTCAGCGGGAAACACTCTCGAAACGTTAAGATGCATTTGTGGAATGCTTTTAGATTGTGATAGGATAGATTAGACTCTTATTTAAAGAGAGGTAAAAATTTAAACATGGAAAAAGAAAAAGGTAGCCGTGTGCCCGATATAAACAAAGAGGTTTTGATTACATTTAGTATTTCTCAGTTAAAACAGTTTGTTTGTATCCTGCAGGCTTCACACACAGGCTGCATAGGTTTTGCAGTTGATAAAATATTCACAAAGCCTTGTTTTTCAAACCTGTATTGTTTGCATTGTCCCTGGACTCTCTGCCTCCTTTTTGTCATCAATACTGCTGCCAAATTTTGCTTTGTTTTATAGTGAAAATGCATCACAGACAGCATGAGAAGCCTGCTTATCAGAAACAGATACTGTGCACCACCAGCAGTGGTCAGATATCCACAGGGCTGACTGTTTTAGAATAGCAGATTATGGATCTAAACTGTTTTTAATGGTTTCTGGGCCTTAAACAGACTTAATGGTGTCATTTCATTGCCGTTTTATTTAATTTGCTCTCTGTAGTTCAAGTTTGTCCTTTCACAGTGGCCAGAAACTCACTCACACATTCTCCTCAGATGGGTTTCCTCCTGGGAAATGCTGTGATCGCTGTACACAAGGCAGGTAATAGCGAAACAATAACAAGCCCACAGCTTTATTTAAGTGAGTGTCTTCTATACAGCAGCTGAAAAACTCGTTGGGTCAGAAAGTATATTTGGCTCCGTGTTTATCCTGTCTTTTTGGATTCATTTCCCTTTTGTGCTCAGGCTCTTAGCTTCCATCCCAGCTGGATGTACCAGACGTCGCTCTAATTCGACACACTAATGTAATTCGCCTTCCCTGTAATCATTCATTTTCCCGTTTTCATGCCCTCTCACCGAACTTGAGACTCATCTCGCGGATTCTATTTCACACCAGTACATTAGACTACATCAGTTCCCATTTCATTCCAATATTTGTTTAGGGAACCCCATGCTGGTCTGATACAAATCAACATTTCTTTGCGGGGGGAACCCTCGCTGACCAGGTTTAAGTAAATATAATTACGCCCGCACATGAAAGTGCAATTTAATGTTCATGTTTTGAAGCAAATGAAAATGAATCAGTCTATATTAAAAGAGGGTTTAGGCTTACACGATTATAGGGGAGCATTCATCACACAGGCAGCCAGTCTGAAAACAGTGTGCTTACTCAGAACGCGCAGTGAGGCTTTAAACACACATTTACTGAGGCGGCCTAAACACAACACAATTTATAGTCATATGTAAGGCTTCTTTTAAGAATCTATTCTTTTTCACAATGCAGAAAGTCACTGGGATCACACACAGTGTTGAGCTGCTTAGGGAGTCGTTTTATAACATTAGAACACTTTAAAGCATGAAAATGTCTCCTTCAAATACATTAAAGATAAATAAAGGTTTTCTGACCTTACACAAAAATGTGATGTTGAGCATCCAGTCAGGATTTAGTAAAACAATCATGAAACTTATAAAACCAAGATTAAAACATATATGAAAATGTGTTCTCTGCTTTGAAGTCCTAAGTGCGTTTTCTTTGGGGATGCTGACCGACAGAACTCACATCCAACTTATCAACTTTGTTGCTATATTTAGCTGGATTTCAGAGACCTCTAGCAACAAATCCAGCTACATTTTCTGATGTTATTAAAAACTTTTGGACACTTTTACATGGATAGATGTATATTACCTATTCTTCTCAACAAGCAAAATATGCTAGCATTGACCCTTCTCCCATCCCAAAGCACTCACATGCAGCCCAGTACTTGTGCAATAGTTCTCAGCTGCAGTCAGAGCATGAGATGTTACCCGTCCACAGCCAAACTGCAAATTAATAGTGCATGCATGAATTTGCCCCTGGCTGCTCCCACTCTAGCTCATAGCTAGTCCAATAGTTACTTTCCTTACTGAGGTGTTGGCAACACGCTCAGAGGATTTGATCTACGGAGGCTGAGACCTTTGGGCAAATGTTGGTACTGTGGCATGCTGGTTAATATCACCCATGTCTGGTAAACATCTGCAACTCTCAGGAGATTAGAGTAGAATTCTCTGCACAAACTTAATTACAATTATAGTAAATAATGTACACCCCAAAAACTAAAATGACATTTCATTAATATATTATTTTGTCAAAAAGAAAAAAACAATCATAACATTCTCTTATACATTTATTTCTCTAATCAGGCTTTAAAATGTATAAAAATGGTTTTTAAATGTTCTAAAATACTTGCAAACTGAATGTATGAACAGTAAATAAATCAGAGTTACAAGGGAATGGACTGAACAGAGATATTTTTAGTTTAACATTTTTGCAGACATGTTTATAGCTACACCACATTCTAGCACATTTTGTGAAATAGAAATCCTGTGTCAAACTAGAAAAACTGAACTATAGCATTTGTGTTTGTGCATAAAAACAGTTGTTTAAAACATAAAAATACTCTTTTTCACTATTTACTGTTTCATTGTTTTTTGACATTCTTAAACTCTGAAGAATTCATTGCTCTTTAGAAAATGTGTTACTTTGTCACATCAAAAAATCTAAAAAGGACTCCAAGATGTTTTGCATAGCATTACATTTAAATAATTTTGACAGGCACCATTAGCAAGTTTTAAAATTAATTCCTAACTACTCTTTTTGTATTTATAAATCCACTTACAGACATGGCAAGTGCAAACGTGAATCCAGAGATGAATTAATTATGAAAAAAGTGTTTCTTACAAAGTTCTTATGCCACATATTTGCTTGACTGAAGAACCTGAAAAATGTTTACTAGATTGCAGAAAAATGAAGCATGGTGACTGATTTTCAGGTATTTCAGGGCTCGTCTTTTCTGTCAGCGTGAGTCTCTGGTGGAGGGGTTAACGTGTTGGCGCTTCAGGCCAAACCCAGCAGTTGAAAGCCCGCTCTCAGAAGAAAAAAAGTCAACATTGCAAGGGCACGAAACACATTCAGGATGCATAGGTGCCATTTATCATGGCTGACAACTGCACCTCTCAGTGCCATTTGGGTTTATTACCGGTACATTTTGCACCACATAATGATGTTTTTCTTAGTACTTGTCCTCTGAGACTGACTTCAATGAAAAACTGCAGCAGAAACATAAAGGTGACATTTTTTTTCTCTTTCTCTCTTTTATGTGATGCTTGCTGGGTTTGACCTGTAAGGGCATGGAAGTAAAACAAAATGGCTTTTAATTTTACATTTGTCGAAAGATTTTAGAACATTTATTCCCTGAACATTTAGGTCACGGTGACATGATCCTGGTATAAAGATCTGAAATACTACACCCCCTGCTTTACCATTAAAATGTTCTGAAATGGTTTTGAGGAACTTCTGTTTATACTGCAGGCAGCACTGCCTGGAAGTGACACGGATCAGAGGATCTGGAGATTATTGTCGGTTACAGTAATACTTGCGAGTTCTTTTATATAAACAAAGGCTGGTTGTGAAAGTGAAAAATCTTAGTTCTAAAATACCAACACGTCTGTGAGGCTGGAATTCCTGTGAAAATCGGGCTCCACCATGACATAAATCTGCATTAGGTCTCATATTATGCAGAATTCACTTTCTAAAGATCTTTTAACAGTTGTATCTGTCACAAAGACTATGTTTGAGACTCAAACGTGGGAAAATATTCTCACTTCCTTATTCTCATTTTTGGGAATCGTGTTTTGAGCTAATGCTAAAACGGGTGGTTTCAAAATCTTTCCCTTGTTGACATCAAGAAGGGGAAAGACCACTCCTCTCTAGAGGACAGAGCCAATCACGAGCACCTTTGGCTATCTGAGCCCACCCCCGCCCTTTAAAAACCTCGGGAGCGCTCATCTTCGTAAATATTAGTAAGCGATGAGCAAAGCACGGCAGTTGCTTCATAGATGGTTGCATCAACGAGCACAAAAGTCTTTTTTAATCCCTTCATCTGAGCCCATGAAGACCCACAGATATACAATATATATTTACAGTTTCATTTCTTCATTCATAAATAAACCTGTTTGGGTCAGTCTGGGACTCTTGGTGACTTCTTGGAAACTTGCAGTAATTATCTAAATGTAAAAATAAAACATTTTCAATTACTGGATAAACAGACAGATTGATTTAATTTTTTCTGATATAAAAGCCTGTTTTTTTTTTCCAGGCTGAATATTTTGTCAGTCTAACTGAAGTTAAATCTAAAGGGTTATGTTATTCAAAAAGCTTCTTTCCCTAAATGTTTCCAGACTCATTAGTGCCTTTTGGAGCGGACAAGAATTTATTAGAAACAAATATATTTTCTATGAAAGCTCAGCTCCGTGAGAAATAGGGGTAGCACGGGTCACAATGCAAAAACACACATCTATTGTCTTATCCATATACTTTTCTTCATCAACCAATTCTCAATCACAGCCTCGGAGGAAAGATCTCATTAGTACAAGTCACAGACTAGCCTTTGCCTGTGAGATGGAGGAGATCATTATCTTTTTTGTGGTGTTGATGAAGATGGTGGTGAAGATGAGGGACAACTGATTGATTTGTGCCAGCGGGTTTGATCTTTGTTCTCAGAATTAAATATGTTCGTGCAAATAAAATTTATTTTCTGCTTCTGGGATTCATCATAACGTTGAAATCGATATTTAATATCCTCGGATCAATGTTATGAGGGGGGGGTTTTTGCATCAGTTCTGTCAGTATTTTAGGGTAAATATGTGCATCAGCAAACAATTAAGAGCTGATATTGCGAATGCACTGAATACGTGTCACTTGAGATCAAGTCTTTATCCCTCTTTAATTTTCTTGACATGCAGAGGTTTTTGCTTTTCCTGCAAGGAACTAATGGTAATTATGTGCTGTCTGAAAAATAGATGTACAACAAGCTGGTGCAGGCTTATGGAAGATTTATTCTCTTTTCTATAGGTGCTACAAACCCATTTGAGAAGATTTAATTACCAAATGGGTGGAACATCACTGAGCTATGGTGGCATATTAGGGCCATTGTGTATAAATACACACAAGAAAATCTCAGAAAATCCAGTTATTCTCAGTAATTTACCAGAAAAAAACTTGAATATTCTATGATGATGGAAAGTCTTACATTAAAAGAAACTATGAATGAATGTTTTAATTATTATAAACTTGAATTTATGGTTTTCTCTGACATTTTTAATTTAGAAATTTGTAAGACAAAAGTAGCATTTTATATAGATTTTTTTAATTTACTGTAATAAATAAGTAAAAATACTCAGATATTTGGAATTGTTAGATCATAACCTGCAAGAAAAAGCAACATTTCTCAAATATTAAAGGAATAAATTAACAAGGACGTCCATAAAATCCCAAGATGTAATGGTTGATTTAAAAAAAACACATTTATTCAAAAACCTTGAAAGAAATGGCACAGTTGCTTTTGAAATCTGAACTTGAAACCTTTTAAGAAGAGTAAACCATGATTTGTGTGTGTGTGTGTGTGTGTGTGTGTGTGTGTGTGTGTGTGTGTGTGTGTGTGTGTGTGTGTGTGTGTGTGTGTGTGTGTGTGTGTGTGTGTGTGTGTGTGTGTGTGTGTGTGTGTGTGTGCAAATTTTTATCCCAACATCAGAGAAAATGTGTGTTTTTTTTTCACATAAATACTTTGTATGACAGTAATCTACAAATTTCTTAGAATTTTCTTGGAATTTTGGCCTCTCCTCAGTTCTATTTATTAAATGTTTTCTCTACTATTGCCCTGTTGTGCTGTTGTATTGACTAACTTGTAATAAAACAAACTATAAGTCCATTTTCACTCAGTATAAATCCTTATTGGCTCCTATTTTCCGTGTATGTTTTGGAAAAAATAAATGCTATAACTGGGCTGGAAATGAAAAAGAAAATGTTGCATATTTTGTTTTCATAAAACAACCCCATATTGCAAACACACCTCTGAGTCATACCCAATGCTCCATTCACTGATTGTGTCCATATTATGCATCTGAATGGGGCAAAGATGACTGCATTCTGATGAAGATTTCCTCATGAACAGATCAGATCGTCCTATAATTATGATGACTCAGTGCAATGTTGACAGCATGTCTGCACTCCAAGCTGCTTATTTTAAAAACAGAGATCTTCCCTGAAAACCAAGGAATGAAAACTGCCCTGCTTCATGTTTTAAGACAGTGATGAGTCATTTACAAAGGCAACAACCACAGGACTACGCTTCCTTCACAAGATAAATAATAAATTATGACCTTGTCTGTGAAAACAAAAACCACAGGAAACTATGTCTTGGATTTCAATTGAACTTGTGGGGAAAACCTGATCATTTGCTCACAAACACCCCTTTTCTCCTCTTCTCTCATTTCCTTCTCCTTTTATCCAGTCCAGTGTCATAGAGTCCTAAACTCAATCTTATCTGATAACCATAAATAAACAGGGGACAATTTATTTAATGGGTTAACACTCACAAGGCATGGTTACACTACTTTCAGTTATTTCACAATGCTAACTGGTAGAAAATTGACCAAATTATATAATAAAACACCCAAAATTTAGTGAGATTTTACCACCACCTTTATTTCTTAAAATAAAATTTCAAATATACTTTTATAAGTTGAACAACGGAATTTTTACATTTATCCTAATTATTCTAATGTATTTACCACCATGAATCTGTTGTTTTTATAATGTAACGTTTTAGAAATGTTCACGATCTGGTTGATTTTGTTAAAACTACACATAGATTTTTGATACCCTGGTTTTATTGTATTTTTACTACTTTACAAAGACAGTGCTCCAAAAAGTCGATTCCTGTATCTGCAGCCTGTAGTTTCACTACACTGACCTGCTCTTGCAGCAGGTCCTGTGTGTTCTTTGTCCAAAGAGAGAAGCATATTTTAACAGTTTTAAGAATCACATAGATAGAGCCATGTTCAAGTCAATAAAATCATAATTTTCAGAAAGATCAGACAAAAGTCAGTTAATTTGGGATCTAATCGTATATCATGTTCTGCAAGAGATGCTGTGTGTGACGTCCATTGTGTCAACCTGTGATAAAAGAGCAAAATATGTTTATTTAATATTGAACATTATAACAAAACTGTTTGTTACATCAGCTTTAAATTTAAGAAAATCTAGAGCATTTATAAAGAACTGAAAATCAGTTAATTAAAGTACATAAAGTCAAAGTAACACAGCAGGTTTAACCAAAAATGTCACATGATGAAAATATGCAGTGAATCATTGAAAAAATAAATACAAATCATATTATTCATAACAGTTGTTTATGACTATTATATGGAGCTTTATTGGATTTGTTTGCTTAGTTTTTGATTATTCTGATGCATTTAAATAAAATGACTTTTAATTTAAAGGGGAAATTTAGGAATTTAAACCCAAATGATCAATTTTTATTGCAAAGATTTAAAGAAGCACTGACTTAACAGCTTTAATACAGACAGAGTGTGAAGTTTAAAGCAGCACAAGCAGCGCTATAGAAGGGATTGATGCAGCTTTATTTTAGTTTTCTTTAGTAAAAAAAACCTCAAAAAAGGATAGATATGTGTTTCTCTCTCTGTTTTTTTTTTTTTTTTTTTTTTTTTTTTTTTTTTTTT